>CM019071.1:134226545-134613031 GCA_009667805.1 Leptobrachium leishanense
TGTAACCCTAACAGTATCCCTAACCTTAACCCTAATACAAACAGTTAATGTAAGCTTAACACTAACACAAAAAACCCTGAAACCCTAACAATATCCCTAACTTTAACACTAATACAAACACAGTTAATGTAACCTTAACACTAACACAAAAAACCCTGTAACCCTAACAGTAACCTTAACCCTAATACAAACACAGTTAATGTAACCTTAACACTAACACAGAAAACCCTGTAACCCTAACAGTAACCTTAACCCTAACACAAACATAAACAGTTAATCTAAACTTAACATAAACAGAGCCAAGCTGAAACATGACCCGTACCCTACCACTAACCAAACCCTATAAGTAACCAAACCTAACCCTACAGGGTTATTCAGAGAGCGGTGAAAAGCAGGAGAATGACTGGAGAATGAAAAATTCCAAGGAAAAATAGCCGATTTGGAAAGTGAGATGAAAGGGAGAATTTTTCTGGTTTGGCTATTTTGACCTAGAAGTTTTCATTCTCCAGTCATTCTCCAGCTTTTCACCGCTCTCTGAATAACCCTGTTAGTCTCTTAACCCTAACTAACATTTGAGGGTGTAGAGGGGGATATTGGGTATGTTAGGTGGAGTCTGAATGACCCTTTAAGGCCAGCTGAGTGACATGGGAAGCGTGAAGGAAACATCCATGGTTATTCCTCACTGGTTAAACCACCATCTGCTCAGTCCTCGCGCCTCACATGGAAAAAAATCTGCTCTTAAACAGTGCAGAAATACCACGCCTCGTGCGGCAGCGCACAGCAGAATAAGGAGCCGCGCAGAGACCTAGCTGTTAAAGGAACACTCTAGGCTAAAAATCCCCCCCTTTTTTATATTAAAATATACTTATTCCCTACCTAGATATTCATATATATATATTTTTTAATGTAATACTTACCCTAAAAACCACTTGTTTCCAACGGCGTCTTTTTTTTTTTTTATACTCACCCCCCTCCTCTTCCGCTCCCGTCCTGTTAGAGCTTGAACTTGGCTAATGGTTTACGTGAGAAGCGCGCCTCTCACGTAAGCCAACCAATCAGCAGGCTTCCTCTTCTTCTTTGTTTAGTGTTACGCGCAAGAGGATGCGCGCAACACTAATCGCAGCCGCAGACTATGCTGGCGGCTCGCTCCCGCCAGCTACTGCGGTGAGTTGGAGACGTCATCACGCTGAAAGCGCGATGACGTCTCCTACTCGCCAATAGTCGGCAGAAGCGGGAAATATGATTCCCGCTCTGCTGACTGACAGCTGGGAGGGCGGAGTAAACTCCTCCGCGTCTCTCAGCTGTTTAAGGCTAGGGTCAGACGAACGCATTTTTCACGTTGTCCGTGAAAAAGTGCGTTCGAACGAATGGACGTATTTTTTCACGCAATACACGATAGCGGTCATACGATGCGCATTTTCGTCCGTGATTTTGTACGGATCATCAATAAAACACTTTTTGCGTCTGGACGTTATGTTGGCCGGACATTAGCAGCGTCTGACGTCTCCTAATCACGCAAACACGCCGCTAGCGGACGCAGCGCACTCTGTACGTCAGTAGTAGCGGTTTGACGTTCTCGAAAAAATGCGTTCGTTTGCCACTTGCGTTGCACAGACGAATGTTCGTGCGGCCGTTCGTCGTATGCTGCCCGGCATTGAGCGTCATTTGCTGCTAGCACGGCCGTGATTTCGTGCGGCTAAACGCACGTTAAAAATGCGTTCGTCTGACCCTAGCCTTAGCCGATCGGCTGAGCGGAGGGAGGGGGGAAAGACAAGGGCGTACTCAGGGCATTATGACCACCTAAAAAAGCTTAGGTGGTCATGTTGCCTAGAGTATCCCTTGAAGTAAATAGTATGGTTTAGGTCAGGAGGGAGACGTCCAGGAGGGATAACCTAATAAATGCAGAAAATGCTCGTTTTAACGTGCGGAGTTAAATCTGGCTGGAGTGTCCCTCTAATATCCCCCTGCACTTGTGCTCAGCGTGTAGGTACCATACCTGCAGGATATATCTATGTGTATAGCGCTTCACGTCTGCACATATTTGCGTATGCAGACACACATTTGGGCGCATACGCAGCTTTGTTATTGTGCTGCGGGTGGTATATCACGTTTTGTTATCATTGTGTAAGATTAAGTGCGCGGCCGGGTCCGCTCGGGTTCGCCGCGTTGTGATGGAATGTGTTTTTGCAAATACAGTTAAAAAGCCGACACACTCTCCCGGCCCTGTCTGGTGCCGACTCGCAGGGGACACCAAGCAGTAATTAGAGAGGATTCTGTGGTACTGAGCCATCTCCTACGTCATGAGCCTTGACCACATCCCTCAGGAAAACGTATGAAGGCGTGGGCTGGCTCAGCGCACTCAGACACTCTCGTATTGATGCTGAGAACACGGCTGGCTACTATGTTACTCGTGACATGACGGAACATTAGATGAAGAAGATACCTATCATCTCATCTCATTGTGTGGGTGCTTAAAAGGGACACACGTACATTGAGCGGTCACAATGCCTAATTAAGTGGCCACGGTGCCCCCAGTGTGATCAACGCACTCCCCATTGAGGAGGAGTTCTCGGAGGGCTGAATCATTGCAAGGCTCATTCGGTGACAGGATTAGAGAGTCAGCGATGCATTGGCTTCAATGTACGTTTTTAAAAAAAATCTGAAGAGTTAACACGGTAGGGAGTGCAGTCAGGGTCAGGAGGAGTTAATAGGGATTAGCCCCACCCAGAAACGGAGGATGAGGAGCGCCCATTTCAACTTCCTGAGAATAGGGACACTCTGTACACTCCTTTATCCAATGGCTGTCAATGCACTCGCACCAAGAGCCACTCATTGGCTTACAGGAATGTCTCATCCGGAGGAGAGCCAGGGGAACCCAACGCTGGATTCGAGGTGAGTTTTTAAGTAATCCAAAGGGTTAAACCAGAAGAAGGTTAAAGTTTAACCCCTCCATTTCCCTTCAATCCTGTTTTAACACCAGTGTATCCCATTAACATGATGACCTCCACATTCTTATCCAGAGCATGAACCCTGAGGATTCTTAAAAAAAGGGCAATTTAGTCTTTCCAAACTTTCCCTAAATCAATCCCGAAATGTTAAAACCAGCATTTTCCTCATTTACACCAACAAGGTTATTCAGAGAGAGGTGAAAACCAGGAGAATGACTGGAGAAGTGAAAAATTCTAGGTCAAAATAGCCAAACCAGAAAAATTCTCCCATTTATCCCACTTTCCAAATCGGCTATTTTGACCTAGAATTTTCACTTCTCCAGTCATTCTCCTGGTTTTCACCTCTCTCTCTGAATAACCCTGCAAGTATTTATTTCCAACATTTAACAAGTTATTCTTGTTTAAAAGGAAAGGTCTGCAGACGTCTCCCTCCTGAACCCGAACGCATGCACTTTATCTGCCAGCTAGAACTAGGGTGTAAGTCAGTGTTTCCCAAACCTTTCCTCAGGACCCTCAACCAGGCCAGGATTTAAGGATTACCTTGGGGAAATGCAGACTGAATCCTGCAATCACTGAGCAGCAAATCATATCACCTGTGCTGTGCCTCAGATATCCTGCAAACCTGACATGTTTACTTTACAGGTGCATTCTGTATATAGTCACTGTGTTACATGTTTACAGGTGCATTCTGTATATAGTCACTGTGTTACATGTTTACAGGTGCATTCTGTATATAGTCACTATGTTACATGTTTACAGGCGCATTCTGTATATAGTCACTGTGTTACATGTTTACAGGTGCATTCTGTATATAGTCACTGTGTTACATGGTTACAGGTGCATTCTGTATATAGTCACTATGTTACATGTTTACAGGTGCATTCTGTATATAGTCACTATGTTACATGTTTACAGGTGCATTCTGTATATAGTCACTATGTTACATGTTTACAGACGCATTCTGTATATAGTCACTATGTTACATGTTTACAGACGCATTCTGTATATAGTCACTATGTTACATGTTTACAGGTGCATTCTGTATATAGTCACTGTGTTACATGTTTACAGGTGCATTCTGTATATAGTTACTGTGTTACATGTTTACAGGTGCATTCTGTATATAGTCACTGTGTTACATGGTTACAGGTGCATTCTGTATATAGTCACTATGTTACATGTTTACAGGTGCATTCTGTATATAGTCACTATGTTACATGTTTACAGGTGCATTCTGTATATAGTCACTATGTTACATGTTTACAGACGCATTCTGTATATAGTCACTATGTTACATGTTTACAGACGCATTCTGTATATAGTCACTATGTTACATGTTTACAGGTGCATTCTGTATATAGTCACTGTGTTACATGTTTACAGGTGCATTCTGTATATAGTCACTGTGTTACATGTTTACAGGTGCATTCTGTATATAGTCACTATGTTACATGTTTACAGACGCATTCTGTATATAGTCACTATGTTACATGTTTAGAGGCGCATTCTGTATATAGTCACTATGTTACATGTTTACAGGTGCATTCTGTTTATAGTCACTATGTTACATGTTTACAGGTGCATTCTGTTTATAGTCACTATGTTACATGTTTACAGGTGCATTCTGTTTATAGTCACTATGTTACATGTTTACAGGCGCATTCTGTATATAGTCACTGTGTTACATGTTTACAGGCACATTCTGTATATAGTCACTGTGTTACATGGTTACAGGTGCATTCTGTATATAGTCACTATGTTACATGTTTACAGGCGCATTCTGTATATAGTCACTGTGTTACATGTTTACAGGCACATTCTGTATATAGTCACTGTGTTACATGGTTACAGTGCATTCTGTATATAGTCACTATGTTACATTTTTACAGGCGCATTCTGTATATAGTCACTGTGTTACATGTTTACAGAGCATTCTGTATATAGTCACTATGTTACATTTTTACAGGCGCATTCTGTATATAGTCACTATGTTACATTTTTACAGACCCCAGATCAGATATACCCACTCAGATACATATCTACAGACCCCAGTTCAGACACACGCACAGAGAAACTAGAGATGCTGGGGCAGCTGGCTGGATGCATTAATAGCATTTGGCCAGCGATCCCCTCCGGCTAGCCAGGTTTCCAAGCAGCTGCAGGGCAGTAACGCGCTGTGACGTGCTCCTGTAAGATCTCGTGACTCCCATAAGATCTCGGCAGGAGGCAGCGTCACGGCCCAGCGGCCGCTCAGTAACTAGTATCGGTACATCCCTAATATATATATACACACACACACACACATAAGGGGTTATTCACTAACCTCAGAATTGGTCTCTGAATTGCGCCGGTGAATTTTCCCGTTTGGTGCAATTTCGGGCCAATTCATCTATTCAATAAACTGTGAATTCGCCAAATACAGGAGAATTGACAGCGAAACACAACGCAATTCTGCGATCTTTGGCGGCAGCGAAATTATCCCATCCTTTTCATTTTCAGAAAAAAGCCTTTATTTTTTTTACACCACCTTTTTGTATTGAAAGTTGTTTCTTCCCAATTTTTTTTTTAATGCTTTTTTTTAAATTCGGTAACATAACTTATTATTTTTTAAAAGGACCTTTTTTATTATTCAGACACATTTTAATACATTTTTATTGGTTTAAACACCTAATAGGAGAATAGCAGAGTTACATTTTTTTTTTTTTTGCAGTTTGGTGGTATTCTCCGAGACCACGTCAGTGCTTTTTGGCGACGTTCTCAAACTTTTTCATGAGGATCGGTGACTCCATCTTCGGTGCACTACGGTGACCATTCTCTAAATAGTGAATTCACCGTACTGTCGGCAAAAAGGAAATCGCCAAACTGCGCCAAAGTGAAAAGCGGTGAAATCTCGGTGCTTAGTGAGTAGACCATATAATATATAATGCATTATTTATGGAGGATATGGATGTGGAGCGGGACCTGCGCCTTCACAGATACCACGCGGAGTGATTTAAACCGTGAGAAGTGACAGCTTAGTGCAGGAAGTAGCAGCTTTAATGCGGACAATAAATGTGTAAATGCTTTGTCCCTGAATCCGGAGCCTCATCGGGCTTTTAATCAATAGCTGCGAGTGTCTCGTTGGTTAAACTCAGCGCAGGGGAGTGAAAGGGAGCAAATTCCTGCAGGAATCAATATACTAGGAGAGATCTGGCCTAGTCCTGTATAGCAAGTCCTGCACTGGCGAAAACACATCACAAAACAATATATATCACTCAATATGGAGCAGAGGTGACGGTAAAATCCTAATGGTAACTAGAGTTCTTTATATCTATCACTATCTATGTCTATATATTGATCCATCTATCTCTGTACCTATCTCACTATGTCCATATATCAATCTATAGCGAACCATCCATATCTATCTACATCTATCATTAATTAATTATCCATCAATATCTGTTAATGTCTGTATCTAACCATCCATATCTCTGTACCTATCTATATATCCATTTATCAATCCATAGCTAGCAATCCTTATCTGTATCTATTCATCCATATCTACATCCATCATTAATGATCTATTCGTATCTATATCTAACCACTCATATCTATTTCTATATGTATCTATTTCTATATCCATTTATCAATCTATGGCTAACCAAACATATCTATCTATTCTTCCATATATACATTAACACTAAAAGTATCCCTGAAAGTAACCCTAAACCTAACTGTACACATAACCGTAACCCTAAACCTAATCCTAACTGTAAACATAACCGTAACCTTAAAAGTAATCCTAAACCTATTCCTAACTGTACACATAACCGTAACCCTAATCCTAACTGTAAACATAACCCTAAATCTAATCCTAACTGTAAACATAACCATAACTGTAAACCTATTCCTAACTGTAAACATAACCGTAACCCTAAAAGTAACCCTGACCCTAACAAAAACCCTAAACTTAATTCTAATGGTAACCCTAACCTTTGAAGTAACCTTAAAAGTAACCCTAAACCGATCAGTAATCCTAAAAGTAACCCTAAACCTAACCCTAAAAGTAACCCTTACCTTAACAGTAAATCTAAACCTAATTCTAACCCTAAAAGTAACTGTAAATTTAATTCTAACCCTAATCCTAACCTCAAAAAGTAACCCTATACCTAACCCAAAACATAATCCTAAACCTAATCCTAATGGTAACCCTAAATCTAAAAAAACCCTAATCCTAAACCAAAAATTAACCGTAAATTTAATCCTAACCCTAAAAGCAACCCTCAACCTAATCCTAGCCCTAAAAGTAACCCAAACCCTAACAAACGTCTGAAATAAAGGTGATTTAGGGAGTAGTATAAAGAGGGATATAGAGGAAGTAAAGGAGGTCTAGACAGATGCATAAACAAAAATATGGGCGCCTCCAAATTTTAAGAACCAATCAGATCACCCAATATTTTGTATTCAGTAAATTCCGAAACTGAATACACTGAAATTTTACCCCCACACATATCTACTGTTCATCTATATCTTCATCTGTTAATCTGACATTTCCCCAAATTTTGATAATCTCCATTCTCAGATTTTAAGCAGCAGAACCTTCAATAAAGAAAGATGGCGGCCTCCACTCTGCCAGGAAATGGTAAGTTACTGTGTATAAGGGGTAATAACGAAGAAGGAATGAACGGAGCTGCGGAATTGTCTGGGAGAGTCAGATGATCACTCTGGCTCCTCCCATGAGGAGCAACTAAACTCCTTTTTGTTATTTGAAATTGCATTTATTTTCCATTATTATACTAGTGGTGTATAATAAAATTATTTAACTTTTTTTTGGGGAGGTTCCCCAAGAGAATGGAAGCAAAGGACACCTTTCCATTTACTTCCCGGGTCATAGATGGGTGGGAGGGATTTAATTAAGCACAACTTACTGCCATAAGGACTCAGCACCTCCAGCACGTTTTTTTTTTGTAAAAGCAGCTCACTTGACCTCTATAAGTGCATTTCTGGTACTCTGGATAATTAGGCTACTCTTAGGCTGGGCATATTGGGCACCAAGATTGGGTACCTGCTGAAAAAGCGAAGGGAGATCATGGTAGAGCCCATGAGGATTGGGCATGTCCTATCACTTAATTCTTGGTCCAAGACATTTGGTACCAGCAGTAGACCGCTTCAAGATTGCAATCAAGCATGAAGAGAAGTCACCATTGTGGTATGTAGGCATTGTGCAGACCAGGGGACTGGTAGACAAGGGCTTATATACTGAACAAGCAGCCCCAAACTGCCAAAGCGTTCTCACCAGCCTCCTGGTGCCATGATGGGGGCTCCAACTCGCCCTATTTTTTTGGCAGTCCTACTTAACTTCAGAAACCACGTGGAGAAGGGACTGGATCGGTGCAGCTGGTCTGCGTTTGACGCACCACGAACGCATGCCATCGTTCACTCCCAGATAAAGATCACAGCGAGGAAGCAAAATGAGTTTCTCTGTATGGAGTCAACTGATTATTATTTGAGATAACGAAAAGTAATAAAACCCCAGCGTCCGGCGCTCCACTCATACGCACCAGCACGTTCCTGGAGAAACTCATTACAGAGCAAGGAAGGAAGCCGTAAGCCGGTAGAGATTGGCATTGTCTTTTCACAGCTTGTGTGCCGGGCATGCAAACCAGTTTAACCATCCGCAGACAGAACGCAGTGCACATGTACGCATGGCCAACGCATTCCACCTAAAGAAGGAACGTTTATCTATTAGACACACGCATGCCCCGCAATTCCTTTTTTTTTCGTGAATAATACAAATAAAATTATAATAATCCTAAAAAAATGTAACCACAATATACAGAAGTAGCTGTATAGGAGCACAGGGTATAAGGAGATCACAGTACAGTGTACACGGACATCAACTTTCATGTTCTTCACACTGAACAAGAGAAGGAACCTCGAAGAAAACGCAGATAAGGCCTTAAAGGGGGACAACAGCGACCAATTCAACCCTCGTTAAAGGGACGCTCTAGTGCAGGGGTCAGCAACCTCGGCCCTCCAGATGTTTTGACACTCTGCCAACCAATTGAGGGTCCTGGGTGATGTAGTTTCAAAACATCTGGAGAGCCAAGGTTTTCTGACTCTAGCTCTACAGCGGGGATCTCAAACTCTGGCCACCACATGTATATTGCCTCCAATTCCCAGAATTCTTTAACTGCAATAGCTAGCCAGAGAATCATGGGAGATGTAGTTCAGAATGTTACAGGGCTCCAGAGTTTGAGAACCCTGCTCTAGAGGCACGACCACCCAAGCTTAATTAAGTGATCCGGTCACCAGCAGACTGTCGACCAATGGCCGTGCATTAGCGTTTAGAGGTATTGGTCCATATTCCATGACAACAGATGCAGTATGAGGAGGAGTCGGTAGGTCGGATGGGTGTTCATCAAGCTGAACCCAATGTTTCTCTAAGATTCGATTGGCCACGTGGGTACTAGAACGATTATGAGAAGCATTTCTATGGACGACCAAAAAATGGCGCAAGACAAGACAATGATGGGGATTATGAGAAACATATATATATGTTTTGCAAAGCACATCATGGTGCGGTTGATAGAAGACTCAACGCTGTAGGGCAGCGGTTCCCAACTCCGGTCCTCAGGACCCACTGACAGGCCAGGTTTGCAAGATATGTGAAGCACAGCACAGGTTAGGGCTGTGCAATATTGACAAAATAATCATATTGCGATTTCTTGAATGAATATTGCGATTGCGATTTTATTTGCGATTTAGCCAATTGTTTTTGCTTTTTCAAACATGCTACATACATTCTAAATGTATTCAGTATCAGCACATGGATATACTGCCCCAGCACATGGATATACTGCCCCAGCACATGGATATACTGCCCCAGCACATGGATATAATGCCCCAGCACATGGATATAATGCCCCAGTTCATGGATATTGCCCCAGTTCATGGATATTGCCCCAGTTCATGGATATTGCCCCCAGCTCATGGATATTGCCCCCAGCTCATGGATATACTGCCCCAGCACATGGATATTGCCCCCAGCTCATGGATATTGCCCCCAGCACATGGATACTGCACCAGTTCATGGATACTGCCCCCAGCACATGGATACTGCCCCCAGCACATGGATACTGCCCCCAGCACATGGATACTGCCCCAGCACATGGATATTGCCCCCAGCTCATGGATACTACCCCCAGCTCTCTCCGTTTGATACGCTCACCCCTTCCTTGCTGGACGGTAGCTCGATCGCTATCTCTTAGCGCTGGAATTACTCAAGGACAGATGGATTTCTTCTCCGCGGGACGCACGAGGACAGCTGGATTTCTTCTCCGCTGAATGTACTCGGTCGCTCCCTCGGTCACTGGAACACACACGAAGGCAGACGGATCCCTTCTTCACTGGATGCACAAGAACACCCGATCCGCTGGTACTGGCAACACGTGAGGGCAAGTGGATCTTTCCTTCGCTGAACGCATGAGGGCAGCTGCATGCGCAATCTGCAGCACAGGACCATCCACCTCAACAGTCTCGCCCTCTCTTCTTGCTCTGCTCGTGCACTTCCACCCTTGGAAAAACGCCCCTTCCCTTAGGCACTGCTGGGAGGTGTAGTTCTCTTCCTGACAAATTGCATAGGCCCTCTGTAATTGAAACTACATGTTCCATAATCCTTTGCATCTTCCTGTCTTAAACAACTTCCTTTGCCAGTGAAGAGAAAGGGAAAAAGGGAGGCAGGAAAGTACTCAGCAGCTGTGACAGGCTGCATGTCTCTGTCCAAGCCTGGGACACAGCGAAACACAATAGTACACACACAGTTCAAGTAGCCTGCGCTACACACCATATGAACAGGGCCGTACCCTCTAGTTCAGTGGTTCCCAACCACGGTCCTCAAGTACCCCCAACAGGTTAGGTTTTCCAGATATCTGCAGCACAGCACATGTGATATGATTTTCTGCTCAGTGATTGCAGGATTCAGTCTGCATTTCCCCAAGGTAATCCTTAAAACCTGGCCTGGTAGGGGTACTTGAAGACCACGGTTGGGAACCACTGCTCGAGTTGACCCTCTTTGGGCATTGTCAGCCATTAGGAATCTACTGTAAAAAAGTTAGGGCCCTATTACATTCTTAACGCAAAAACGCACGCTAAATGTGTGTTTTTTTTGTGCGAAGCGCTAAACGATAACTCACGAAAATCACCGCTGGAATTACATTCCTCGCGCATTTTTTCATCCATCTTGAAATTGCGCTCGAAGAACAGACGCGCAAAAAAAGTACCGTTGCGTGCAGAAATCAGTGAAAATGTAATTTTTAACACAAGTCCGTCATTTTGTGCGGACTGCGCACAACAGACGTACGTTCTGACTGAAGACAAGGTAGTGGCCGTCAATTTTTGATGGATCTAGTAAAAAAAAAAAGTGCGCATCGACGTTCTTCGTTGTGAATCCGCAGTTTGGTACGGTCAGGTTGTTACAATTTGCCGTTACCACCAGCTTTTCAAAGACGTTAAAATTATGCGCAAACGTTGTCCGTTAAATTTTGCGCTAAAATTGTAATACCATCCGCGCACCAGCGCACAAACGCATTTGCCCTCACAATGTTAAGTATAGGACGCGCAGTACATTACGCTCGCGCAGGTTCAGCCGCGGTAGACGTTAACGCACATTTTTTGCGCGGACATTGTACTACGACGTTCTGCGCGAAGGGTTTTGCCCCTCGCGTTAATGCGTTTTTGCGCACGCGTTAACATTTGCGCGAAGAATGTAATAGAGCCCATAATCTATTTTCACAGTCACTCGGTTTTTCAGGAGCAAAATAATGTACTGAAATATATATATAATCTTTAAATTCTCTCAGTACATTATAAAGTCTCCCTGTAAAACCAAATGACTAAATGGGACGGAGAAAACCCTGAAATCGGACTGAAGTGTGACCGTGTCGAGCAGCTGTCCAAGGCAGCTCCGAATTCCAAAGTTGGAACACAAGAGAAGTGCTGAGATCGGAAAGAGAAGTGACGCAACGGCCCAAAACTGCAAAAACACATCCTGTGGAACGCATATTGGTCCAATGAAAGAAGAAGAGGTGTGAAACGCATGTGGAGCGACACCTTGGAACAGCTGCAAGGAATTTATGGAGTAAAAAACAAAACAAAACTGTGGGAGAATGTGTGTCACGGTACACGGGGAGTTTGAGACCAGATTGCAGCAAATACATGAGGAGACAAGATAGGTTTACTTGCCAGCACCCTCAGAAACCACATTGAATGGCCATGGTCCCTTGGGGAACACAGAAGATTGCCAGCAAGACAAAATAGAATGAAAGGCTAATGTGCAAGGGGAGAGCGAGCGACAGAAACACAGGGAGAGCGAGCGACAGAAACACAGGGAGAGCGAGCGACAGAAACACAGGGAGAGCGAGCGACAGAAACACAGCGAGCGAACGACAGAAACACAGCGAGCGAACGACAGAAACAGCGAGAGCGAGCGACAGAAACAGCGAGAGCGAGCGACAGAAACAGCGAGAGCGAGCGACAGAAACACAGCGAGAGCGAGCGACACAAACACAGCGAGAGCGAGCGACACAAACACAGCGAGAGCGAGCGACACAAACACAGGGAGAGCGAGCGACACAAACACAGGGAGAGCGACAAACACAGGGAGAGCGAGCGACAGAAACACAGGGAGAGCGAGCGACAGAAACACAGCGAGAGCGAGCGACAGAAACACAGCGAGAGCGAGCGACAGAAACACAGCGAGAGCGAGCGACAGAAACACAGCGAGAGCGAGCGACAGAAACACAGCGAGAGCGAGCGACAGAAACACAGCGAGAGCGAGCGACAGAAACACAGCGAGAGCGAGCGACACAAACACAGGGAGAGCGAGCGACACAAACACAGGGAGAGCGAGCGACACAAACACAGGGAGAGCGACAAACACAGGGAGAGCGAGAGACAGAAACACAGGGAGAGCGAGCGACAGAAACACAGGGAGAGCGAGCGACAGAAACACAGGGAGAGCGAGCGACAGAAACACAGGGAGAGCGACAAACACAGGGAGAGCGAGCGACAGAAACACAGGGAGAGCGAGCGACACAAACACAGGGAGAGCGAG
This sequence comes from Leptobrachium leishanense, assembly GCA_009667805.1. NCBI lineage: Eukaryota > Metazoa > Chordata > Amphibia > Anura > Megophryidae > Leptobrachium > Leptobrachium leishanense. Next base: position 134,239,587 of record CM019071.1, read on the forward strand.
CGACACAAACACAGGGAGAGCGAGCGACACAAACACAGGGAGAGCGAGCGACAGAAACACAGGGAGAGCGAGCAACAGAAACACAGGGAGAGCGACAAACACAGGGAGAGCGAGCGACAGAAACACAGGGAGAGCGAGCGACAGAAACAGCGAGAGCGAGCGACAGAAACAGCGAGAGCGAGCGACAGAAACAGCGAGAGCGAGCGACAGAAACAGCGAGAGCGAGCGACAGAAACAGCGAGAGCGAGCGACAGAAACAGCGAGAGCGAGCGACAGAAACAGCGAGCGCGAGCGACAGAAACAGCGAGCGCGAGCGACAGAATCTCAGCGAGAGCGAACGACAGAAGCACAGCGAGAGCGAACGACAGAAACACAGCGAGAGCGAACGACAGAAACACAGCGAGAGCGAACGACAGAAACACAGCGAGAGCGAACGACAGAAACACAGCGAGAGCGAACGACAGAAACACAGCGAGAGCGAGCGACAAACACCGAGAGAGTGACAGATGCACGGAGAGGGAGAGAATCAAAGAGCGAGTGACGGACAGAGAGTGAGCAGACAGTCTGACAGGTGGACAGAGACAGACTGAGAGCAACAAAGACAGACAGACAAGTATGAGTATCTGACGTTAGCGGTTTTGAGTGGTACAACAGGACAGTCTTGACCAATCTGGGAATGTCGTGGGAGTTTTTTCATGCCCGCACCCTCACAAGTGATGTTCAATGGTCACGGTGCCTAGAGTGTCCCTTGAAGTTATTCCTCTGGTCGAACACAGACAGATTGCCAGCAAGACAAAAAGAACAATAAATAGAAAGAAAAACTGACGGGCAGGAGGAGAGAAAGCGACAGGAACACAGAGTGCAAACGACAAACAAACACAGAGACCGAGAGAGTGGCACATGCACAGACAGGGAGGGCATCAAAGAGCAACAGAGATAGAGTCAGAAATACAGAGCACAAATGACAAAGACAGAAAGGGACAGATGCAAAGAGCGACAGAGAGAAACACAGAGCACAAATGACAAACACACAAAGACAGAAAGGAACAGATGCAAAGAGCGACAGAGAGAAACACAGAGCACAAATGACAAACACACAAAGACAGAAAGGGACAGATGCAAAGAGCGACAGAGAGAAACACAGAGCACAAATGACAAACACACAAAGACAGAAAGGGACAGATGCAAAGAGCGACAGAAACACAGAGCACAAATGACAAACACACAGAAACCAAGAGAGTGGCACATGCACAGACAGGGAGGGCAAAGAACAACAGAGACAGAAACACAAAGACAGAAAGGGACAGATGCACAGGTGGAGGGCTTCAAAGAGCGGGCGACAGACTGACAGAGCAATGGACATGAAGACCGCATGACGGTGGACATGGCATGACCGTGACAAGCACGAGTGTCTGATGTTAGCGGGTCGTACAATCAGGACTGTCGTAACAAATTTGGGAATGTCGCACTCGCAGGCGTTTCTTCATGCCGGCACCCTTACTCCTCTTCGCTTCCCTACATGCACACATCAGGAACCCTTAACATCCATGTAACGTTCCCCCCCATCCTCCCTCCTAGGTATGGCTCGCCTTGGCTTCGCTCGGCGTGTTCGCGCAGGGCGTGGAGGAATCCCAGTAAACATTTATCTTTCAGTTTACTTGCATCGTATCAACGTTGTTGCCTGGCAATAACAATCCGGCTTCCCCAGCAGAGGAGTCGTGTCCGTATAGATGGAGGGAAACGGTCTCACGCACGGGAAAACAATTCATCTGTACCCAAAAAAGCGCAGATTAATAACCCAAGGGAAAAGGAGAGCGCTCAGGGACCGCCGACACCGAACGGAGACAAGGTGACAAAGGATAATGACAGAGAAACAACAAAAACACACAAACACTGCTACAATGGTTTAGGTCTGCGGGTGCGACCTGAGAAGTCACAATTTATTTATTTATTTATTTATTTATAAAGGATTTTACCAGGAAGGATACATTGAGATTTCTCTCGTTTTCAAGTATGTGCTGGGTTCAAGAACATTGAAGTGTTACAGTTACAGAAATACAAAGTAATACAATGCAAGATATTAAGAAAACAACACAAATATACAGATTAACAGAAAATAAATATGTAGAAAAATAGTCATTATGTTACATGTTTACAGGTGCATTCTGTATTGAGGTATGTTAGTAAGGAGCTCTTGAGTGACTTAAGACTGGGGGAAGATTTGATGGTGTCTGGGAGGTTATTCCATAATTGTGGTGCTCTGTAGGAAAATGAGGATCGAGCCACTGTCTTTTTGTATTGTGGTATTGTAAGTAAGGTGCAGGTCCTGGATCGGAGGTTATAGGATGAGGGAGCTGCTGGGGGAAGCAGTCTATTCAGGTAGGGTGGCAGCTTCCCAGAAATGCTCTTAAACACCAATAATAAATTGTTTCGTGGCAAACGGCGACTTTCACTCCCACCTGCGCCCCGGACTCTGTTTCTGTAAAGAATAACTAAAATAATTAATGTTACAATGCTATTTATAGAGCAGAACATGGGATAAATACTTGGGTGACTATATATTCATACACACACACACATATATATATATCTTCACCAAAGTAGCCAGCACTCTAGGGTCTTATAAAATGCAATCTTTAATTTAGGTCATTAAAATATCGACGTTTCAGCCGAATAAAGCTTAAATGTTATAGCCGAAACGTCGATATTTTAATGACCCAAATAAAAGATTTAATTTTATAAGACCCTAGAGCGCTGGCTACGTTTGCAGAGCTGTATTTACCTGGAGCTGAGCAGCGGGTGAAAATAAGTTTGCTTTGAATAAACCGAGAGTGCAGGAGTGATTTTATTCTAGACACACACATACACACAGTTGCAAGAAAAAGTATGTGAACCCTTTGGGATTACGTGGAGTTTTGCATGAATTGGTCATAAAATGTGCTCTGATCTTCATCTAAGTCACAACAATTTGAAAAACACAGTCTGCTTAAAATAATACAACACAAACATTATATGTTTTCATGTGTTTATTGAACAGAACATGTAAACATTCACAGTGCAGGGTGGAAAAAGTATGTGAACCCCCTAGCCTAATGACTTCTCCAAGAGCTAATTGGAGCCAGGAGTGAGCAAACCTTGAGTCCAATCAGTGTGATATTATTGGATGTGTTGCTGAAAGCTGTCCTGCCCTTTAAAAACACACACCAGTTTGGGTTTTACTGGTTTCAAGAAGCACTGCCTGATGTGAACCATGCCTCGCAGAAAAGAGCTCTCAGAAGACCTACGATCAATAATTGTTGACTTGCATGAAGCTGGAAAGGGTTACAAAAGTATCTCCAAAAGCCTTGATGTTCATGTGTCCACGGTAAGACAGACTGTCTACAAATGGAGAAAGTTCAGCACTGTTGCTACTCTCCCTAGGTGTGGTCGTCCTGTAAAGATGACTGCAAGAGCACAGCGCAGAATGCTTAATGAGGTAAAGAAGAATCCTAGAGTGTCAGCTAAAGACTTACAGAAATCTCTGGCACATGCTAACATTTTTGTTGACACGTCTACAATAAGGAAAACAAACAAGAATGGAGTAAATGGGAGGACACCACGGAGGAAGCCATTGCTGTCCAAAAAGAATATTGCAGCACGTTTGAAGTTTGCAAAAGAGCACCTGGATGTTCCACAGCACTACTGGCAAAATATTCTGTGGACAGATGAAACCAAAATTGAGTTGTTTGGAAAAAACACACAACACTATGTGTGGAGAAAAAAAGGCACAGCACACCAACATCAAAACCTCATCCCCATTGTAAAACATGGCGGAGGGAGCATCATGGTTTGGGGCTGCTTTGCTGCCTCAGGGCCTGGACGGATTGTTGTCATTGATGGAAAAATGAACCCCAGAGTTTATCAAGACATTTTGCAGGAAAACGTAAGACCATCTGTCCGCCAACTGAAGCTCCACAGAGGATGGGTGATGCAACAGGACAATGACCCAAAGCATAAAAGTAATTCAACAAAAGAATGGCTTCAACAAAACAAAATACGCCTTCTGGAGTGGCCCAGCCAGGGTCCTGACCTCAACCCGATTGAAATGCTGTGGCATGACCTTAAGAGAGCGATTCACGCCAGACATCCCAAGAATATTGCTACACTGAAACAGTTTTGTGAAGAGGAGTGGTCCAAAATGACTCCAGATCGTTGTGCAGGTCTGATCTGCAACTACAGGAAACGTTTGGTTGAGGTTATTGCTGCCAAAGGAGGGTCAACCAGTTATTAAGTCCAAAGGTTCACATACTTTTTCCACCCTGCACTGTGAATGTTTACATGTTCTGTTCAATAAACACATGAAAACATATGTTTGTGTTGTATTATTTTAAGCAGACGGTGTTTCAAATTGTTGTGACTTAGATGAAGATCAGAGCACATTTTATGACCAATTCATGCAAAACTCCACGTAATCCCAAAGGGTTCACATACTTTTTCTTGCAACTGTATATATTTTTATTTTGAGAAAGTATACTCTTCTTCAGGTACTCACTGATACTTTTAATGCCGTGTGACGCTTTCCAATAAATAATTTAGGATTTTGCTGAAAGCCTGTCCTGTTTATGTTAATATTGAAATGTATGGCCAGACACCCCATTTATCCACTGCACACAGACCTCAGATATATATATATTACACAAATACACCAGACCTCAGATACATACATGCACACACACCACACCAGATCTGATACATATACACACCTCACCAGATCTGATACATATACGCATACACACACCTCCGAGATATATAACACACCAGACCTCAGATACATACATATACACACACCAGACCTCAGATACATACATGCACCCCACACCAGACCTCAAATACATACATTCACCCCCACACCAGATCTGATACACACACACGACCTCGGGCACACATGCCGTTAGAGCATTCTGCCAGCCGCCCCAGCCCTCATATGCCGCACGGCCAGCCAGCACAGTGCCTGCTTCCAGTTTCAGTAGAAGAATCGGGGGCATTTGCACGACTACAAGTACTCGTGCAAAGGCTTGGTATCGGCACTGATGCAAATCTAGTATGGATGCATCCCTAATACACACACGGGTCGAGTGGGAGCGCAGTATTTTGACACAGGGAACGAAGATCCCTTTGATTGCACTCACTATACAGCTTGTAGCCACGTGTTTCATTAAGATCTTTATATATTTTTGGTAAAATCTGCAAATATACATAAATATATATATATCGGGTGTGTGTGCGCGAGAGGATAATTGCGAATTGGGGGACAGAAATATTGGTGAGTTCCCACACTTTTTTTTTTTGACTTGACCCCTTGGACGGACACACACACACACACACACACACACACACACACACACACACACACACACACACACACACACACACACACACCCCTGTGCAAATGTTTTAGGTAAACGTGAATAAAAGTGCTGTAAAATACTAATGGATTAAAAGAAAATAAATTTAGACGTGTTAAGGATTTATTAAATAATAAAATGCAAAGCGAGTGAACGGAACGAGATCCAACATCGAATCAGCATCTGGCTCCATGTCGCCTTCACAAACCGCCTCTTTTCCGCTAGGAATGATCAGTCGGGGCTTATAATCAGGTGCGCGATTAAACAATTACACCTAACAGGTGCGACATCATCAAATTATTGCGCACGTACAAACACACAATCATCACATGAGACACAGACGGCCGTGCGGGAGGAATGAAACCTCAGGAGGAACAGCCACGCTCCAAGAACAAGGTGAGGATGCAGACGACAGTTTAACCCTTTAAACCAGGGCTGTCAAACTCAGGCCCCCCAGATGATAACGCTGACAATTCCCAGAATTCTTTTATTGCAATAGGTGGTCAGGGAATCATGGGAGTTGTAGTTCAGAAACATCTAGGAGGCTGGCGCTTGACAGCCCTAGTTTAAAGGGTTAAAACAAGACGGGAAAAAGAAACGGAGGCGTTAAACATTAACCCCTCCTGAACCCCTCTGCAGTCCCCCCTCCCATTTTAACCTCTTAGTTTCTTTTTAAAAGCCGCCCTGAATCCAGCGCTGGTCTCTCCCTCATCCCTGCAGGATATGACATGCTCCCAAGCTCAGCATGTCATGTGACTGGCTGCAGGGGGGCTGTGGGCTCCAGCCAATCCTGTGGCTCTCAGTGCAAGAATGCTCTGATACCATTGGATAAGGCTGGTTCCCAAAGGTCTCCAAGCCCCGAAACTTGAACCGACAGTCTGGTTGGGGCTAAGCCCTTGTATTTGGATGGCTGAATCAGCTACCCCCCCCAATCAGGGGTAAGGGAGAGGGAGCACACTCAGATAAAATTGAGCGCACACTCCATGTAGAGTGTCCATTTAAAGGGACAGTACCACGAACAGGAGTTGTAACTAGATTTCTGGTGAATTACAAACGAAACCACCTTATAAAACACATTATAAAGCACAAGCTGCTGTTTTTTTTCTCTTCGAAGTAATTACATATAAAATGGAAAAATAAGTTAGTTTTTTTTAATCTCCGGTCTCCATTTTGTGGATTTTTCCCATGGTGCAACATTTACCAAAATCTGCGCAATAGTTTTATTCTACAGCTTTGGTTTATGTAATCTACAGTATTTACCAGTTGCCATGAGATGGATGAGGGTATGTTTAGATAAGGCTTAACTGCGCATTGCAAATAGAGGTTTTGGGGGTATTAACAAGAAACCTGCATGTGCACACGGGAGAATCGATGCGGTTTTGAAGGCAGAGGGTGATCACTGCACCCCCCCCCCCCACTGTGAGGTCATTTAGAGGTTTCCTCTGCTCACACGACCGCCCCCCCCATGATGTCATTTAGAGATTTCCTCTGGTCACACTTTGCATTTCTGTTGATTTTTGGACGCACCCGCCTTGCGGTACCGTGCGTCTCATTTTATACGGCATGTCTGGCACGCCTATGCACGGATACCCTGGTACTGTATCGTTTAAGCGGTGTGGACCGGCTGGAATGAAGGAAACCCGCACCTCCTGGATCACGTCCATGTCTGGCGGGATGACAGCGCATCGCCTCGGCCGTGTGTCTCAGATGAACGTGTCAGATGTACATCTCCGCACACATGGGACTGGCATCCCTGCAAAACCCCTCCTCGCTCCGGAACGTATCCACAGAGACACAGCACTGCAATGCACCACCTCTTATTAGCCGCGCAGGGCCGTGACACGGCTCCGAAAGAGCATCCTCCGGGCTACACCAGCAACGATGCCGAAGATGGTGCTTCGCAAAAGGTGTGCCAAGAACTGGCTTTGCATGAATGATTATCTGGACCTGCAGGTCTACCACCTGAAGAAACAGGCTTAAAAAACCCCAAAAAAGGCATCTAGAGGGGCACGTGGAGATCATAGACTGTACCAGCCAAGGTTCCTCTTGCCCAGAGCTCTGTAGCAGCCAAGGCTCTGCATCAAACATGTTGGCCCTAAACCCAGGCTTGAGAAAGGTCCCAGGACAGTGATGGTGGAACCTGGCACCCCAGAGGTTGCAGAATACCTGCTCCCTGATGCTCAGCCAGCCATGTCTATGCCTAAGCATCCTGGGACATGTAGGTCTGAAACATCCAGGGGGCCAAGGTTCACAGTCACGGTCCTAGGACCTTTCTCAAGCCTAGGATTAGGGCTGAGACTTCGTTGCTCATTGAGTAAAGCTCTTGTTGATGCAGAGCCTTGTGCGACCGGTTCCTGCTCGCTCTTCTGTTGTCCACAAAAACATTTGTAATGTAGTTCCAAAACATACGGAGGGCCGTGGTTGCCGACCCCCCCCCCCCGCTTTAAGGAAACATTTCGGGGAGTTTCGTAGCTTTTGATGTCTGTTACGTATCAGAGATCCGGCGTCTAAAGAGAGGCGAGAGAGGAGAGGGAGGTGGATCTGCGCACGTGGGTACAGAGTCAGGGAAATCAAGGCAGGAGAAGGATTTGGGAATAATCAGAATCTAAAGCAAGTAATGTCAAACGGCAGCCGCCAAGGTATCGGCATTAAAAGAGTTCACTCTCGGGATGAAAACCTAATTTTGCCTTTTCATAAATCAATGGTAAGACGTGCCTTGAATATGCCGTGTGATTTTTCCCCTTAGAGGGGATCTGGTAACTTTATATAAATATATATATGGGGCCTTATAGGGGATCGGATAACTACAGTTGTGTTCAAAATTATTCAACCCCCACTGAAATTGAGTGTTTTGGCCAGTTTGACATTGATTTTGATCATTCAGTCATCTTGCTTACAATTAAATCAAAGAGGCACGTGTAGGTCAGACAAATATAACATAACATTTATAATGAAATAACCACAAATGTCTTTTCTGTGCTCACATCATTATCAGTTTTATTCAACCCCCAAGTGACATTCAATCTTAGTACTTAGTACAACATCCTTTTACAGTTATAACAGCTTTTAAACATGAAGCATAGCTTGACACAAGTGTCTTGCAGCGATCTACGGGTATCTTCGCCCATTCCTCATGGGCAAAAGCCTCCAGTTCAGTCACATTCTTAGGCTTGCGCACTGCAACTGCTTTCTTTAAGTCCCACCAGAGGTTCTCAATCGGATTTAAGTCTGGTGACTGCGATGGCCACTCCAAAATGTTCCAGCCTTTAATCTGCAACCATGCTCTAGTGGACTTGGAGGTATGCTTGGGATCATTGTCCTGTTGAAAGGTCCAACGTCTCCCAAGCCTCAGGTTTGTGACAGACTGCATCACATTGTCATCAAATATCTCCTGGTACTGAAGAGAGTTCATGGTACCTTGCACACGCTGAAGCTTCCCTGTACCTGCAGAAGCAAAACAGCTCCAAAGCATGATTGACCCCCCGCCATGCTTCACAGTAGGCAAGGTGTTCTTTTCTTCATAGGCCTTGATCTTCCTCCTCCAAACATAGCGTTGATCCATGGGCCCAAACAGTTCTAATTATCCCAAAACTTCTGTGGTTTGTCCACATGACTTTTGGCATACTGCAGTCGACTCTTCTTATTCTTTGGAGACAGCAAGGGGGTGCGCCTGGGAGTTCTGGCATGGAGGCCTTCATTACGCAGTGTGCGCCGTATTGTCTGAGCTGAAACTTCAGTACCCACATCTGACAAATCTTTTCTCAGTTCCTCAGCAGTCACATGGGGACTTTTCTCCACTCTACGCTTCAGGTAGCGCACAGCAGTCGAAGTCAGCATCTTCTTTCTGCCACGACCAGGTATCGTTTCAACAGTGCCCTTTGCCTTGAATTTGCGAATGATGCTTCCTATGGTCTCTCTTGGTATGTTTATCATCTTTGCAATCTTCTTATAGCCATTGCCCTTCCTGTGAAGAGTAATCACCTCTTCTCTTGTCTTCCTGGACCATTCTCTTGACTTCACCATGTTTGTAACCACACCAGTAAATGTCTAGAAGGAGCTGAGTATCACAGTCATTTTAAAGCTGCCTAATTGGTGCTTATTATGCTTTATTGCTGCTCCGTGACATCCACAGGTGTTTTCAATACCTGATTGAAAACACTTGAATGAACCTCTGTTCTTCAGAGTCTTTAAGGGGTTGAATAATTGTGTCAATGAAGAATTCACAAAAGAAACATTTACTACTGTATTACAAAACCAATTGATGTCATTTTAGTTGCATATGGTTCTTTAAAAAGTCCTTGTAGGATTTCATTCTGAATACAATTACAGCATTGGGGGTTGAATAATTTTGAACACAACTGTATATAAGGCACCTTAGATGGGATCTGATAACTTTATATAAATATACACGGGGCCGTAGAGGGATCTGGTAACTTTATATAAATATATATGGCGCCTTAGAGGGATCTGATAACTTTATATAAATATATATGGCGCCGTTATAAACCATTGTCTGGAAACCTATTCATTAAGAAGACTATACACAGGACACGAGGTCACCCATTTAGACTGGACGAAAGGAAATTCAGCCTAAAGCATAGGAAGGGTTATTTTACGGTGAGAACAATAAAGCTGTGGAATTCTCTGCCTGTTGAGGTGGTTGGGTCAGAGACTGTACAGACTTTTAAACAACGACTGGATGACTTCCTGCAGACACAGAATATTAAGGGTTATAACATTTAATATGTGGGTAAAAGCTTCTTGATCCAAGGAGAAATCTGACGCCATCTGGGGTCAAGAAGGATTTTTTTTCCCCCAGTGTGTTGCATATTGGTGAGCGCTTCAGACTGAGGTTTTTACCTTCTTTTGGATCAACAGCAGTAGGTGATGTGTGAAAGGCTGAACCCGATGGACGCGCGGCATTTTTTCGGCTTAAATTACTACGTTACATTGGCTTGTAACCTATCAAATAACGCGATAAAGTATCGTATTTCAGAAAAGTACCTTTTTATGTTTTAATACCAAACACAAATAATCAAAATATTATCATTGTGACACCAAGCAATTTGTGAGGAGGAAGGGGGGGGGGCATCCTGATACCAGAGAGGGAGGGAGGGGGGGGGGAGAGAACATCCTGATACCAGAGGGGGGGGGGAACATCCTGATACCAGAGGGGGGGGGGAAGAGAACATCCTGATACCAGAGGGGGGGGGGAAGAGAACATCCTGATACCAGAGGGGGGGGGGAGAGAACATCCTGATACCAGAGGGGGGGGGGAGAGAACATCCTGATACCAGAGGGGGGGGGGAACATCCTGATACCAGGGGGGGGGGGAGAGAACATCCTGATACCAGAGGGGGGGGGGAGAGAACATCCTGATACCAGAGGGGGGGGGGAGAGAGAACATCCTGATACCAGAGGGGGGGGGGAGAGGACATCCTGATACCAGAGGGGGGGGGGAGAGGACATCCTGATACCAGAGGGGGGGGGGAGAGAACATCCTGATACCAGAGGGGGGGGGGGGAGAGAGAACATCCTGATACCAGAGGGGGGGGGAGAGAGAACATCCTGATACCAGAGGGGGGGGGGGGAGAACATCCTGATACACAGCACTCAAAACACTGGTATTTTATTATTCCGACCCAAACAGAAGACGAAATTTGGATATTTAGAACAAGTTACCTTAATCGGATGTGCCAGGGGGAGTTGGGTGTAGGCCGGGGGGGGGGGGGGGGGGTCAGCAACCGTGGAACTACATTTCCCATTAGGCTCATCCAATCTCGTGAGTACCTGAGCATCATGGGAGATGTAGTTTCAAAACATCTGGATGGCAGTTTGCGGATCCCTGGTGTCAGCAAACTTTAAATAAGACCAAGGTCCCCCTTGCAGAGTTAATAACCTCAGGGTTAAAAAAAAAAAAAGTTACAGAATTAACTCCACCAGACCCCCCCCTCCCCCGAGGCATCCGGACACATAATGGGCATTTATCCACATCACACAGAATAATGTACCCAGGCTATCCCTAGTGCATTAATTACCATAATATAATAAAATGTGAATTAAAGCATTAAAGAAAAAAATATATAAAAGTAACCCCTCCCCCTAAAAAAAACCCAAAAACCCTGAGATAATAAAGATAAACACTACAAAGCACATACAAGTCTGAGTTTTTCACCATGCCAATTCATAGGAGTATATATACACATGCATTGATACTAGTTGCACGAGTACTTGTGCAAATGCCCCGGATACCTCTACCGATACCCGGAAGCCAGCGATGGGCTGGGGCTGCTGGCAAAACACATTAACAGCCTTCCTCCAGCATTCCCCTCCAGCCGGCCTGAGGTCTGTGTCTGAGGTCTGTTGTGGATATACATATATATATCTGAGGTGAGGTGTGTGGTCAGGGTGGGTGCAGGTTGTGCAGTGGGTAAATGGGGTTTCTGGCCGTACATTTCAATATCAACAAACTGGACAGGCTTTCAGCAAATCCCTAAACTATGTATTGGAAAGCGTCACATGACTTTAAATAAAAGTATCGATACTCGGTATCTGTGAGTATACCTGGGGGGAAAAAAACATTGGTACTCGGTATCTGAGTATACCTGGAAAGAAAAAAAAGCACCAGTACTCGGTATCTGGGAGTATAACTGGAAAAAAGTATTGGTACTCAGTATCTGTGAGTATACAAGAAAAAAAAAAGCACCAGTACTCTGTATCTGAGTATACCTGAAAAATAAAAGTATACTCAGATACAGAGTACCAATATCTGAAAAGAAAAAAAACAGTACTCGGTATCCGAGTATACGTGAAGAAAAAAGTATTGGTACTCGGTATCTGAGTATACCTGAAAAAAAAGTATCGGTACTTGGTATCTGTGAGTATACCTGAAAAAAAGTATCGGTACTTGGTATCTGTGAGTATACCTGAAAAAAAAGTATCGGTACTTGGTATCTGTGAGTATACCTGAAAAAAAGTATCGGTACTTGGTATCTGTGAGTATACCTGAAAAAAAAGTATCGGTACTTGGTATCTGTGAGTATACCTGAAAAAAAAGTATCGGTACTTGGTATCTGTGAGTATACCTGAAAAAAAAGTATCGGTACTTGGTATCTGTGAGTATACCTGAAAAAAAAGTATCGGTACTTGGTATCTGTGAGTATACCTGAAAAAAAAGTATCGGTACTTGGTATCTGTGAGTATACCTGAAAAAAAAGTATCGGTACTTGGTATCTGTGAGTATACCTGAAAAAAAAGTATCGGTACTTGGTATCTGTGAGTATACCTGAAAAAAAAGTATCGGTACTTGGTATCTGTGAGTATACCTGAAAAAAAATGTACCGGGACTTGTACTCGGTCCTAAAAAAATAAAAGGTATTGGTGCATCCCTATATATGAACCAAACTAGGACTTGATAGTCTTAAATTTATCCCAATCATGGCATATCCTGCTAAAAGGAAGATCTCCCGGTGTGCCCGTCCATACATTGCACAAGTAGATATATATAATACATAAATTCCATTGCAAAGCAACTTTTTTTTGATTTTGTAGTCCTAGAATAAAAAAAAAACAGATAAAATGTCCAATGGCGGCTTCTCACGGCTTGAATATGTGCAGTCCATCTAATTTGCTTTTTCTTGAGAAAGTATTGTTACCAGGAAGGATACATTGAGATTTCTCTCGTTTTCAAGTATTTCCTGGGTGGCGAGTATGTGCAAGGCATTGTGGGAGGGGGGCTGTATGTGATTGCATCGGACAGCAGCCATACCTGCGCCGGTGGGTGCAAGCCTCAGAAAGTAAAGGTGTGGGGGGGGGGGGGGGGAAGACAGTGAATTCTTTAAAAATTGCACATTTTAGTACGACGATGCTAAATCACCTCCTTGCGATTCCTCGTGCCGAATCTTGGCTTTAAGCTCTTTCTCCTTTGCTGCGGTTAAAACAATTCCACAGGTATTGACGTCCAGCTGCCACGTTCTGCTGAAACCGGACATGCGCTTCTTTTCTACCGTAACAGCACGCTTTCTGAAGTCACATCCCACGTGTAACCTCACGACGTGACTTCTCGGGCGCAATTCGTAGAGCTCCGAGCTCCCTACACTGCCGCGGCCCACTCAGTCCTAGTAGCATTAAAACCCCCTATTGATAAACACAAACCTAGTGTAATAAGACAGAGGAATCGGATGATGTCACTGGAGGTGACGGCGATGTAATTATAAAAAAAATAGGGAACAAAAAAAAACCACAAGAAAGGGCTCAGTTATATTTAAAATTCAGTTTGGGGAGGGGGGAGGGGGCGAAATCAACATTTGTTTAATGTATCTAGATCATATAAACAGCAGCGCTTTGGATTCATTCAAGCATATAATGCATAAAGTCAAGGAGCCGCCGGATTGGCCGCTTAAAATTGTATCACATTGATATTTTGTCATATCGAACATTCTAAATTTAGGAGTCTTGAACGTTCTGATCAGATTACAGAGTGACATAAACAGAGTGTTCTATAAATACGTGTGTATAATACACACACCAGAAGTGCCGCACTCAACCTAAACACGCAGATTTCATAATTAACCCCTTCACTACAAAGTGATTTTCCAAACAAAACATTGTCAGAAACAAGTGTTTTTTTTTGTAAAATCATTTTTAATTTTAAAGCAATATATATTTGAGCTTATACCCATTGCATTTCTTACTGTAAACCTATTTCCGGCCAGTAGATGGCGCATTCTACTGCCAAATTGCGTTTCAGAGGTTTGAGCAGCAGGTCTGTTTTGTGTTTTTTTTTTCCTGCATCGGCTGATGAAAGCTCGATATTTCAGGGCTTTCAGCAGCTGATTTTAAGTTTTATCTCTTTGGCCATTATGCCCACAGGGCTAAAACTTTGGGGGATCCTTCTGCAACCCAAAAGCAAACGAATTTCATTTGCTTTTGGGCCGCAGGTCAGCAGATCGAGATCTGGGGTGAAGAGCACTCCACCCGAACATACATGTAAAGTTTTAAAAACAAAATCATTACTTTGCAAAATCAGATCATACATTGCATAAGCCTGCCACAACGTCTGTGTACCACATCGCGGCAGGTCCTATCCAACCTAACCTAATGCCTGCTATGAGACTAACCCACTTACTTGGGATGTACATCCTCTCGGAGCGCTCTGCAATGCGAGGGGTAAATCGGTCCAGGGATGAGGCACCTGCAAATCATGTGTATAATCCGATTTTGTGCGCAAACACACACTTAAAGATTTTAACAGCGGGATACATTGGCGCTGTGACAGGCTGAAGCAATTTATGGCCGTATTGTGTGATCTAAAGTCCCTGCAGGGTTTGGCGAACTGAAATCGCACCAAACAAAGTCTGAAACTGAAATTTCGGTGCTCTTTGAATAACCCCTTGTAGGTTTAAGAGTTGCTAGAATCTCTAGAGGGTTAAAATTGTTGAAATCTTTGGGCTCTATTACAATCTTCACGCAAACGTTTGCGCCGGCGCAAAAATGCATTAGCGCGAGGGGAAAAACCCTTTGTGCTGAATGTCGTATTACAATGTCAGCGCAACAAACGGCGCGTATACGTCTACCGCGGGTGAACCTGCGCGAGCTTACTGTACTTCGCGCGTCCCATAGTTAACATTGTGAGCGCAAATGCGTTTGTGCGCTGGTACGCGGATGGTATTACAATCTATGCGCAGTTTGTAACGCACAGCCTTTGCAGCATAATTTTAGCAACTCCTAAAAGCTGGTGTTAACCCCTTAAGGACCGCTGATGTACTATATACGTCCTGCCCATGGGTCTCCCTTAGACCCGCGGACGTACATAGTACGTCAGCGGCGCTTAACCCCCCTCCCGCCCGATACTTACCTCACTCGCAGATCTGGCAGGGAGGAAGCCTGCCCTCGTTATTTACATGGGCCCACGAGCTAGATGATGACGTCACCACACAGCGTGGTGACGTCATCAGCAGGCGCCCCCATTGAAATCAATGATGGGGGGGCTCCTTCGGAGCCCTCTATCTCCCCAAGCATTGAAGATAAAGAGATACAAGTTGCACCGCTGGAAAGGGGAGAGTCTCCCCTTTTCAGCCGTGTAATGCATTAACGGTTTCGCTGCCGGATCAAACCTTGCGACTCAAACCTGGAGGGGGGCTGACATCGTGGATGTCAGCCAAGCCTCCAGGTCACCCCCCACCCACTGACATCCTCACCATATGTGTGAGTATGTCAGTGGGCCAGTTAACCCCCTAGCTGCCATGTGGAGATAGGGGGATCCTTTGGACAAAAAAATACGCAGCAAAGTATAGTTACACATTCTACACATACCCAAACCAATAAAATGGAGTTGTGAGTGTTTTTTTTATTGATGCAGCATATATGTGCAGATTGACTTTGACAGGCGCAAAAACTTAACGTGAGACAACGATTTCTGCGCGCGCGTTTGTGCGCGTCCGTTTTACACGCGTTATTGCTCGACGGATGAAAAAATGCGCGAGGATTGTAATACCAGCGTTGATTTACACGCGTTAACGTTTGACGTAAAAATTTAAGCGTTGTGCGTGCGTTTTTGCGTGAAGAATGTAATAGGGCCCTTTGAATGTAGGAGTTTGTTTGCTCTCTTGCTGGCTGCTTGTATTTTTTTTGCCCTCTGTGCGCAGTAAAGGTTGAGCGCTGCCCTCCTGGAATATAATACAGAATTTTTAATATTTTTTTTTTACAGATTTTTGTAACTGGAAATTCGCATTTTAAGCTCAATTTAAGTATATTTTAGTCAGATTCTGCCCTCCATCCCCCGCTCCCATAAAAAACCCAACAAAAATGAAAAGAAAATTCACGTTCGAGAGTATTCCGTCTCCTTTATAATAATTTTTTAGAACCTTTAATGTGTGCATTTCTTTTCCCCTAGAAAATGAAATATTTACACAGTGATGTCATTTTTTTTTTTTGTCTTTCCAAGTGGGAAAAAAAGAAAAATGCAACTCATTGAGAAGTATCGAGGAGAAGCAAAAAAAACCAAAAACGAAAAAACGAGTGAAACGGGTAAAGCTAAAACAGCATTCTGCAGCGGGGAGCCGCCGAGCGGTGTGAGGGCGCAGGCAACGTGCGTTCGCACGCGGTAAATTCAGCCATTCCTTGGCTCGAACACGAGAAAGGGCGAAGTAACAAACCTGACTTGGAAAGATTGCGCTACATAACTGGGAACCCCCGGAGGTTTTTTTGTTTCAGTCAATCAGTCCCAAACCCGAGAGGTTCGATGATGATCAGAAAGTCGTGATTTTTTTTAGATGAGTGCTTGCGGCAGAGACCCGGTGAGCAGACCGCGTGCGGCGCTGGAAAGGATTCCAAAAAGTGGGAAAACTACACTTTGTCCTAAAAAAACAGTTTCTCAGTGGAAGAAGAATTTGCAAGTTTAAAAAAAAAAAAAATCTCTATACGAGGTGCATCTGCTGGCAGACGTTGCATACGGGTGGGTTTCGTCGAGAGACCGTTATGTCATTGGTGCTTGGTAGAATATGAGGGGGGGGGGGTACCAGCGCTCCTTCTCAGAGCCGCCATCTCCAAAGACGTATAGGAGCAGGAAATAAATTAAAAAGCCGCCGGGTCGTTAAGGTTCCTCCTCTCACGCAGAGTTAGCCCAGTCGGACCGTGGCTCGGAAGATCCGTTGACGACCTTTTTCACCTTCTTCACGCCTGCTGTTGCTCCTGTGGTTGTTACTCTGTATCGAGACAAAAAGGGGCGATAACAGCGTATGAGACACGAGGGCGATGTCAGAGCACGGCTTCCTACAGACAGTCTGTGCCAGAGGAGGACAAAAATAGGAGTTAATTGGCTTCTGGTGACGCCATACATACCATTGGATGGGCATGCATCATGTACCAGTACGTGCGTGGCGAGCCCCCCTCCCATAACACAATACGTGCTTGGTGGGCCCCCCTCCCATGACCCAGTACGGGCCCCCCATTCAAAGACACAGTACTAGCATGGAGAGCCCCACCCCAAACACACAGTACTAGCATGGGGAGCCCCACCCCAAAACACACAGTACTAGCATGGGGAGCCCAACCCCAAACACACAGTACTAGCATGGGGAGCCCCACCCAAAGACATAGTACTAGCATGGTGAGCCCCCCTTCATAGACAGTGCTAGCATGGTGAGCCCACCTTCATAGACAGTACTTTGCATGGTGAGTCCCCAAAGACACAGTACTAACATGGAAAGCCCCCTATTCAAAGACACAGTACTAGTATGTGAGCCCCCCATTCAAACAAAGATAGTACTAGTATAGTGAGCCCCCCAAAGACAGTACTAGCATGGTGAGCCCCCCAAAGACACAGTACTAACATGGTAAGCCCCCTATTCAAAGACACAGTACTAGCATGTGAGCCCCTCCCCCAAAGACAGTACTAGCATGTGAGCCCCTCCCCCAAAGACAGTACTAGTATGGTGAGCCCCCCAAAGACAGTACTAGCATGGTGAGCCCCACAAAGACAGTACTAAGATGGCGAGCCCTCCCATTCAAAGACACAGTACTAACATGGGGAGCCAAACAAACGGACGGGTTCTGGATAACGTCTCATTGAAGCACATGCTGCTGGGGCTTTGTGGACCGGCCTGGAGATGCCACATTTGAGATGGATTTCCATCATCTTCTGTACACGACTGGCGATTGGTTGGCGCTCACCAGCCTCCCGCAGCACAGGAGAGCAAAAGCATGGCATTACGGAGGAAATTTTGGCCGCTGTCGTTGTATATATACACACAAGTTTCCAGAACAACATGGGGCCAGCGAGCAGGCAGGAGGAACATCAGAGAGCCAGGCATCTAATGAGGATTTTTTTTTGTTGATGTTGGGAGAAACATGACTGGTCTTACTAAACTAGGACATCTGACCGGTGGGACACTAACCAGACACATGGGCCGGTGCGGGGAGCCGGAGAAAGCGTAAACAGAAGGGATGAAGGGAAAGAAATACACGGCGTGCTGCAGGATACTGGAAGCAACACGCGACATTAGAAGGACGATGCCGGCCAAACGTGCCAACGAGTGAACTTCAAGATGGCCGAGCAGCATGTGCAATGATCTCATGATTCTCAACCTTTGAATGTGCTTCAGCAGGATCCTGTGAGACCGGACTAGAGCAGTGATCGTGAACCTTGGCACCTCAGATGTTTCTGAACTACAGGTTCCATGATGCTCAGCCAGCCTTAGGTGTGTCCAAGCATCATGGGACATTTAGGTCTGCAACATTTGGGTCTCCATCACTGGTCTAGACGATTGACGAAGATGTGTGGGGCAGAGGGTACAAGTAACAGGGTTGGGGAGGACCTCCTGTAGCAGTCAGTTTCAATACATGACTAAGGTGGGCATTGAGGAGCTTCGATCCGGGTCGATGATGCATGAAAACATGTGGCTAGCAAGGCCGGACTACCAGGAGCCCTGAAAGAATTCGCTTTCTTGGTGAAATCGTAACTAGCATACAGAATAAAAAGGACATTTTAGTGATGGTTTGTACGTAAAGAATCTAAATGATCGACCGCCAGCGATGGCAGGTGGAAAGCGACAGGCGGAGACGCGCGGAAACGGACAATGAAATGCTGTGCCACCATGATGCATGACAGCTTCAATTATTATTAATGAGATGTAGGATAGAGATATATAGAGATAGATAGATAGATCTATCTATCCTACAACTCCCATGATTCCCTGGTCCTCTATTACAATAAAATAATACTGGGAATTGCAGGCATCCACATCTGGGGGGGAGGGGGGGTGCCGTTAGTCTAAGAGCACTAAAGAGTTAAAAGTCAGGTTGTACGGTGACAAATTGTTAAATTTTTATAGGACAGCCAATGTACAGCGCTACAGAACTTGTTGGCGCTTTATAAATGCTTGTAACTGTAGAGACACAACAGAGATCTAAAACCTCAAGGAGGGGGGCGAGGGGGTCCCTAAACATTGAGCCGTCACTGTGGATGAACGAACGTGTGTTTCTCGTACGAGAATAAAAGGCACATAGGGATAAGGTGGTGGATCCAATAATAGATCATCCTGTCCAGCACCAGGCGGCCGCTACATGGGAGGAAACTAATCCAGTGACATCATAGCGCGAGTACTTACACTGCCTCCATCTCCAAGTCGTCTGCATCCTCTTCCTGAGGAAGCTGCAGGTAGGGGTTATCGGATGCCGGGCGGAACTTGTAACCGGTCAAAACGAAGAATATGAAGGTGGCCACTTCGTCCAGGAGCTGCACAATGACAAAAGGAACGCCCAGATTACTCCAACAGACGCCGAGCTTTAGGCAACCCGCTGTGCCAACGGAAAGCTCGTTTTCATTGTTTTGCAAGAACACGTTTTTTTTTACGATTAAGAGAATATTTAATAAATAAAAAGACTGCTCGATAGGAGGCGAGCGAGACGGGAAGAGACGAGCGAGAGCAGCAGGAGACGGGAAGAGACGAGCGAGAGCAGCAGGAGACGGGAAGAGACGAGCGAGAGCAGCAGGAGACGGGAAGAGACGAGCGAGAGCAGCAGGAGACGGGAAGAGACGAGCGAGAGCAGCAGGAGACGGGAAGAGACGAGCGAGAGCAGCAGGAGACGGGAAGAGACGAGCGAGAGCAGCAGGAGACGGGAAGAGACGAGCGAGAGCAGCAGGAGACGGGAAGAGACGAGCGAGAGCAGCAGGAGACGGGAAGAGACGAGCGAGAGAGCAGCAGGAGACGGGAAGAGACGAGCGAGAGCAGCAGGAGACTGGAAGAGACGAGCGAGAGCAGCAGGAGACTGGAAGAGACGAGCGAGAGCAGCAGGAGACGGGAAGAGACGAGCGAGAGAGCAGCAGGAGACGGGAGAGACGAGCGAGAGCAGCAGGAGACGGGAAGAGACGAGCGAGAGCAGGAGACGGGAAGAGACGAGCGAGAGCAGGAGACGGGAAGAGACGAGCGAGAGCAGGAGACGGGAAGAGACGAGCGAGAGCAGGAGACGGGAAGAGACGAGCGAGAGCAGGAGACGGGAAGAGACGAGTGAGGAGGAGGAGACGGGAAGAGACGAGCGAGAGCAGGAGACGGGAAGAGACGAGTGAGGAGGAGGAGACGGGAAGAGACGAGTGAGGAGGAGGAGACGGGAAGAGACGAGTGAGGAGGAGGAGACGGGAAGAGACGAGCGAGAGCAGGAGACGGGAAGAGACGAGTGAGGAGGAGGAGACGGGAAGAGACGAGCGAGAGCAGGAGACGGGAAGAGACGAGTGAGGAGGAGGAGACGGGAAGAGACGAGTGAGGAGGAGGAGACGGGAAGAGAAGAAGAATGAAGGGATAAGAGATACATATATACGCCTGCGAAGGATAGGTTACCTGGTACATCCACTTCCATTTGAAAGGGACGGCCACTTTAATCAGGATTGCGATGATCCGGGTAAAATAAATGAAGCAAACAATCTGTAGAAAATACATAATCTAGATTATTACCAGGTGTAGAAAGACGCACCACATCCCCTAAACCACATAAGAGCCAGCAGTAAAGCACACGTTTAACCAAAATCCGCTTTCGAAGACTTTGCTTTTTCAAAAACGTGAATCCAGAAGACAATGACCCCACAGTGGATCCCCCCAAAAAAATCTAATACAATTCCCAAGATGCTACAAGCTATAGATACATCAGGATAAAGTTGTTTTTTTCTGGTGTCATCTCTTCCTTCTCCGGCTTCTTACACCACTCATCCTTCTCTCGAACTGTCCCCCCCAAGCCCAGTGACCTCCTTCCCCCTGAAAACTCCCTTTGTGACATCACTCTAGGGCAGCAATGACGTCAAACGCTGACTCTACCCAGATGTTTCTGAACTACAATTCTCAGAATTCCTGACAATAGATGGCCAGCGAATCCTGGGAGTTGCAGTTCAGAATCATCTACGTGGGCTGGAGTTTGAAGAAAGTGGGGAAGAAAAAAAAAAAAAGGGGGGGGGCAGGTAACCATGAAATCCAAGATCCCCCTTACTGCTGCTGTACTACCAGCCCCCTGGAGTATTCCTAAACAAGCAAAGCATCATGGGAGTTGTAGTTCCACAACAGCAAGGGATGTATCTTCTGACCAACCCCAAGGCTTGCAACCTGCACCCTAAAAATGAACATAAAGTGAAGATGGGTGGGGGGATCTCTAAAGGACTCTCCGACATGCCGTGCCGGACGTGAAAAAGCAGCTGAGTGTCTGTTTTGTGTAACACGCTCCGTTCCAGATGCCCTGTTTGCGGCGCGGCTATAATCCCTCATCGCAATCGTATTAGGGGAAATCAGACGGACCCGCTGGGATCACCGCCTGGAAAGACGGAGGGTAGAAGCCACGGGTTTCCACGCAGCGCCTCCTAATTTAACGGATTTGTGCAAAAAATAAAATAAAATGTGACCTATCGTATTATCGGCCCCTGGGTTCGGTCTGGGAGTGGCAATGGTGAAGGTGGTGGGGGGCATTTAATAGCCCCGTGTCCCCTCTTTTCGAGCTTTCTGACAGCGCCTGCCCATTGGGGAGATGCACGTGTCAGCCGGGAGATCTGGGATTAATCTGGCTGAGAGGAATTTATGGCACCACTTAATAGATTGCTGTGAGAGCCGCAGGTTATTATGTCTGCGTTTCAAGCACCCAGGGCCATTTCTGTGATAGATCACTCTAATGCAATTACTGCGCCAGCCAACTAGCCATCCGCTCTCATTCATCAAGGCCGGGATGAGCTCTGCACCAAGGCCGGAGCGCGGGACACGTTGTATCGCTGGGCCTGGGCGAGATCTGCAACATAGTGACCAAGTGCTAGTTTTAACCCCTTAGGGACCGGGCGGTTGTACGCAAAACCGTCCTTTAGTACCCGCTGCTGTTTTTACGTTTCTGCGCTGTTCGTGTTTAGGTCAAATTTTCCTCTTACTCGTTTATTTCAACCCACACATATTATACACAGTTTTTCCCGCCATTAAATGGACTTTCTAAAAATTCCTTTATTTCCATCATATCTTCTAATTTACTATAAAAAATATATGAAATATGATGAGAAAAAAAAAAGAAAAAAAAGTTAAAAACACCTTTTAACAATTTAATCCCCAAAATCTACAACCGCCAAAAAAGACTCCGGCTAAATAGTTTGTCCCAAGAATAGAAATACCCAATGTTTTACATGTTTTTGCTTTTTAACCCCTTAACTGCTGAGCCAGTTCACCTATATGCGCTGAGCTCATTCTGACCGTTTTATGCTCATTATTTTTAGAGGACAGCCTAGGTCCTATGTTATTAAACCCCCCCAGACAATTTTTTTTTAAGAAACCCAATTTTTTTTATTTATAATTTTTTTGGGCGTTGTTTTTACACTAAACCTAGTCATGTTTGGTATCAGTGGAAAGGCCATGATCCCTCATGGCTGCCCCAGATCGGGAGATTAACTGGCCCACTGACATCCTCACACATATGGTGAGGATGTCAGTGGGTGGGGGTTATCCGGAGGCTTTGCTGGCATCCAGGATGTCAGCCACCTCCAGGTTTAAATTGCGATCCGGTATTGAAACGGTTTACTTTATACAACGCTGAAGAGGCTCTCCCCTTTGCAGTGGTGTAAAAAGCATTGCTGTAGGGTGAATGGTTGGGGAGATAGAGGGCTCCAAAAGGAGCCCGTCCCTGCCCTTCCTTGATTTCAATGCAGGTGCCGGTGGGCGCCTGCCAATGACGTCACCACGCAGCGTGGGGACATCATCGTGCCCGCCGGCCCCTCTAAAACAGAGGGGCAGGCTTCCTCCCTGCCAGATCTCCGTGGGAGCCAGCGAGGGAGGTAAGTATCGGCGGGAGGGAGGTTAGGAGCCCGCTGACATACCATGTACGTCCGCGGGTCTAAGGGAGATCTTTGGGCAGGGTGTACATGGTACGTTAGCGGTCGGGAAGGGGTTAAAACAGGACTAGGAGGCTCCGATTTGCTTCTCTTTCCTTTAATATCGCCTCTCAGCAGCAAAGAAGGTTAACAATGAAAAAAAAAACATCCCCACATAATGGCCCATCCCCTACTCCAAACTTGATGTAACCCTGCCCCGAGGACCGCAATCCCTCTTTCTTGCTGCTCCTCTCGGCAGGTTAAGAACATATTTATTGCTCTGTTTTTTGTGTCAGACGCCGACTCATATTGTGGAGGTCGGTGCACCGTGCGGCTCCCGGAGCGGGGACATCCCATCCCGGCGCCGGTCCGCATGATTGCTCTCTCTTGAGCATTCTTCCTTGCCCATCCAGAAGCAGGATGCGGTCTATACTCGCCTCCGAGTCCTCATTAAAAAAAATAATCAAAACTTTCCGTCATGAAATAGGAAAATTTTACAATAATTAATTAAACCCCTCCACTCCTGTCCCCCGAAACCTGCAGGGTAAAGAAAGAGTGCAGACGCTGCCACATAACCCTCCAATATAGGCCAGAATATACCTTACGAAGAACACTCTTATCACACAGACACCCTAAAATCAGGGCTGTAAAACTCCGGCCCCACAGAGGTTTCTGAATTACAACTCCCAAGATCCCCTGGTCATCTACTGCATTAGAAGAATTCTGGGAATTCTAGGCAGCAACAACATCTGGTGGGGGGGGGGGGGTAGGAGTTTGACAGCCCGGCCTTAAACATCCCCAAAACCGAGGTGAACGTATCTATGCAACCTCCCCATAACCATCGACTCTCCCCACAGCTCTTCAGCTCACTCCATAACCCCCTCCCATTGTTCCCTTCCTGATCCATCTCCCACGCAGCCCCCCCCATTACTTCTCATACTCTATTTACCCCCCCACCTATGTGTGTCACCCCTCTCCGCTTAGATTGTAAGCTCTTGAGCAGGCTCCTCTTTTATGTCGATTTCCGCGTGCCATGCCCATTTGTTAGAATTTTATGTTGCTTTTCTCCTAGCCGTTGTACAGCGCTGCAGAATAGGTCGGTGCTCTATAAATAATTGCACCTTGTCAGGGTTCACGCCAACGTGGCTCATTTGATACAGAATTAGGTTATAGAACACTATTAATGCGCTGGCTAAGCATCACGAGACATGTAGTTGGGACATCTGGAGGTTTGAGGTTAGCCATTACCGTCCAAGAAGGCAACAGAACCGGAATGTCTGCTCTCGCCCTGAACATGCATTTTTCATAAGGGTGCCTCTGACATGCACAATTCAGAGTACCTGGCTTTAGTCGTTGGGTTGGCATAGGGTAGGAGCTGCCGGGGTGGAGTACACTGACATGGTGGCAAACGCAATGTACGACCAGATTGTGTAACCAAATCCCCCCGATTTATTCCCAAATTAAAGTGTTTTTCCAAATCTATAAAATTATAATGATATTAAGCGTGTTGGGCCCGAGAGCATGGCGGCATCGCTACGGTCTAGGTGTGCTTTATAAAGCTGCGTTGGGCCCAAGAGAGCATCGCTATGATCTGTGTGTGAGCGATACAGCCGTGTTGAGCCCAAGAGAGCATCGCTACGATCTAGGTGTGCGCCATACAGCCGTGTTGGGCCTAAGAGAGCATCGCTACGAACTATGTGTGCGCAATACAACCGTGTTGGGTCCAAGCGAGCATCACTATGATCTAGGTGTGCGTGATACAGCCGTGTTGGGCAAAAGAGAGCATTGCTACGATCTATGTGTGCGCGATACAGCCGTGTTGGGCAAAAGAGAGCATTGCTACGATCTATGTGTGCGCGATACAGCCGTGTTGAGCCCAAGAGAGCATCGCTGCAATTTATGTGTGCGTGATACAGCCGTGTTGCGGCTCTCACCATCACGCCATATCTATAAGGAGATGCTGCTCGCAGCCCGCCCTTCCGGTCCCTATGCTGATGGGAAGGAGAGAGGAAGGGGTTAAGCAGCGTGTGAACGTGCGACTCACCATGACGTAGTAATGTCTGAAGAGCTTCAATTTGGCCAAATTCATGGCAGCTGCGGAGAGAGAATAAATAATGAATTAGCGAGCGAGCAAAGACTCAGGGAAGAAGCGATTAACCACGGCCAGGGTCTACACAGACCATCCATGTACACAAGAGCTGGCGACTCCACCTCCACTCCAGTATATATAGGGTTTATTTTAACGCCTAAACGAAATCTGTGCTGAGATTCCATACGTACAGGTCACAGTCTATAGTGAGACGCTATAAATAAATTATATATATATCACAGCAATTCAGAGAACTGCTTTTACAGAGCTCATGTGCTACATTCTCCATATGCAGCAAGGAACTCTGGGTAGGACTTGCTAAAAACCCATCTAGTATAGCATTGCACTGGCAAGGAGGGATCTATGTTAAAACAGACTCATGATGCAAAAAAAGTGAGAAATTGGAGACCTCATTTACATATCTTACCCAGAGTTCCTTGCTGCATATGGGGAATGTAGCACATGAGCTCCTCGAAGCCGTTCTCTGAATTGCTGGGATGTGTAAACGTCCAGTACAATTCTAAGCTTGTTATTTGCGGAGTTGAGGCTTCAAATCTCACTTTTTACCCTCCACCATAACGTATATGTGAATAATTATATATATATATACACACACATCACAGCAATTCAGAGAACGGCTTTACAGAGCTCATGTGCCAAACACACAAGTGTATGTATGTATATCTCACACACGCGCTGACTATATAAATATATATATGGGGTTGTGTGTATAAAGAGTAAATATACACACAACCCCACGCAAATACATAAATGTACTAGGGCTGTGCAATTAATTGCAATCGCAATCGAATCGCGATTTCCGACCATGCAATTAATAAATCGCATAAGGCTGCAATTTTTCGGCTCCCTGTTAACTTCCGGCTTCATGGTGCTTTGGGCGCTCGCAGGGGGAACCATGTGATGAGCCACGTTCTCGCGACTCGTCACATGGTTCCCCCAGCCGAGCGCCCAAGCTCCATGCCGCCAGAAGTTAACAGGGAGCCGAACATGTGGCGCACAGAGGTGAGCTGGGGCAGTATATCCATGAGCTGGGGCAGTATATCCATGAGCTGGGGCAGTATATCCATGAGCTGGGGCAGTATATCCATGAGCTGGGGCAGTATATCCATGAGCTGGGGCAGTATATCCATGTGCTGGGGCAGTATATCCATGTGCTGGGGCAGCGTTTCCATGTGCTGGGGCAGCGTTTCCATGTGCTGGGGCAGTATATCCATGTGCTGGGGCAGTATATCCATGTGCTGGGGCAGTATATCCATGTGCTGGGGCAGTATATCCATGAGCTGGGGCAGTGTATCCATGAGCTGGGGCAGTATTTCCATGTGCTGGGGCAGTATATCCATGTGCTGGGGCAGTATTTCCATGTGCTGGGGCAGTATTTCCATGTGCTGGGGCAGTATATCCATGTGCTGGGGCAGTATATCCATGTGCTGGGGCAGTATATCCATGTGCTGGGGCAGTATATCCATGTGCTGGGGCAGTGTTTCCATGTGCTGGGGCAGCGTTTCCATGTGCTGGGGCAGCGTTTCCATGTGCTGGGGCAGCGTTTCCATGTGCTGGGGCAGCGTTTCCATGTGCTGGGGCAGCGTTTCCATGTGCTGGGGCAGCGTTACCATGTGCTGGGGCAGTATATCCATGTGCTGGGGCAGCGTTACCATGTGCTGGGGCAGTATTTCCATGTGCTGGGGCAGTATTTCCATGTGCTGGGGCAGTATATCCATGTGCTGGGGCAGTATATCCATGTGCTGATACGGAATACATTTAGAATGTATGTAGCATGTTTGAAAAAGCAAAAACAATTGGCTAAATCGCAAATAAAATCGCAATCGCAATATTCATTCAAGAAATCGCAATATGATTATTTTGTCAATATTGCACAGCCCTAAAATGTACATATATATTTTATGTACATTTTAGTGTAATATATATATTATATATATATATATATATATACACAGTTGTGTTCAAAATTATTCAACCCCCACTGAAATTGAGTGTTTTGGCCAGTTTGAGATTGATTTTGATCATTCAGTCATCTTGCTTACAATTAAATCAAAGAGGCACGTGTAGGTCAGACAAATATAACATAACATTTATAATGAAATAACCACAAATGTCTTTTCTGTGCTCACATCATTATCAGTTTTATTCAACCCCCAAGTGACATTCAATCTTAGTACAACATCCTTTTACAGTTATAACAGCTTTTAAACGTGAAGCATAGCTTGACACAAGTGTCTTGCAGCGATCTACGGGTATCTTCGCCCATTCGTCATGGGCAAAAGCCTCCAGTTCAGTCACATTCTTCGGCTTGCGCACTGCAACTGCTTTCTTTAAGTCCCACCAGAGGTTCTCAATCGGATTTAAGTCAGGTGACTGCGATGGCCACTCCAAAATGTTCCAGCCTTTAATCTGCAACCATGCTCTAGTGGACTTGGAGATATGCTTGGGATCATTGTCCTGTTGAAAGGTCCAACGTCTCCCAAGCCTCAGGTTTGTGACGGACTGCATCACATTGTCATCCAATATCTCCTGGTACTGAAGAGAATTCATGGTACCTTGCACACGCTGAAGCTTCCCTGTACCTGCAGAAGCAAAACAGCCCCAAAGCATGATTGACCCCCCCCGCCATGCTTCACAGTAGGCAAGGTGTTCTTTTCTTCATAGGCCTTGTTCTTCCTCCTCCAAACATAGCGTTGATCCATGGGCCCAAACAGTTCTAATTGTAATGCTCGGACTCAGAGGCTCCTATTGCGTTTCTTTCTTGCTTTATAAATCACAGCAGCAAGGTACAATAAAGTTGAACTGAAAAAAACTTCCAACAAGGTGTAAACATAAGAGATATATAATCCCTCCCCATCCCTCCAGCCAATCCTGTCGCCTTCTCTCTTCTATAAATCGGTCCCGGGTAGTGTCCTAAGGCCTCTTTCTTGCTGCTAGCGACTAAGATAAGTATCGCTCTGCTCATTATCATATTTGCGTACATTTGTTTATTTTTGCGGTTTCCCCCGGCTTCAACCGCGGGAACCCCTCGGCGCTAGCGTTCTAAACGCCCCTGCATATCATGTAATATATCTTTACTTTACTTGTTTTCACCCCGGTCCTCCGGCGCTGGCGGGGTGGAGCTTCCTCCCGGGCGCGCGGAGCATCGTGGTGCCGCGCATGCGCAATCAGCTTCGCGCACTTTTCTTTCAATCTCCTCTGACATCCCTAGAGAGTGACCGGAGCTCTCAGACATGCCGCGCCAAAAACCCCAGACAAAAGCTCTGTCCCCTGCGGAAGCTTCAGAGGAGTCAGATGGCTCGGATGAGCACATTCCAGACCAGGCTAGTAAACCTTCCCCTAAAACGCACATAACTCCTCAGCTCCATACCCCTTCACTTCCCCAACTCGACCCTGCTATACAGGCCTCTATTAACACGGCCGTTTTTAATGCAGTCACCATGCTATCGGCTGACTTTAAATCAACCCTGGCTGAAGCCATTGCCGATGTTAAAAATATGACCCCGCTATCAGCGGATACTGATCAAGGCACCCCACTCACCACGGTGAGGCCTCCAGAAACGCCCCTGCCTCGTGCTGCGGGCAAGAAGTCAGTGCACAAATCCAAACATACCCAGAGAGGGGCTGGCAACCCCTTACCAATGCCTATGGATTCTGTGCCTGACACATCTGCACGTAAAAGAGCCCTTAACCGCCGGGCGTTGGTGGCGGATACCCCCCAAAAACGTGCAAGACCCTCACACTCCACTCTGGAGATAGAGGAAGATCCTCTGAGCGAGGACCCAGATTCAGAGTCAGATGAAGGGGAGGCAGTAGATGCCTTGGAGATCCATGCCCCTGAAGACGAACTTCTAATCTCTGACCCCGTATTCCCTTCATCCACTCCGGAAACGGAGTTGATCTACGACCCCATGGGAATCCTTTATTCTGTCCTGAAGACCTGCAACACCCAAAATCCACAGAGTGGACCCCCCAACCTCACGTGGCACGTTATGTGGACGCGAGGTTGCGTAAAAATTTAGACAAGGGCACACGGGCAAAAAATGAAGGCCGAATGCCCTCGCCCGGTGACCGAAGGAAAAACCTCTGTCACACCCGAAATTGATGCCAGTTTTCTCCAATATGTTGAACCCCAGGGCTGGTCCGCTAAGAGAGGTGTGGACCATGCCTTCCGCTTATGTCAGGACAAATTGCTTGACGTGGCGGGGCCGCTGGTCCGTCTCTTAGATGCCGCAGAATCTGCGCGCCTAAACCAAACCCCACTTTGCCCCTCAGCAATCTCAAACTGGGCACTTCGCTCCTTAAGCTTCCTGGGAAACGCCAATACCGCTCTCGCTACGGAAAGGCGTAGATCAATCCTTTTAAAAGTCGATCCCACCTTAGCGTCCATTGCGGGCACAGACCAAGCCGCCAAAGCAAAAGGCTTTTTGTTCGGCAAGGGATTCTTAAAGGATATGGGAGAATATTCCGGAGCCTTTAACACTATTGACAAGGTATCCCACTCCCTTAAAAAGATTTTCCCAAAACGTGTTTTTGGGAGGGCCGGTAGAACACGGGGCCGTGCTACCGGCCGTGCGGGTTTTACCAACAACAACGCCCTATACCCGGGCCCAATAATTATGGCTACAACACCGGCAACACCGGTTATGAATTTCAACAGCCGCAGTTCTTCCCCTCGAGATCCAGACCCTGGAGAGGACGAGGATTTAGAGGATACAGAGGCTCTTACCCATCCAGGAGACCCTCAGGTGAGACCTCTCCTCCTCTCTGCACAATTGTTCCAAGTAGGGGGCCGACTAAGACTTTTTACCCACAGGTGGGCGACCTTGACCAACGACATATGGATCTTACAAACTATTCAGGGCTTCACCATCGAATTTATTTCCCCGCCATTCCAAACACACCAACCACTGGGTATCCCACTATCACCAGACGATGCATGTCTGATAGATCTAGAACTCAAAGAACTGAGACGGAAAGGTGCTATAGAACCGACCCCTTACCCACCCACAGGTTTCGTCAGCAACCTGTTCCTAGTGGCGAAAAAGGGAGGCGGGATGCGTCCAGTAATAAACCTAAAGGCCCTAAACGCATTTGTCGTGTACAGACACTTCAAAATGGAAGGGGTTCACCTCTTACGGGACATGTTACACAAGGGCGACTATCTAGCAAAGATCGACTTACACGACGCCTACCTCACAGTCCCCATAGCCGACCACTGTCGAAATTTTCTCTGTTTCCGCTGGGGGGAATCAATTTGGCGGTTCCGCTGCCTTCCATTCGGCCTGTCTTCGGCTCCTTGGTGTTTCACCAAGCTCCTGAAGCCGGTCGTCGCGGAACTCAGATCAAAAGGGGTTCGTCTAATAATCTACCTCGACGATATCCTCCTGATGGCCGCCTCTCCACCACTCTTACGGGTTCACGTGCAGTGGACGGTGTCCATTCTTCAGGAACTAGGTTTCCTGATAAATGCGGAGAAATCCATTCTGGACCCGTCTTCTGTCCTGGAATTCCTG
This sequence comes from Leptobrachium leishanense, assembly GCA_009667805.1. NCBI lineage: Eukaryota > Metazoa > Chordata > Amphibia > Anura > Megophryidae > Leptobrachium > Leptobrachium leishanense. The sequence continues at coordinate 134,270,415 of CM019071.1, forward strand.
GGATTTGTGGTGGACCCCATAAAATTATCCTTGAGCCTTCCCGAGACAAAATGCAAAACTATTCTAAAAGAATCTCGCTCGCTACTGCGTCGCCAAACGGTACCACTCAGGGACTTGGCGCGCATAATAGGTTTACTGACAGCCTCAAAATTAGCGATTTGGCCAGCTCCCCTTCACTATCGGGCCCTCCAACACCTGAAGGCCCATTCCCTCCGGGCGGGGAAGCTGTACACCGATTATATCCTGTTGTCCACGGAAGCCTGTTCGGATCTCTGTTGGTGGATCCAGAGCCTCCGGTGCTTCAACGGGAGGTCCATTCAGCCCCTTCCAGTGAGACTGACGATCGAAACAGATGCCTGCCTCACAGGTTGGGGGGCTCGTTGCGGATCCCTTCAAACGGGGGGAAGTTGGTCCCCTCTGGAACGCCAGACCCATATAAACGGGCTAGAACTTCTGGCGGCACTGTTCGGCCTGCAGTGCTTTGCGAGGTCTCACCACAGTTGCGGTCTACTGCTGAAGATGGACAATTTTCCGGCAGTACGCTATATCAACGGTATGGGGGGTCCTCGCTCAGTGCTGTTGACCTCTCTGGCCACCGAGCTTTGGACCTGGTGTTTCGAACGGGACTTAGAAATTCAGGCACAGTTCATTCCGGGTCTATCGAATGTTATCGCAGACTGGAACTCAAGGCACACCAGGGACTGCGGGGATTGGCGATTGCGGCCTTCAGTTTTCTCCGCCATCTTAGAATTGTGGGGTCCTCTCCGAGTGGACCTGTTCGCGTCTCGACTGAATGCACAGTTGCATCGGTTTTTCAGTTGGAGACCGGACCCGGAAGCGCTGGCGACAGATGCTTTCCTACAACAATGGAACCAGCATCGCCACTACGCGTTTCCCCCGTTTCACCTAGTGGGTCGCACACTCCACCACACTCTGACACAACACGCAGAAATAGTCCTAGTCGTTCCATTCTGGGAGAATCAGCCATGGTTCCCGATGCTGCTGCAAATGATGGCAGATTTTCCCAGACTGCTGCCGGCCCTTCCGGACCTCCTCCAGGATGCAGACTTGTCACCTCATCCCTTGTTCTCACCCGACGGCTGTCGACTGTTGGCGTGTCTGGTGTCGGGGGTCCCGACCTCTCCGGGGAAGTTTCGGAACGGACTTCCGCGCTCCTCAGGGGAGCGTGGGCCCCAGGCACCAGAGCCTGCTACGACTCTGCCTGGAACTGCTGGTTTCATTGGTGCCTGGGACGGAACGTGGATCCCTTTCAGGCTCCTCTGAGGCTCGTCCTGGACTTTCTGTCCGAGATTTTTGACTCGGGTAAAGCCTATCGCACACTTAACGTTTTTCGGTCGGCCTTATCGGCCCAACACGTGGGATTTCAAGGGATACCACTGGGTCGCCACCCATTGGTCTGTAGACTCCTGCGGGGCATGAGACTCTCTCGTCCCCCTCTCCCTCGTTACTCGACCACTTGGGATGTTGCATTAATTTTACGCTTCATCTCCCAGTGGCCATCTAACGAGTTCCTCTCACTCCATCAACTTTCCGCTAAACTAGTTGCACTGCTCTGTCTGATCTCCTGTAAAAGAGTGGGTGATGTTCGTGCTCTGGACTTTCGGGCTCGATCTTTTGTGCCCGAAGGGGTCAGATTCGACATCACTAGACGTACCAAGACCTCCTTAACTTCTGTACTCTATCCTGCTTTCCCAGACTCACCTCAATTATGTCCAGTTCTCTGTTTACAGGAATACGAAACGCGCACTGCTTCTTTGCGCTCCCTGCGACAGTCTCCTTTGTTTATTTCATTTAGGCCGCCCCATCGCGCGGTTGGTTCCACGACATTAGCGCGCTGGTTAAAATGGCTTCTTTCCCTCGCAGGTGTTGATGTATCAATTTATGGTGCCCACTCGGTGCGCTCTGCTATGGCTTCTTCCTCGGTGGCCGCTGGATGCCGCCTTGAAGATCTCCTTAAGGCTGCGGATTGGTCTAGAGAGTCTACCTTTAAGACTTTTTATTTCAAGCCGATTGTTCACTGGTCCGCACCCCTGGTAGATCAGCTTTGAACTCGCAATAGGAGCCTCTGAGTCCGAGCATTACAATTACAGAATTTTCCTAAGAATGAAGGGAAGTTTGAATTGTAATAAAGGACTCAGAGGCGAGTATTGCCCGCCTCTCCCACCCTCTTCATGGGGGTTGTCGTACCAGTCATTGCCGGCTTGCTCCTTATTAGCTGTATTTCTGATTATTTTCATGTATCTGCTCTCTCTCCAGCTCCCTGATTTCGCACTGACTTCGTCGATCTTCCATTCCCCTGCTGGAACTGTGTTGTTTCGGTCTTTTCGGAGTTCCGCCTCTAAATATGTTCGTGTGGATGTTCTGCCTGCACCAAGAAAGAGGCCTTAGGACACTACCCGGGACCGATTTATAGAAGAGAGAAGGCGACAGGATTGGCTGGAGGGATGGGGAGGGATTATATATCTCTTATGTTTACACCTTGTTGGAAGTTTTTTTCAGTTCAACTTTATTGTACCTTGCTGCTGTGATTTATAAAGCAAGAAAGAAACGCAATACTCGCCTCTGAGTCCTTTATTACAATTCAAACTTCCCTTCATTCTTAGGAAAATTCTGTAATTTTGTTTCATCAGTCCACAGAACACTATCCCAAAACTTCTTTGGTTTGTCCACATGACTTTTGGCATACTGCAGTCGACTCTTCTTATTCTTTGGAGACAGCAAGGGGGTGCGCCTGGGAGTACTGGCATGGAGGCCTTCATTATGCAGTGTGCGTCGTATTGTCCCTGAGCTGAAACTTCAGTACTCACATCTGACAAATCTTTTCTCAGTTCCTCAGCAGTCACACGGGGACTTTTCTCCACTCTACGCTTCAGGTAGCGCACAGCAGTCGAAGTCAGCATCTTCTTTCTGCCACGACCAGGTAGCGTTTCAACAGTGCCCTTTGCCTTGAATTTGCGAATGATGCTTCCTATGGTCTCTCTTGCTATGTTTAACATCTTTGCAATCTTCTTATAGCCATTGCCCTTCCTGTGAAGAGTAATCACCTCTTCCTCTTGTCTTCCTGGACCATTCTCTTGACTTCACCATGTTTGTAACCACACCAGTAAATGTCTAGAAGGAGCTGAGTATCACAGTCATTTTAAAGCTGCCTAATTGGTGCTTATTATGCTTTATTGCTGCTCCGTGACATCCACAGGTGTTTTCAATACCTGATTGAAAACACTTGAATGAACCTCTGTTCTTCAGAGTGGTAGTCTTTAAGGGGTTGAATAATTGTGTCAATGAAGAATTCACAAAAGAAACATTTACTACTGTATTACAAAACCAATTGATGTCATTTTAGTTGCATATGGTTCTTTAAAAAGTCCTTGTAGGATTTCATTCTGAATACAATTACAAATGTCACTAAATTCCCTAAAACCCTTTACAGCATTGGGGGTTGAATAATTTTGAACACAACTATATATATATATATACACACATATATATATATATATATATATACACACATATACACACACACACGTAAATGTATCACTGCACTGTAACCTGGGAAAAGGCTCGAGGCAAAACATTTATTTTTTTGTCTTTAAATAAAGAAAATTGTGATATACATTTAAAACACACACACAAATATTTGACATCAGCCCCCCCCCCCACGTTTCCTTCCAAAGAACAAAAGCGGCGCAGTGTATATATAATATATAGGTGAGAATGATGTTTAGATTTTATATATAGAGTATAAATCGGAATCTCTCTGCCGTCCTGTGAGCGTCCCCCCCCCCCACTGAAAACATAAAAGGAAGGTGTTGAGGTGACCCTCCTCCCAAATAGCAGTTCAGCGCGTCCTGACGTGTATATAGGCGCATTGGAGGCCGCCGGCCCATGATTTATTAATGTCGCGCTTCGCAGCTAATTGGGCCAAACTACAGCCTCACTAATGGACCTTTAACCGGAAAGGATAATGTATCATGCGCTGCCCTAACCAGGCGTCAGGAAATTAAGAATTTCTCCAATTAAAGAGGCTTTTTAATGAAGAATTGATGGCATTGCCCTCTTCCTCCGGCCGGCATGGAAAGGTTGGCACCTAGACGGGCACGTACAAACATAATAGCAATTTGTGACCAAGCCAAACCATCAAACCCCAATCCAGCCCTTTATAACCTCATATTACGGTCATGCCTTGAAACAAACAGTATTATCTATATATTGTGTCCTATGCCGATAGTAAGGACGTCCCCACCCGATCCCTAGGATCAGGACCCTACCGCAGCATTTATAGGGCATCTACTCTTTAAAGCCGATGACCTGCCGGACAGAGAGATTGCCAGTGACCCAGCTGAAGTTCCACAGCCTCGGCATCAACGCGCAGCGTCCACCCTGTCTGCTCATGAGTCGTGGAGGAGGCGGTGGGGGGGGGGGGGGAGAGAAGACTCTGCGAGCCCCCCATGTTCACTCCCTGCCTGCTCCATGATGCGCGAGTAGGCAGGGGAGACATCAGCAGTGAACGCTGAGGCCCCAGGATTCCCTTCCATGAGGGAGCCTTCGCTCCAGCCGCTGCTCAGGAGTCAGAGGATGCGGAAAGACCCTGCGAACCGCCCAGCTGGATTCCCGTGCCCCCGTGTTTGCTCCCTGCCTGCTCCATGATGCGCGAGCAGGCAGTGAACGCTGAGGCCCCAGGATTCCCTTGCATGAGGGAGCCTCCGGTTCGGCCGCCGCTCATGTGGTATCGGATCGGGACTCAATGCGCCCTATTACAATCTTCGTGCATACGTTTGCGCCTGCGCAAAAAGGCATTAACGCGAGGGGCAAAACACTTTGCACTGAACGTCGTATTACAATCTCAGGCGCAAAAACTGAACGGGAGACAATTGTGGTTCTTAATTCTGATTGGCTGAATCGCGTGAAAAAAACAGTCTGCCCACCGATTTCTGCATGTAGGGTTGCTGCGTGCGCATTTTTGCACGTCCGTTACACACGCGTTATTTTTTTTGACCCATTAAAAAATGCGTGAGGATTGTAATACCAGCGTTGTTTCACGCGGGTTATTGCTTCGCGCAAAAAGTCACGCGTTCTGCGTGAAGAATGTAATAGAGCCCTATATCGGCCAATCCTGAATACAGTATGACCTGGAACCACGGCCCAAAAAAAATAGGTATTCTAATGAATCCCTTCAATGAACAAATTTACCCCATGGAAGCCCATCTCCTGCAGCGCCGCACCCCACACACTGCATTTAAAATCAGAAGATTGGAGTCCACAACTCCTGTGCGCTGGGGGCCACATCGCCCAGATTTGGGTCAAAAGACATGTAGAATATTAGGGTTATTCACCTGTAGGTGCACTGGGTGAATGCAAAACTTAAAGTCTTAAAATTTATAGTTGTCAGGATGTCCCCCCCTTTCCCCTCCTCCCAGCGCCCCTGATCAGGTGCAAATGCTGGATGAAGCGGAGGAGTTTGCTCCACCTCACCCAGCGTCACCAGAAGGGATATTTGAATTTCCCAGCTGATGATCACCAGATCGGTCACTAGTGATGTCACACACAGAGAGCTTGATGGCGTCCCCGTATGACATGGATCCCTAACCCTGGTCCTCAGATCCCCTCTAACAGGCCAGGTTTGCAGGCTATGTGAAGCACAACACAGGTGATATGAGTTGCTGCTCAGTGATTGCAGGATTCAGTCTGCATTTCCCCAAGGGAATCCTTAAAACCTGGCCTGTTAGGGGGACCTGAGGACCAGGGTTGGGGATCACTGCCCTACGAGACCGAACGGTCTCAGAGAGGGAGCTGACGGATCAGATCTGTGCATGCGCGTGAAGCTCTGATCCATCGTTCTGCGCAAGCTCTACAGAACCTACGTACGTAAAGTGTGCAAGTCCCGTAGAGCTGTGCAATTTGTGGTCCCTACGCTACAAAAGTTGTGTAGAGGCGCCAATTACACAGAAAAGCTTGGAGGGACTTCCAGGTTCGGGGGTCCTTGAGCCTAAGAGGAGGAGCTGCGATGGAGAAAAAAAAAGGTGAGTAATAACACCTAGAATAAAAAGAAAATTATTGGGCAGAGGCTGTCAGCATCATCATCTGCCGGGTTATTTAGGAGCTAAAAATAGGAACTCTAGGTTTTCAATAGCGTATTCATTGAAGACAATATATACATGTTGCACAATGGACTTAACTCCCAGGAAGGGACGGGGGATTTGGGTTTTGCGTTGTCTTTTTTTTTTTAGAGGTCTCCTGACGTCGAATCGTACAACACGGACTCCGATCCCTTTTATCTCGGGGAACAGAGATACATATATATCTATATCTCTGTATCTCGAAACCACATGCTAATATACTGTGAATTACCTCCTGCGAGAGGACTTGATTAGCGGGAGTAAAAGGGGCAGCGAGGAACCAGACAATAGTAGTTAGAGGGCGGAAGGAAGAAAAAGCACCAAGCGCCCTCGTAAACCGCTCGAAATAGTGTTAATCACTAAATTCAGATTTACATCTTAACGAGCACCTGTCACAGGCGTCCACCGCACATCGAGCTTCTTTACGAGAAGAGAGGAAGCGCAGGAGGGAAGATATTGAGAAGGCACTTCTGGGTCCTTGATTAGGACGTAAATAATCCAACACCGCGAGTAGCCGTCACATTGCTACGTCTATAGGGGTGCTGGCACGGTTTATACCTTATTATAATGGGTCTGGACGAAGCCCTCATAAAAAGTCTAAACGTTGTTGCGGAGCCAGTAGGTATAGAATGCTGGCTAATGTGGAGGTGCGACAGGCCATTTCTCGATTTAGGTGGTATGGTGGGATTTAGGCCATTTGCACCATCCCTGAGAGAGAATATAGTGACCCTGTGACGGATAGGTCGATTTACATAGGAATCAAAATTACATGACCGGAGGCGACAAAAAAGAGGAGGGGGAGGAAGCGGAGGCGACAAAAAAGAGGAGGGGGAGGAAGCGGAGGCGACAAAAAAGAGGAGGGGAGAAGCGGAGGCGACAAAAAGAGGAGGGGGATGAAGCGGAGGCGACAAAAAAGAGGAGGGGGATGAAGCGGAGGCGACAAAAAAGAGGAGGGGAGGAAGCGGAGGCGACAAAAAAGAGGAGGGGGAGGAAGCGGAGGCGACAAAAAGAGGAGGGGGGAGGAGAAGCGGAGGCGACAAAAAGAGGAGGGGGAGGAAGCGGAGGCGACAAAAAAGAGGAGGGGGAGGAAGCGGAGGCGACAAAAAAGAGGAGGGGGAGGAAGCGGAGGCGACAAAAAAGAGGAGGGGGAGGAAGCGGAGGCGACAAAAAAGAGGAGGGGGAGGAAGCGGAGGCGACAAAAAAGAGGAGGGGAGGAAGCGGAGGCGACAAAAAAGAGGAGGGGGAGGAAGCGGAGGCGACAAAAAAGAGGAGGGGGAGGAAGCGGAGGCGACAAAAAGGAGGGGGAGGAAGCGGAGGCGACAAAAAAGAGGAGGGGGAGGAAGCGGAGGCGACAAAAAAGAGGAGGGGGAGGAAGCGGAGGCGACAAAAAAGAGGAGGGGGATGAAGCAGAGGCGACAAAAAAGAGGAGGGGGATGAAGCGGAGGCGACAAAAAAGAGGAGGGGGATGAAGCGGAGGCGACAAAAAAGAGGAGGGGGAGGAAGCGGAGGCGACAAAAAAGAGCAGGGGAGGAAGCGGAGGCGACAAAAAAGAGGAGGGGAGGAAGCGGAGGCGACAAAAAAGAGGAGGGGGAGGAATCGGAGGCGACAAAAAGAGGGGGAGGAAGCAAAGGCGACAAAAAGAGGGGGAGGAAGCAAAGGCGACAAAAAGAGGGGGAGGAAGCAAAGGCGACAAAAAGAGGGGGAGGAAGCAAAGGCGACAAAAAGAGGGGGAGGAAGCAAAGGCGACAAAAAGAGGGGGAGGAAGCAAAGGCGACAAAAGAGGGGGAGGAAGCAAAGGCGACAAAAAGAGGGGGAGGAAGCAAAGGCGACAAAAAGAGGGGGAGGAAGCAAAGGCGACAAAAAGAGGGGGAGGAAGCAAAGGCGACAAAAAGAGGGGGAGGAAGCAAAGGCGACAAAAAGAGGGGGAGGAAGCAAAGGCGACAAAAAGAGGGGGAGGAAGCAAAGGCGACAAAAAGAGGGGGAGGAAGCAAAGGCGACAAAAAGAGGGGGAGGAAGCAAAGGCGACAAAAAGAGGGGGAGGAGACAAGAGGCGAAGGAAAGAAAGGACTAGGTTTAATAGGGACACTACTCCTCCTAACTACTTTACCTACTGATATCTGGAAATAAAGTGGAGTTTCTTCCACCCAACCCAGCGTCACCAGCAGCCGGGATTTTGAATTTCCCGGCAGCTGGTCACCAGTGACTTCAGCATGCAGTGAGTTTGCCGACATCACCCTCTGAGCAAGCGTCTGAGAGACAGCGAAGAAACCGCATCTTTGCATGCACGTGCAGCTCCAATTCATCGCTCTGCGCAGGCACTACCAAAATTGTGTATGTGAAGCACACAGGTCCTGCCGTGGGCGTAATATGCAGTTACTATGCAACGCAAGTGCTTTAAAAATTGAATATGGTAACAGCAAAAAAAATATAATAAAAATATTGCTCCACCTGCCCTGTTCCCTGTTCGTAGCGGTCTCAGTCCAAACAGTAGTATGGAGATGTCAAGTCGTTCTTTGGAGCCTGAACTGTAACGGGTAAATTAATTTGTGCGAAAAACCAATGTTCCCGTTCGGCACAGAATAACTTGATTTGGATTATTTGAAATTCTCAGGAGCAAAAGTTAGGTCTGCTCAGCCCGAGCAGCGACTTCAAAGCTTGTGGTGCCAAGTAAAAGAGGTGTAAATTCACAGCCAAGTAATGGTGAGGGCCGTCATCAGAAGTGAGGAGAGATTTATGGAGTCTGCAGAACAACCGAATGAGGAGGATCCCACTTCCGTCAAAAAGTAATGGAAAGGGATTAACACCTCCTCCTCCTCCTCATTTTGAAAGAACAAATTTAGAACAAAAAGGGCCGAAAAGATGAAGATTACAAACGTAAACCTATACAAGGTCTGATGAGATCCAAGCTACAATGGATGGACGAACAATGGCCAACAGTTAGGTATTCGAGCAGTTGTCGGGATCGGAGCAGCCGACTTACAGAACAGACTTTGTAAAAAGAAGAGAAAAGAAAACATTGACAGGGACATCTGTCGCTCCCCAAACACAGTGTGAGATAGTCCATATGGCCACATCGTCAAAGGGAGGTCAAATTACAATCCTCCTATTACCGAATGGGGCCTCAATACCCCCAGTGACGGAAACCGACCAAGATTCTTAATTCTCCCCAAAGAAAGTGTATGGAATAAAAAGGAATCTGGTGTAACGATTCAAGAGTAAGGAAAACAATTACGAGAACAGTGAATCTCTGACCTCAAAAGGTCTGCGATATATATATGTGAGAAACGCTGTCTTGTCGACAAAGTTTAACGCCTTCATATCCCTTTCTGTGGGCTTGGAGAAATTACTGCTCAACTCTGCGTCATGGACTCTGCCGGCTTGATAAAAGTTCTCCCACGCCACCCGCGCGCGGGGCCCATTCTCCCACGCAACCCGCGCGCGGGGCCCATTCTCCCACGCAACCCGCGCGCGGGGCCCATTCTCCCACGCAACCCGCGCGCGGGGCCCATTCTCCCACGCAACCCGCGCGCGGGGCCCATTCTCCCACGCAACCCGCGCGCGGGGCCCATTCTCCCAAGCAAACCCGCGCGCGGGGCCCATTCTCCCAAGCAAACCCGCGCGCGGGGCCCATCGCCATTCTCCCAGCAAACCCGCGCGCGGGGCCCATTCTCCCAAGCAAACCCGCGCGCGGGCCCATTCTCCCAAGCAAACCCGCGCGCGGGGCCCATTCTCCCAAGCAAACCCGCGCGCGGGGCCCATTCTCCCAAGCAAACCCGCGCGCGGGCCCATTCTCCCAAGCAAACCCGCGCGCGGGCCCATTCTCCCACGCAACCCGCGCGCGGGGCCCATTCTCCCACGCAACCCGCGCGCGGGGCCCCTTCTCCCACGCAACCCGCGCGCGGGGCCCATTCTCCCACGCAACCCGCGCGCGGGCCCATTCTCCCACGCAACCCGCGCGCGGGGCCCATTCTCCCACGCAACCCGCGCGCGGGGCCCATTCTCCCACGCAACCCAAGAGGGCTCTCTCAACTGAAAGTTTCAACTTCAAGGTTCTCCCCTTGGGCGAAAGGGGATTGTCGGTCCCACCATTCCAACCAAACTCTCCTTGCTCCGCCGGCATTCCAGTTGAACGGGGACCTCAGTGTGTAAGGCCAACAGAACTGGCTACCCCATACATCTGTGCAGTGAAAATGAAGACATGTTTAATGGCTTGCAGTTGTGCTCCTGTATACCCGATTTTAAAGGAAAACAAAATGTACGACAATAACACTCAACGGAGAGTGATTTCACCACAGCACTGCAGATTGATTTTGAGAGTCAAAATAAATACACATTTTGGCTTTAAAAAAGGGCCACTCTACTCCTCCTGACCACTTTACAGATATAAACGTAGTCAGGATGTGAGGTGTGCCCCCTCCCTGCCCTCCAATCTGGAGAAAATGCTGCGCCGCTTGGAGGAGTTTCCTCCACCCCATCCAGGGTACCAGCTGCCGGTCACCAGTGACGTCAACACGCAGAGAGCACGGCGACGTCAACCACTGAGACCAATCTTCGTAACGGGCGGTCTCACAGAGGCGGCCGATGGATTGGATCTGCGCATGCACGAGCAGCTCAGGCACTATGGAATGTGCATACGAGAAGTGCACAAGTCCCTTAGCGCTGCGCGATTTGCGGTTCTTACGCTACGCAAGTTGGGTATGAGCGCAGATTGCGCGGAAAGGTTTCAGGGACAAAAAGGTGAATTAAAAAAAAAAAAAAAAAAATTAGATATAGTGCAGTACTAAAAAGAATAAAAAAAAATAATAAATAATAAACCTGGTATTATTTAAGACGTGTTTTTTCTTAAGATCCTACTTTCGTTCAATCCCCGTGGAAAAATAAGCTCGTCACCCCGCAGGTTGCGTTTTGGTTTGAAGACGTGCAGCCGATCGGATTTGTTATTCGCTGGCGGCAGGCTCCGGCGACCGGTGCGGGGCCAACGTAAGCCTGCGGATGTTCTGTTTACACGTGTAAACACACTGTATTCTCCGCAACAGGGAGTCAGGCGGCTAAAAAGCCAGTAGCAGCGGCGTATCCCCGGCCCTTATATAGACAGAACGTGAGGGAAGTATGTGTGGAAGCAGCTCAGCTACCTAAACGCCAGATTATTAATTACCCACCCAGCCCAAACAGACCATCGTGGAGAGGTGCGCGTTAACACGCTGACTTTTTTTTTTCCAGCTAAAAAGGTAAGTTATATTATTTGGAAACATTTTAATAAATAAAAGGTGAAAAGGAGACAAAAAGATCTGTCCACTGTTTGGAGAAAAAAAAAAAAAAAAGGGTAAAAAATTTAATTTGTCACATTTTTAACCAGAACTAGGATGATTTTGGTAGGAGATACAGATATATAAATCGTACTTATTTAAGTTATGGTGGAGGCCAAAAAAAAAAAAAAAAAAAAAAGAATTAAAAGCCTCCATACTGCAAATAATAAAGTTTATTATTGCAGAAGCCATTTACACATCACAGCAATTCAAAGAACTGCTTCCCAGAGCTCCTGTGCTACATACCCCATATGCAGCAAGGAACTCTGGGTATGATATGCAAATTACATCTGTCTCACTTTTTTGCATCCTGGGTCTGTTTTCACACATAACCAATCAATGCCGCGCCATACTAGATGGCTTATCTAGCAGCTTTATGCAACTAGGGTTCTGTGTGAAATTGCAGATTTAATTTGCATGTCTTACCCAGAGTTCCTTGCTGCATATGGGGAATGTAGCACATGAGCTCTGGGATGCAATTTTTTGAATTGCTGTGATAGATAGATATATCTCGCTTTGCAAGGCCTCTTCCGCAGCTGGAGCCAAGCGTAAGGGCCATAGGGTGACCTATATTATCATCATCCGGGGCGTAAAGCCAAAAATAACAAATCTGTGCTTAAAATGACCACTTTGCCGGTCGTTACCCTTATTTTTATGTGACCCTCAGCACGCTCTAATTTCATACAGGAGCTGAGTATACGCCATAAACTCCTTCCCAAGAGCATTGGTCGGCCACGATCAGTTCGGCGAGTGGAGACTGCGGTCCATTCATGTCAAGGAAGCTCCGATCCCTCTCGAACAAGCTGCGAAAGAGGTCAAGCTGTCGGAGGTGCTGTAGCAGTACCTGGGAGGACCGATATTGAAACATGGCATCCCCTTGTGATGTCAGTCTTTGATGGGTGGGTTCTGGCTGCAGAAACACCATCAACCCTTTCGCTACCAAGATCAACTACATGGCACCTCCTGCTGCACTGATATTGTGTTCCACGGGAGCCACGCAAAGAAAATGTGTTTATTGCACATGAAACTGGTTTGCATATTGACTCCGGAAGTTGTCCGTAAAGTTTAAACACCGTTGACATGATGCCCGAGGTGCCAGCACTTTTTAAAACCAGCTGGGAAAGCGTCTGCATGACATCTCCCAGGTGATCCTGCATGGAGACCTGAACTGCAGTAACTTCTTTTAGCCAGCAGATGGCGACATCTCCCCAGCTAATCCTGCACAGAGCTGCAGTAACTCCTTTTGGCCAGCAGATGGCGACATCCGCCTGCCAAATAAATCATCACAGTGAGGAATACACTGGGAATATTTCCAAACATTTCTTACTGTATAATTAATTAAAAAATGATTAAAAGGGAAAAAAAAACCCCTAAAAAACACTAGATCCTGACAGGGTTTTTATAGAAAGTCCCTCGGCTTAACCCCTTCATTACTGACTCAAGGAAGCTCTGTCGTGGAGCGATAAGTCGCTCTTCTAATGCAAGATGACCTGTCATGGGGTGGATCAATATTTAAATGTCACATGTGAAGCGTCAGTATGTTCTGCAGCATGAAGATAACGGGATAAACAGGACAAAATGGTACATTACAACAGAATGTCAGCGAACGGAAACAATAAGTGAAGAGGAAGCAGTTTAGAGCAACGTATGATTGTAATAGAGGGACGCAATCAAGCAAGCGAGCAGAAATAGAGGAAATACGAGCGTATGCCACGGATTATATATGTCTGTGTCATGCCGTGTAATTGCTGCGGAGCCATTACTGGGGCGTTTGCAGTCAGGGTATTGATTTCACATTTGCAGAGGTGTGGACCCATCGAGGCTGGGAAGCTATAATGTATCCGCCGCTAGGACTCTGCTCCGTTTGAGATCGCGGCTGCTGGAAGGAGACATCTGCGAGATAATTACTTGTGATATAGAGTCCCCGGCCCCGCCGCAGCGCCGCGCGCAACACAGACACGGCAGAGACTTCGTGACCGGAATTTGTCAGGACTCACGTAGCACCGACGGTAACCTCCGACGCAGTAGATTCAGTGTGCTCTGACACAATACGAAGCTACCGCGGACGAGCTAAATGTGGAGGAGGGATTTGGAAAAATAAAAATCAGAATTTCTTTTGGTTGGGGGGAAAAATTTAAGTAATGGAGGAAACGAGCGTCTAATGGACATAAAAAGGGAGGATAAACGGACATCTAGCCACAGAGGAGTGATAGATGAGCACTTCTGATGAGGCCCGACCATCAGACCTGTTCCGTGGCGATCGATACGCTTTTGGAACTTTGCAGTAAGATCGATATTTATAAACATACGCTGCATTCCCGAAGCAGGGCGAGCAGCGATCCGACACATAGGGCTTGGCGATCTCCCAACTCCCAATTTTAAAGATTATATGGCGTTTAAGGTTGACCTTAATTTTAATTATTGGGATACCAAAAAAATAAATAAAAAAAAATTGAAGGAATGGTATTTTTTTTTTTTTAATTGATGGAATGTCTCTCCAAGGGGGTCAAGAAAAGGAGGGGAAAAAAAAAAATATATATATTTATTTATTAAAAAAACATATATTTTTTTTTAATAATAATTCTGTACATTTATTTATTAAAAAAAAAGAAAAAAAAAAGAAAGAAAAGGTTTCCCCCCCCATGTTCAGTAAACAAAGGTGAATTATAGCATCTTTTTCTATATGTTCCATTTTTCAAGAAGATGTGTAACGCTATAAGGCTAGGGTCAGACGAGCGTGATTTCTACGGACTGTGCGTCCTTGCACACGGGCGTACGTTAGTACGGAAGACGCAGTAGTGGCCACACAGTCCGTTTATCACTGACGTATATTTTGACGGATGTAGGAGGGAAAATAAAATAAAAAGCAAAACCATTCTGTCCGTGAAAAATGCTGGACGTATAAATGCAGTCCGTCTGTTCCATCACTCACACACAAAGCTATGCAGACGTTGCGGACGCAGCGCACTTTGTGCGGCCGTTCTAGGGGTTGTACGTTCTTGCCTGCCTTGCGTCCGTTTGCCGCGGCGCGTCCGCAGTTCAGTGCGGACGTACTTCGTGTGTCGGGCTCCGATGGACTTTCTGTCATGCTATCACGGACGTACTTTTAGGCGCAATCACGGACGTGAACACTACGCTCGTCTGACAGCAGCCTAAAACGTTGTTCTGCCGGCCTGGGCCAGGACATACGTGAAAGAGTTTTTGTGGTAAAACATACATATATACACACACACACACACAAAGTGAATAAATACAGTGAGAGTGAGTGTGTGTGTTTAAAACACACACAGATCATAGGAGATACTGGGAAATAGATCGTATACACACACACACACACACACACACACACACTTTTCGGTCACAGCAGCACCGGAGCACTTTAAGTTTGAAGTTATCAAGTGCCAGATCCTTGTCAGGTTTATGTGCGTGAGATAGATTGTATATGGCGACACATTAATAAGGGGCAGGAGATGACATACACTGGCATCAGTGAGGACATCCTGGGAAATGTAGAGCACAAAAAAAAGCAATTCACCAAAAAAAATACAAGAAAAAAAAAACCTCCCAAAACAAACCAACACTCACCAATAAAAACAGAACAAAAAAGACGACCACCATTCCAGGGAGAAAATAAATGAGAATAAAAAAAAAACACAAAAAGATTGAACTAAAGCAGAAAACAACCCCGGAAAGACAGAAAAGAAAAAAGAAAACCCCAGTACAGAGATAAACTAGATATCAAAAAAATGACCAAAACAACCGACCCTGGAAAGAGAAAATCCCACAAAACAAAAAACCGACTAAGGCTGGGGTCAGACGAACGCAGTGCGAACGCGCGTGCAGCCGCACTTTATCACGGCCGTAGCAGCAGCAGATGACGGCCAATATACGAAGTACGGCCGCACGAACAACGCAAGCGGCAAACAAACGCATTTTTTTCGAGAACGTGTGCGCTGCGTCCGCTAGCGGCGTGTGTGTGTGATTAGGAGACGTCAGACGCTGCACACGTCCGGCCAACATAACGTCCAGACGCAAAAAGGGTTTTATTGATGATCCGTACAAAATCACAGGCGAAAATGCGCATCGTATGACCGCTATCGCGTATTCCGTGAAAAAATACGTCCGTTCGAACGCACTTTTTCACGGAAAACGCGAAAAATGCGTTCGTCTGACCCTAGCCTAAAACAAAATCAACTCATGAAAAACTGAACACAACTAAAAAAAAAAAAAAAAAAAAAAATTAGAATGACCAAAACAACCAACTAACACTGCAGGAATAATAATAATAAAAACTCCTATTGCACCCCTTTGTAACGGTTACAATCTGAAAGCAAACTTCATACCATTGTACTGTATATAAACCGTGACCAGCATAGAAACACTTTAGACAATAATGTGATATATTGGTTATGTTATACCAAGATATATTAGTCTTACGATATAAATCAGTGATGTGATGGCTGTGTTACCCACACATAAATACCATTTTTTATATAATTCTATACCGGTAAGTTTATTATTGAAGAAGTCACCGGCACATCACAGCGATTCAAAGAACTACATCCCAGAGCTTCCTGTGCCACATTCCCCATGTGCGGCAAGAAATTCTGGGCAAGACATGTAAAGGACGTCTGTCTACATACACATATATAAATCACTAGAATAATCAGTATAGCAGTACGTGGTGATACCTTTTTTTAATGGACTAACGTTACATTTAAAAGACAAGCTTTCGAGAGTGTTTCTTCTTCAGGTCTGAAAGCTTCCCAAGCCCGAGTAAGCTTCCAGACCTGAAGAAGAAGAGAGGTTACACTCTCGAAAGCTTGTGTCTTTTAAAAGTAACGTTAGACCGATAAAAAAGGTATCGCCAAGTACGGCTATACTCGAAAATGGCTCACGCACGAGCCGAAACGTCGGTTCATTTGAATTTGATTTAATATTATTTTAATACACGTGTGCGGCCTCTTCAGCTTTGGCAAGCACCGTGGCCACATTCACCCATTGATGGCAGGACTGAATGCCGGAAAGGTAGTTGCCGGGAGATATTTTATATATCTATATATCTTTATATCTATATAGATATATAGATATAAAGACATCTATCTATATATATATAGATATAGATATATAGATATAAAGACATCTATCTATATCTATATCTATATATATATATATATATATAGATATAAAGATATATAGATATATAAAATATCTCCCGGCAACTACCTTTCCGGCGCTGCTATATATATAGCAGAGTCGCGCTTCCTCAAACGGTGATAGTACTCTGTCTTTTTTTCTTATTATCTTTAAGTGTGGATATACCCCTTAAATAAAGCAGAAATCTATCATAGCGCAGCAATACAGTTTCCACTTGTTGATAAAGAAATAACGCAGTAAACACACATTTTCGGGTGTCTAAATCAGACACTTGATGTAATCAACAGCTGGTGACTTTCGAAGGAGCACCGGATCTCCCAAACGCGTTTCACGATTACAATCGCTTCCTCAGTAGGTGTATATAGGTGTAGATTTCCTCAGTAGGTGTATATCTACACCTATATACACCTACTAAGGAAGAGATTATAATCGCGAAACGCGTTTGGGTGTGTTTTACCTATATAATAAATTTTATTTGTAAATCTTGCAAATTTTTCATTTCATTTGCCTTGCGAAGGCCCTTGCTGAGTTCAGGAGATCCGGTGCTCCTTCGAAAGTCACCGGCTGTTGATTACATCAAGTGTCTGATTTAGACACCCGAAAATGTGAGTTTACTCCCTCTTATTTCTTTATCAACAAGAGGAAACTGTATTGCTGCGCTATGATATATTTCTGTTTTATTTAAGGGGTATATCCACACTTAAAGATATTAAGAAAAAAAGACGGAGTACTATCACCGTTTGAGGAAGCGCTGCCATATTTTCTTCTCTATTCCACTATACCGATGGTTTTGGATATACCATCAAATGGCGAGGGACAGCTGCTGATCCATCTTTAAAGCACTTACCATTCTCTTGCGATCATCCAGAACTGACATTTATATTGATTTCATTCGTATATATCTATATTTGAATTTATATACCAACGTTTTTTTCTTTCTGCATTTTGTGAAACTGGTATACATTCTATCGCTAGGTGGCACCATCTGAGATAGAGAGATAGATATATATATCTATCTCTCTATCTACACACACACACGCAGGCAGTCACGGGGTGTTTACGATGCGCACCAGAACCTCTTCACATTTGTAAGGGCCCCCCGTCCCGCCACTCACATTGGAAAATTCTGCAAAACCAATTACATTGTTTTCACAAAACCTAAACACGGTATAGGCAGGTGGTGCCGGTGTGTTTGGCTTTCCCAGACACAGATCCTGTCGTTGTGACGTCCGACGCAGCATCGAGAGAGATTCAAGAGGACATCTCCGTAAGCACTCGGCGAAAGTTTAGCTCAGGCCCCTCCGAAACATAAGCAGCTCCATATATCTAACGACGCGCTTCCAGTAACCGGCGCGCTACGCGTGCAGACGGTCCCTGAACTCATCTTAAACACCGCCATCTGGTGGACAGAAAGGAGAACTGCTCAGGCTAAAAATGTGGGGTCCTGGTCCAAAGGAGGGGTTAATAACCAGTAGAGAATCGAGACATTAACCCTTAACAGCTCCTTATTAACCTTTTTCGACTGAGCCGGTATCGTCTCCCGGAGAGACGCACAAATGACCCTGTACGAGTTTGCACCAGAGCTGCAGAAGGACACGGAGAACCATCACCATCTGTTCCTGGTGTTCCACAGCATGCGACCAGAGGAGGAGACCCATTGAACAGCGCTACAGAATATGTTGGCACTTTATAGTTAAAAGGTTATTCACTAAGCTCTGAATTGCACAGAACGGTGACTATCCGGTCAAGCCGTCTAGTTGCCAAATACGGTGCAATCCGCCGGCACCAACATGGTCCCATAAAATACTATCATTTATTCTATACACAGAACGCCGAACTGCACCAAAAAGCCGGTGAAATGCCCTGATTTTCAGTGCTTCAGTTCGACAGGTTTAAACAGGCGAATCCCATAGGACGGAACATAAAAACGTAATATATCTTTATTTTAACGTCTATTCTTTTCATTTTTTAACGTCATTTTTGTTATTTATATTTTTTAAGACTTTATTCTGTAACAGACCTTTTTATTCTTTTTTTTTTTTTAAAAGGACTTTATTGTTTATGATGCGTTTTAATAAATTTTTATGGATTTAAAAAGATCCTTTTAGGATATCAGGAGCCCCGCCCCCCCCCTTTAGATGGAATTGGCCGATGCCGGCTCGTCAGTTGTCCCAGTCATCCGATAACCGCTTCGGCGACTCCAATTTCTGAAAAATACAGTGACCTGACCGTTCGCTAAATAGCGAATTTACCGTATTTTCTGCGAAATGCGACGAAACACGAAGCCCGAGATTGCGTGAGACTCCTGGACGTCCATGGAGACTTCCAAGAAGCGGCAGGGTTAAATCGAGTAAACGAGCACTTACCTTTTCCGTCAGTTGCAGACGCCTCCTGAAGATGCCGAATGGACCTGTGAGGGTGCAAAAAATAAAAAATAAACAAGGCAACGAGTTCTGATTACTACATTTATATAGCGCCAACAGTTTCTGCAGCGCTGCACAATAAACAATGGGACAACACAAAAACAATAGAAACAAAGGTGCAGAGGGCTCTGCTCAGAGGAGCTTACAATCTAGAGAAGTTGGGCTGGAGGAAGACGACGAGTTTTATTGGTCGTCAGGGTCATTGGCACTGGTGTTTCAGGAATGGTGGGGACATGGAAGTGACATCTCTCATGACATGGGGGGTAGGTGAGCAGAGGGATGAGTTGCATCAGTGATGTGGTAATCTGAAGAGATGGGTTTTGAGGGATTTTTTGAAGGCCTGAAGGTTAGGAGAAGGTCCGATAGGGTGAGGCAAGTCATTCCACAGGACCGGAGCTGCCTCTGTGAAGTCTTGGAGGGACACAGTGGTAGACATGTACATGGCCAAGTTTTCCGTTTTGTTTCAGATCCCTCGTTACGTTACCGCGATTAGTTTTTCGGATTTCTTTTTTTTTCTCAATATAAAATAAAATGATTTGGGGGCCCTTTCTTTGCCGCTGAAACCTATTCATGGAGAGCAGCTGCTCTTCATGGTGCTGAACAGGTTTCAGCGGCAAAGAAAGGGTCCCCCGTATTTTTTTTTTACATTTTACTGTGCCTTGTGAGCTGCCCATTAACCCCTGCCTGGGTTATACCGTGCCCTGTGAGCAGCCCATTAACCCCTGCCCGGGTTATACCGTGCCCTGTGAGCAGCCCATTAACCCCTGCCCGGGTTATACTGTGAGCTGCCCATTAACCTGACTGGAATATACGGTGTCCTGTGAGCTGCCCATTAACCCTTGCCTGGTTATACTGTGCCCTGTGAGCTGCCCATTAACCCTTGCCTGGGTTATACTGTGTCCTGTGAGCTGCCCATTAACCCTTGCCTGGGTTATACTGTGTCCTGTGAGCTGCCCATTAACCCTTGCCTGGGTTATACTGTGCCCTGTGAGCTGCCCATTAACCCCCAACTGGAATATACTGTGCCCTGTGAGCTGCCCATTAACCCCCGACTGGAATATACTGTGCCCTGTGAGCTGCCCATTAACCCCCGACTGGAATATACTGTGCCCTGTGAGATACCTTTAACCCATCGCTTTGTTCCGCCTTGCATTGATTCCCCCCCCCCTTTATCTTGTTTCGTTTTTTTCGTTGTTACCGCGTTTCGTATTTTTGGATCGCTTTGTAAATTCGAACGAAGCAGATTTGTATTTCGGAAATGCTTCCTAAATACAAAATCAGGTAAATTTCGTCCGAATTTTGATTTGGTACGAAACAAAACGCATATCTCTACACAGTGGCACCATCCCTGAATGGCTCACACCGCACTCCATTCATAAATGGACATAGGCTCAATATAAAGCACATGGAGGATCGGCTGCATAGCTAGGAGAGGTGCAGCTTCCATGATGATCATCTCCTTGCCACCACCGTTGATACTTCACATGGCTCAGGCCACGTGCACTATGCACGGAGAATACGCTCACAAACGTCAGAGCCCGAGAGGTTTACACGAGAAGAACAATGGAGGAAGATCTCTGTCCCTGTGCTGGTGGAACGAGGTAAGGATAGAGGAATCAAAAGTGTTGGGGGGTACAGTATGTGTCGGGCAGGGATCTCAAACGCGGATGACCCCGCCCCATGATTTTTTGGCAGTATGTCACGTTCAACGTATTCTGGGTATTGTAGACCATCAAGATCTGGGGGGCCCAGAGCGTGAGACCCCTGGTGTTGAGAAAACAACCCTAAAAGACTCCCCGTGCCTTACCATATGACTGGAAACAGGATGGCCCCGCAGCACAGCAGGTCAACGAGGAAAAGGACCTCCTTCCACAAGCCGTACTCCGTCGTACCTTCCTCTGTAGACTCTATGATTATGTAAGCCACGTTGGCCAGTACCTGCCAGAAAAAGCACAAACCACGAGCATGGTGAAGACGGACACAAAGGTGCCGCGTGACAGGCCAGCAGAACAGTACCAATATAAAATAAAAGGGTGGAATATTTCACCGTTTAACCCCTTAGGGACCAGGCGTTTTTACACAAATCTGTCCTTTAGTGGCCACAGCCATTTTTACGTTTCTGCGCGGTTCGTGTTTAGGTCAAATTTCCCTCTTGCTTGTTTATGCAACCCACACATATTATACACCGTTTTTCCCACCATTAAATGGACTTTCTAAAAATACCATTATTTCCATCATATCGTATAATTTACTATAAAACAAAAATATGAAATGTGAGGAGAAAAAAAAAAAAATGGTGAAAACACACTTCATAATTTAATCCCCAAAAATCTACAACCGCCAAAAAAAAAAAAAGACCCCATCTAAATAGTTTCAAAAGTTTGTCCCGAGAATAGAAATACCCAATTTTTAATTTTTTTACCCCCTTCACTGCTGAGCCAGTTTACCTATGTGCGCAGAGCTCATTATTTTTAGATGACAGCCTAGGTCCTATTTAACTACCCCCCCAGACAAAAAAATAAAATAATTATATATAAATTTTTAAAAAAAATGTACAAAGTATTTTACCAGGAAGGATAATTTATTTTTATTATTATTTTATTTTTACACCAAACCTGGTCATGTTTGGTATCATTGGAAAGGCCATGATCAGGCCTTCCCAATGATGTCAAACATGACCCTCTAGCTACCACAGATCGGGAGATAACCCCCTAGCTGCCAAGTGGAGACTAACTGGCCCACTGACATCCTCACACATATGGTGAGGATGTCAGGGGGGGGGGGGGGTCCGGAGGCTTGACTGGCATCCAGGATGTCAGCCACCTCCAGGTTTGAATCGCAATCCGGCAGAAAATGGCTTAATGCTGTACACCTCTGAAAAGGGGAGACTCTCCCCTTTCTAGCGGTGCAACTTGTATCGCTCTAGGGTTAACGGTTGGGGAGATAGACGGCTCCAAATGAGCCCCCCTTCCTGAATTCTACCTACCGGCGCCTGCCGATGATGTCATCACGCAGCGTGATAACGTCATCGGACGTGCCGGCCCCCAGGAAACTGGGGCAAGCTTCCAGCTTGCCAGACACGCTGTGGGAGCCGGCGAGGGAGATGAGTATTGGCGGGTGGGAGGTTAGGAGCCTGCTGACATAACATGTACATCCACGGGTCTAAGGGAGACCCGTGGGCAGGACGTACAGGCTACGTCAGCGGTCCCTAAGGGGTTAAAGCACTTTATGTGTCATAATTTGCCCTAGAGGACCGTGCTATAGCGCCCCTTTGTTACAATATATATATTTAAAAACCTTGTAGAAAAAAAATCTGCAAAGGGTCGAAGATTGTTTTAAATCTTCAAAGGGTTAAGAGTTGTACGAATCTTTAAAGGGATAAAATCTTTGAATATATGAGTTACGGTTAAAGCCTTTGAATGCGTGAGTTGGTGTCGCTTTCCTCCTGGTATAATAGAAGTAATTATATCAATATTTGCCAGTGTACAAGCTGCGTTCTGATCTGAACGAGACCTGTACAGAAGACGCCGTTGTCCTCACCTGCAGCGGAATGACGATCATGAATATCTTTTTATCCTTGTCAGACAAGATGTGTTTGACAAAGGCCCAGCCGGTTCCGATCAATGCGATGGTGATGAACAGCAGCGCTCCTTTCAGCCTGAAAGAGGGGCAGCAGCAGCAAGGCAGGCGTAAGAAGAGAAAAGTAAACCGTATATAACAACAAGGAAAAAAAAACACCAACACTTCCGACAGCCTTCAGGAGAGCTTCAATCCCCCCCCCGCCGTGTGCATGAATGGGACAGAACATGAATGTGGTTTGCAAACAAATAAATTCATAAAGCGATTGACAGAGTTACTTGTTGACGTTTTGCACAGATTCCGCTCAAACAAAACGTATGAGAAGGAGATTAGCAGATTAGAGAATCTTGTCAGTCCGTCCTCTAATGACTCTTTGCTCTGGTCTTCAAGGGGGTTTTTGTTCACGTGTGCCACCACAGAGCAAACCTGTGACATGTGCGTGTCACTGAGCACACAAAGGGCAGACCAGAACGGAAATGCCAGAGAGGTCTCATAGGCAGGTGAGATAAAAGAAACCTCGGGTGCTTCCCATCATTTGGACATGGTCAGAGAAATGTAGCAGGTACCAGTGTGGTCACTTCAAATGTGGAACATGCCCTTACCGTATGGGCAACCTCAAACACGAAACATGCCCATAGCTTCTGGGCACAAACACGGAACATGCCCATAGCTTCTGGGCACATCAAACACGGAACATGCCCATAGCTTCTGGGCACATCAAACACGGAGCATGCCCATAGCTTCTGGGCACCTCGAACACGGAGCATGCCCATAGCTTCTGGGCACCTCGAACACGGAGCATGCCCATAGCTTCTGGGCACCTCGAACACGGAACATGAACATAGCTTCTGGGCACCTCGAACACGGAACATGCCCATAGCTTCTGGGCACATCAAACACGGAACATGCCCATAGCTTCTGGGCACATCAAACACGGAGCATGCCCATAGCTTCTGGGCACATCAAACACGGAGCATGCCCATAGCTTCTGGGCACAAACACGGAGCATGCCCATAGCTTCTGGGCACATCAAACACGGAGCATGCCCATAGCTTCTGGGCACAACACGGAGCATGCCCATAGCTTCTGGGCACAAACACGGAGCATGCCCATAGCTTCTGGGCACAAACACAGAACATACCCTTAGCTTCTGGGCACAAACACAGAACATACCCTTAGCTTCTGGGCACCTCAAAACATGGAAAGCCTTTACCGCCAGCCTTAGGCCAGTGAAGAATATGAAAGGTCTCCGAAAACCGAAGCGGCCAGACTGAGCATGTCTAAAGTGGTCTGAGTCAGGGCAGATGTTTAATACGCCCCGATTTCATGATATGCTCCGTTGGTTAACAGTTTATCCGCAGCCACTAAAAGGAGAAACCCTGCAGGACTGTAACTGGTGACATAGCTACTGGACGCAGGGATCAGTGCTTCAGCCTTTATTTTATTTCGCAGGCATGAAATTTGCAGGGTACAGCATAAACAAATATAAAACAAATACCTACTACTTTATTTGGAGGCTAAATAAACATTCAGAATCCCTCTCTGAAGTATTGGGCGGCTAAGCCACTTACCAATCCGTGAAAACAAAAATCAAATACGCTTCCCTTCTGTGTTCAGGATTGCGCTCCATTCCCTGCTGCAGCCTGCAACAAGACTGCCCTCTCAGAGGGAGCCACATCTCCTATAAGAGCAGGGCAGTCCTAATCAGGCATTGGCTGTGAGTTAACCCTATAGGGGGAAAAAGGGAGTACTCCATCCGCATGCTGATAAATCAGACTGTCACAAACCATACAAGAAAAAGAAACAATGTGACTTTCTTTTCCCAACACTACTAAACATCCCCATACTACACTTAGACGGGAAGAAGTTTTAAACCCTTGCTACCAAGAATGGGCAGCAGCATCGAGCAGTGGTTCAAACCCAGTCCTCATGTCCCCCCCAACAGGCCAGGTTTGCAGGATATCTGAAGCACAGCACAGGTGATATGATTTGCTGTTCCATGATTGTAGGATTCAGTCTGCATTTCCTCAAAACCTTAAAACTTGGATTGTTAGGGGGTCATGAGGACCTGGGTTGGGGACCACTGGCAAAGAGAAACACCGTAGCTTGTGTTTAGGCGTGTCCACTGTCACTTTGCAAAGTTGTTTCTTCCCAATTAGTGTCTTAAACCACAGAAAGGGGTTTAACAGGACTAAAATGCCTCAAACCCCCCCCCCCCCCTCATCTAACAAAGAAAGTCTTGGTAAGAAACATATGACCAAGAACTCTATGGAAACTCTGGGTGAGCTCCAGAGATCACGTGTGGAGATGGGAGAAAACTGCGAAAGGACAACAATCCCTGCAACGCTCCACTGACACCTCTCCCGGCTGCAAGACTCATGAAAGTCTGCTTGAAGTTGCAAAAAGCACCTAACGGACTCTCAGACTGGAAGAAACTAGATTTTCTGGTCTGACGAAAGAAAGATTGAACTGATTGGAGGAAACCAGGCGCTGCCCATCACCAGTGCAGTACTGCCCAAGCGGTGAAGCATGGCGGTGGTAGCGTCAGGCTTTAGGGAGTTTTCCAGAGGTTGTTGGAAACTGGTCAGGGTTGAGAGAAAAAACAAATATATTCTCAATGAACCTGGTCCAGAATGCTCAGGATCTCAAAATGGGCCAAATGTCCGCTTTCCAACAGGACAATGATCCCAAGCACCCAACCATGACAACACAACAGCGGCAAAGAGGCAACTCTGAATGTCCAGGAGTGGCTCAGTTAGAGCCCGAATCTGAACCCAAATGAACATTTCTGGAGAAACCTAAAATGTGACTGTCCACCAGTGGCCCCCATCCAACCTGACAGAGCTCGAGAGGATCTGCAGAGCCGATTGGCAGAAACTACCCAAATCCAGGGGTGCAAAGCTTGTCAGATCATACCAAAAAGACCCAAGGCGATGGTGCTTCAAACAAGTACAGACCAAAAGGAGGAACCTGTCACCCCGGCCCATTGAGAAGACCACTTTAACGGGTATTCAGCAGCAACGTATCCGCTTTATATAGCAGCCTTTCTTAAGTCTGGTTTCTAAAGTCGAAACGGTGATTCTGAGTATCGTTAAAGTGGTCGTCTCACTGCGCCGGATTCCTCTGTTGTAAATTGGAATCTATGGAGTTTATATAAAGTCAACGTTTTGGTTCTACTACAGAACCTTCATCAGGACAAAAAAAACAAACAAAAAAAAAAACCCAAAACAAATATGTTTTTGTCCTGATGAAGGTCCTGTAGTAGAACCGAAACGTTGACTTTGTATATGGATCAATAAACGAGTTATCTATGGAATATGCCGGAGTGCTGGCGACTTTTTGATTAGCCTCAAGGTATAGACTCATCACTGAGCACCGGGTACGTGGACTTGATAGACCGTGAGTGCAAACCACAACTGATATAGATTATATAATATAGAAGTCAAATTAAAAAAAAAAGTTTTTAGTTTAAGCATTAGGCTGCAACACAAAAGTCTGAAAAAAACCATAGGGGCTGAACATTCACAATTTATCGAATGTTTGCTGTATCGCGCCGAGAAAAGTAGCAGCAGTTATTGGACGTGGCGAAAAGTGTCGAAAAGCGCCAAATTGCCTTCAGCGAATTCCACCGAGCTGAAAGTCCAGGGGGAACGTGCGGGAACACACTTACTCTGCTATTTTTGCAGTTCCCATTGGTCCCACACACTATAAAACGTGTATTAACCCCTTAAGGACAGGAGTAATTTTACAACTTCGGCGCTATTTCGGGAGTAGAAGTTTGCTGAGCTCATTTTGACGTTGAAGGTCACCTCAGGAGAGCGCAGGCTCGCCAAGGTGACCTTCATCTGTGAAAGAAATAACAATACCATTTTTTATGACACTGGTGGAACAGATCGGAGGGTATAAGGGCACCTGACAAGTCCCCGCTCGCTATAATCCTGAGAGCCGGCTGTAGGCTCCCCAGAATGTGAGTTGAATACGAATATAATTTATCTCCATCTGGTGTTGGTGTACTGTGCAATTTTTGGTGGTTCTCTCTGCTTTCTCCTGCAGTACACATCCCGTTACCTGTATCATTAAGAAGTCTATCGTTTGAAGACAAGAATTATTGTGTTTATGGACATACAGCCTGTCTACCCCACTTTCTTATGGACTTAGGTCTTTAAGCGCTGTGTTGTAATTCTTTTTATTTAAAAATCGAAAAAAAGTCACCGCACGTTCAGTGACTTTTCGTTCTCTTCAATTCGATGCAATTTGGTGATCCCATTTCGGCGACCCTGCGGTGTATTCAGCAAGCACCACAGGGCCGTCGTAGTGAAGGGAAAAGTCAGCGCAAACCTGACGAACACTCACAGCAAAACCCGGCGAACGCACACCGAAACTCGCAAAAACATCTGGATTAACGCCGAACACACAAGAGAAACTCGAGCAGGAGCCGATCACAGCGCAGAGCAGCCGTCGGAAAAACCCGACACCGCAGAAGGATGGAGTGAAAAAACAAAACAAAAAAAACAAAACACTTGAATGTTTGAAAAGTGAAACGCTGTTTGCAAAGAAACTACTGAGCGAAAATGTCTGAAATTTACACATAAGATCCAATGAATGATAATAAAGAGGGCTCTTACAGAAAAAAGAAAAAACGATTAAAAAAAAAAAAAAAAGCTTTTACGCAAAAAATAACGAAAAAGTTTAAAATATCCTAAAAAAAAAAATTAAAAAAAAAAAATCTATAAGTAAAAAAGAGACTCTTTACTGCAGAATATTATAACGAATGGTTTATTACGATATTGAATTAAAACGGGAATATTTTTAACATTGAAGCCTATGGGATTCGCCTGAATAAATCTGTCGAATGAAACCACCGAATGGCAGGGCAATTCGGGAACCTTTCACTGCTGGTTTGTGTTCTCTGAATAGACGAAGCATTGCTTCTCTATGGGGATTTCACTGCCCTCGAACAGGCACCGTATGTGCAGGCAATTCGCCAACATTTGACGAACTGCCTGCTCTCGGAATGGCCAAGAAAGGTAACCGTACGCTGAATTTCACTGTTCAGTTACCTTTTGCCAGCAATTCGGATCTCTTTGAATAACCCTGTACATATTCTAAGGAAACAATACACACACCACACACACAGTGTGAGCGTATTAGGGCTGTGCAATTAAATCGCAAAAAAATCGTGATTTAAGCACATGCAATTTCTAAATCGCACAAGGCTGCAATTTTATCTATTCATTTTAGGGCTGGGAAAATTAATGTGTTTGGCTCCCTGTAAACTTCCGGTGGCATGGAGCTTTGGGCGCTCGCAGGGGGAACCACGTGTACAGCCGCGTTTTTGCGGCTCGTCACGTGGTTCCCCTAGGCGGGCGCCCAAGCTCCATGCCGCCAGAAGCTCACAGGGAGCTGAACACGCGGCGCAAAGAGGTGAGCTGGGGCAGTATATCCATGAGCTGGGGCAGTATATCCATGTGCTGGGGCAGTATATCCATGTGCTGGGGCAGTATATCCATGAGCTGGGGCAGTATATCCATGTGCTGGGGCAGTATATCCATGTGCTGGGGCAGTATATCCATGTGCTGGGGCAGTATATCCATGTGCTGGGGCAGTATATCCATGTGCTGGGGCAGTATATCCATGTGCTGGGGCAGTATATCCATGTGCTGGGGCAGTATCCATGTGCTGGGGCAGTATATCCATGTGCTGGGGCAGTATATCCATGTGCTGGGGCAGTATATCCATGTGCTAATCGCAAATAAAATCGCAATCGCAATATTTATTAAAAAAAAAAAAAATCGCAATATGATTATTTTGTCCATATTGCACAGCCCTAGAGCGTATATATTTTTTGCATACAAAGAGTGCTTATAAAAGTATCCTTTGTATCTTGATCAATGCAGCACGTGCTGGACGCGTTATTTTATCTTTTCTAGCTGTAAAATGAATCAATACAGGTGATTTTAGATAAGTAGATCTATAAAAAGCGGAACTTTCTCAGCTACCAAGCCACATCCTGGTTAATGATTAACCCCGCGCGCACCGGCTCTACCCGTGTCCATTAATAGAACGTGAGCTTCACTCACCGACCACGTGAATATCCCAGCTAACACCGGCACTTCTCAAACCTAGCCAGATAAACCTACCCACTGAGGCGAAAATCCAGCGACGCGATCATGGGGACAGCGTGGAACACTGGGGTGACCTTATAGCAGCAGGTCACACCAAATAACCACGTGCCTAAAGCTTACTGAGAAAAGCAAGCGACACGTAGCGCTTTCCCGTGTAATCACACCGTGTGTATCATAAGGATCCCAGGCGAATGACAGCTGAAGAATGCTAAATCGCGCCTCCGGTTGCCAGGTCGGCCATGTTTTCGTGGACATGCATTGTTTTATGGAGAGTGAGGGCACAGGGAAGATGCTACCCTGCAATCTGTATAATACATATAGTGCAGACGGGAAATCTCCAATCAGGGAAGATGCTACCCTGCAATCTGTATAATACATATACTGCAAGCGGGAAATCTCCAATCAGGGAAGATGCTACCCTGCAATCTATATAATAGGGGTGACCATATCCGCCATGGTCAGAAGGGACACATGACTATTTCACGCAGAGAGGAGAGAAGGGAAAAATTATGCCCTGCAACATGTATAATTCATATGTTGCAGGAAGGAAATCCAAGGCCGGTCACCTGGGATTTCTTACCTGCAGCGTATGAATTCTACATGCTGCAATGTGGCATTTTTCACGCAATGTCAACATGAATAAATGATATATGTCCCCTTAAACATGGCCGATATGGTCACACCAGGTGTAATACATATACTGCAAGAGGGAAATCTTCAATCAGGGAAGGTCACCTGGACTCTAGAAGTCTTACATGCAGCACATGAGTTCTACATACTGCAGGGTGGCATTTATCATGATCTGCCCAACAGTGTGAATAAATTATGTGCGTCCAGGAAAACATGGCCGACCTGCACCCCAAACAGTGTCCGTTTTATTTGTTTTGGCAACGTGTACCTCTTGCAGAGCTTGATAAATCCAGATGCCAGGTAGCCACTGGCTTGTTGAAGTTTAGCTTTGGCTTTTAACCCCTTAACGACCAATGACGGAACGGTTGCGTTATAAATGCATTGACTTTAAAGACCCTTGGTCCTTAGGAGGGGGTTAAAATTACGATTCCTCAAAAGAAAAATGCATAAAAAAAAACAAAAACAAAAAAACAAAAAACAAAAAAAAAAAAAAAAAAAACACCTTTTTCTGGATAAAAAAAAAAAAAATATATACCCCCATTCTTTTTTTTGTTGTTGCAATTTTTAGTGGGCACAGAGCGGATTTATTGGAGATTCTGTGTCCTGTCTCTTAGCCGGAGAATTCTCTGGGAGGTGACTTTCCCTCTGAATATAACCTCAGGGTCACAGAGTGAAAAATATAATGTATTATACGTTTGTACAATTGCACATCGTACTATTCTACCAAATATTCGTTACTTTTGTTCATGTGTTTTGTATTTTTATTGCCGAGTGCACATTGCATATCCATCGCACGTTTGTACAGGTGTACGTTGTGTTACTGTGACACTTGTTACCGTCATTCCCGCATTCTACGTACCCTTAACCCTAAAACTAGATTCTGAAATCCAGAAGATTCTGAATTTTCAGATCATTTTCTATAGGCTCCCATCTCATACTTACAGGTGAGTGATGTAGTAGACCACGGCCCAGCCTTCTATCGGGAAACCCTGCGATGATATGTAATGGTAGTCTATCTGAAAGAGGACAGAGAGCGCAGAGTCAAACTCACACCAACCCTGGAAAAGATACACAGGTTATTCAAAGAGCTCTGAATTGTGGCCGAAAGGAAACCCAACAGTGAAATTCAGCGTTCGGTTACCTTTCTTGGCCATTCGGCTATCCAGAGAACAGGCAATTCGCCAAATTCTGGCGAATTGCCTGCACATACGGTGCCTGTTCGAGGGCAGTGAAATCCCCAGAGAAGCAATGCTTCGGCTATTCAGAGAACAAAAACCAGCAGTGAAAAGTTGCCGAATTTCCCTGCCATTCGGTGTTTTCATTTGACAGGTTTATTCAGGAGAATCCCCTAGGCTTCTATGTTAAAAATATTGCCGTTTTAATTCAAAATAAACCGTTGATTATAATATTCTGCAGTAAAAAGTCTATTTCTAGATTTTGTTTAGGATCTTTTAGCCATTTTTCGTGATTTGTTTGCGACAATTTTTTTTTTTTTTTAATGTTTTGTTCTTTTTTTCTGTAACAGCTCTTTTTATTATCATTCATTAGATCTTATGACTAAATTCCAGACATTTTCGTTCTGTAGTTTCTTTGCAAACAGCATTTCAATTTTCAAACATTCAAGCGTACTGTTTTTTTTCACTCCATTCGTCTGCGGTGTCGGGTTTTTCCGGCGGCTGCTCGGGTTTCTCTGGCGTGTTCGGCGGGGTTAATCTAGGTGTTATTGCGGGTTTCAGTGTGCGTTCGCGGCGACTTTTCCCTGCACTACGGCGGCCCTGTGGTGATTGCTGAATACACCACAGAGTCGCAGAAATGGGATTGGCAAATTGCACCGAATTGACGAGAACGAAAAGTCACCGAATGTGCAGTGACTTTACAATTCTCTTATTATAAACTATCAGGGTTATTCAAAAACAATAAAGTCAACCTGAAGGGATCCTGGGCTATGAATAATTGGAGGAGGAGAAAAGGGAGGAGAAAAGGGAGGAGAAAAGGGAGGAGAAAAGGGAGGAGAAAAGGGAGGAGAAAAGGGAGGAGAAAAGGGAGGAGAAAAGGGAGGAGAAAAGGGAGGAGAAAAGGGAGGAGAAAAGGGAGGAGAAAAGGGAGGAGAAAAGGGACAAGAGGTTCGATAGAACCGTTCGGAACATGACACTTACTGCGTGGAACACCAGCGACAACGACTTTGTGAAAGGCAGGGCGGCCATCAGCCAATGGATTTTAAAAACGTCGCTGCTAAACGGGAGGAGAGAATTGTTAGCACATAACAAGCACAAAAACAACTACTGTATCTGTAATAAAGGCATAACACAAACACAAGAGGATATTTGAAGCCTATGGAGGGAATCTCGGCGTTGATTCCATAAGGATTAAAGATTACGCCGATGGTGCAGGAGTAGATGGATAACACACCTGCGCTTCCGGAGGATGTGCACCCAGAGGATTCCCGACAGGAAGAAGAAGAAAGCCATGGAGATGTACAGTTTGGGCAGCGGGATCTCGTCGGCAGACAGGTAGCTTTCAGGATTCTTATCAATAATCTCAATCTGCAGAAAGAACAGAAAATTAAACATATTACTGGAATCAAAAACACAGAAAGAGGAATTTTCTAAGCAAGATTAACAGCATTTAATGTGTCTGCATGCTGGAACACAAACTCCAAATAACCTGTCAACGTTTAGAAAATAAAAAGCACAGACCCATTGCACGGGCAGGATGTTGATTACAAATATGCACAAAAAGCTGTTTCATGCACTATTCCCTACCTGGACGGCTGCGTAAACCAAAAGTATCCAACCCACTTCATGTATAAAACATACATACATCACACATATTAGGGTTTAGTGTCACTTTTGATGTTTTCCTATGGCGTTCTTATACCAAATTTTTGCAGAACGTGAATTTTAAATGATCGTCACGTTCTGCAGAGATCAGGAAAAGGAACGTAACAGAAATCCGAAGCGCAAACAACCAACATATATATGGTCGTTTAATAGAAATCCGAAGCGCAAACGACCATATATATGTTGGTTGTTTGCGCTTCGGATTTCTATTACGTTCCTTTTCCTGATCTCTGCAGAACGTGACGATCATTTAAAACAAATAAAGTTTTAAAATTCACGTTCTGCAAAAATTTGGAAAAAGAACGCCATAGGAAAACATCAAAAGTGACACTAAACACTACCATAGTGTTACATCAGATCATGTAAATACACTGAGGGCTGCAGTGTGTGTGTGTGTATATATATATACACACACTGAGGTGTGTGTGTGTACACATACTGAGGGCTGGTCTGACAGGTTGGCATGTGTGTATATTACACATACACTCTGAGGGCGTGTGTGTGTATACACACTGTGGTCTGGTGTCTGTTGGGTATACACGTATCTGATGCTGCATGTGGGGCATATAAATAATATACACCAACAGCATCAGATACATGTATACCCAACAGACACCAGACCACAGTGTGTGTATTTATATATGAATGTATATCTGGTGTCTGTGCAGTGGGTAAATGGGGTGTCTGGTCATACATTGCAATATTAACATAAACTGGACAGGCTTTCAGCAAAATCCTAGATTATTTATTGGAAAGCTGTCACATGACTTAAAATAAAAGTATCGGTGAGTACTTTTAAAAAGTATCGGTACTTGTACTCGGTCTTAAAAAAAAAAAATTGAATCTGTGACGGACAGACGCACGCACACACACATGTAGCACAGGAGCTCTGGGATGCAGTTCTTTGATTTGCTGTGATGTGCAAATGGCTTCTGCAATAATAAACTATATATATTGTGTGTGATTAGGGGCAAGGTGATAGACCACAGGTTTATTAGCAGGCGAATGGAGAACACCCTTTTCTCCCTATAGGGTTAACCGACTTGTCTGACTAAGAATAGTCAGACATTCTTCTGACATTCCCTTCTAGTAGATGTGGTTCCCTTTGAGAGAGCAGTCTTGGTGCTGGATGTAGCAAAGGAGGAAGCTAAATCCTTAGCCCAAAAGGAAGGCACATTATATTTTGTTTTCACAGATTGGTAAGCGGCTTAGCCACCCCATAATATGTTAGACAGCAATACTCAAATGTTTTTTTTGCCTCCGCATCAAGGAGTAGGTGTTTGTTTATCATGTACCCTGTAATAGCTGCACAATAAAGAGAAGCAGGGATCTCTGTCCAGTGGCTGCATCAAATTATAGATTCTGCACATTCGTCAGTCTTTTGGTTTCCACGCTGTATACATGGAACATTATTGCCCATCAGAAGAGCCACTGTGATACCAACGAGGTGCCGGACGAGAACGTCCAGGTCTTTGGTGTCTGAGGAAAATAAATTGGAGGTTCACTTACATCCAGACTGAACGTGTGCTCTTTGCCGGAACCTCCGACTCCAGTGCAGCTGTGGAAGTAAAGGCTGTACAGCCCCTCCAGCTCGTCTGAGCTCACATTGAACGAGAACTGCAAAACAAACAGGATAAAACATTTAACAAATCAAATGGAGGAGCAGCGGGAAAATCCCATCATTTGGAGATGATCAATACCGACCTGAAATGATGCCACGTTGCCTTCCACGGTCATTGGTAGAAGCTCATCCTGGGAAAGCAATAGCGTGGAGAAATGGTCTCATTAAAAAGGTGCAGCGTATTAAATCATGCGCCTATTCAGATTCAGCCTGTGTGACGCTACAGATCCCCTGTAGAACAAAACCAAGGGGACAGAGGCTGCTTCCTCTATGGCTTTGCAATCCTGCACGTCGGAGGAATCCTGCGAGGAGGCTCCCCCTTACTAGCTCCTATTTCTAATATAAAGCATGCACGGTGTGCAAATCAATGAGGAACACTGTAAGAAGTTTGGGAGAGGTGGGGTGGGCGAAGAGGGACAGTAACACCCCTAGGGTGCAGGGAAACACACTTTGGTGGAAATTAATGAAACAGAAGATTTTATAGTGACCCAACGCCAAATTCTTCAGAAAAAAAACAGGAAAAAAAAAAAAAACACCCATACAGCTGGGTCAAAGGCTTCCACCTCTGTGACCGGCGTCTGACGGAGAGCGGGAACTGAATGCTGGAGGACTGTCACCACTCACCATGGGACTGCCACCGCTGGAGGAGCTCAGGGCCAAAGTAGGTGAGAATGTGTAACGCTCTCTCACACCTCCGCCTCCAGGCCCTGCTTCAGGTGACTGATTTTCAGCCGAATGCACAATTTTCGGCCGATAATCTCGGTGCATCCCTAGTTATTAGCTACCCAAATTATATTTTAACCCTTGTTAAAAAAAAATTCTATTATGATTGAGTTAACCCACTCTTCAAATGCCCAAGATCGAATTGGTCCGACCTGATGCTGAAGGAACAAGATATCCGTTTGCAAATGGGTTCCAGAAAGGGCCCCTAAAAAAGGTCCAGTACAACAGACGTGACAGCTGCCCTACTTGAGCCGTCTGAAGTGTGATGACTCCTGTGCCTCGTTTAGGAGATTTAGGGCAGGTACAGGCAATCTGGCCAGCAGCCCGTCAGCTAGGGCTGAGAACAGGGATACTCAAACTCTGACCACCCCCAGAAGTTTCCAACTACAACTCCCATGGTACTCTGGCACGTATTGCCTCTTTGCGGAAACAAACCTGACGGAGAGATTCAAATACTCGCCTCCGAGTACTTATTAAAATTCTAACTTTGTCATGAAACAGGAATAAAATAAAAATCTAGCAATTCTGGGAATTTTAGGCAAACGACATCTGGGGGGGGGGGTCTGAGATCACGGAATACAGCCTTTAAATGCACAGTATGGATTATACAAAAAAAGTATCAACTGCATGTGTAATGTAAAGCGGTATTCTATAAAACCCACTGCTTCCCAACACTGGATTTATGGATAAACCACATGGTGATGGTGTTAAGTAGGTAACTCCGGGACCTGGCCGTCATAGGTTATGTGTGCATTATGCAAAGGTCTAATTAATGAGCTGCTAATAGAAAGCAACGGCAGAAAAGATCCCATTCAGCAAGCTATTGTTGTACCTGCTTTTTAACCGCAATTTCCTTCGGTTTCTTCTCTTTATCGGCTTTCACTTTTTCATCCTTCGGATTCGGCTCTGGGTTTTCGGCGACCGTTTTTTTGCCAACTTTATCTACACGGCATAAAGAGAGAAAGACTAGTCTAGAAATAGAGCTCGTTCAAACGGTGACACTCGGCATGATGGTTGTGTGCGCAGGGGGTGTGCCCACTGTCCAGGTACCTTAATATCGGGTGACAGGGTCCTCTTTCCCGCCCTTCGTTGTCATTTTAGAGGTTCCTTATCTGGTTCATGAATGAATAGCTGTATCTCCGATTCCAGGCTTGTTATGTCTAATGTGCAGTTTGCGCAAAATCTTCTAAATATAAGTTTCCAATAAATAAGCGTTCCATGAGTGCATGCTAACGTGACGGGCTGCGCACGCGCCAATCTGACGGGCTGCGCACGGGCCAGTGACTGAAAGTGTGTTAAAAACGTAACTATGCATAAAAAGCAACTAGAATGAAGGAACGAGTTTTGCATTTTTCACGATAAAGCAGTAAATAATAGCACTTTTAGATCTTTACAACGAGCAAGTCGGAGTGGTGCGCCCCCATCCCCTCCCCAAACGTGCCTACAGTGCAGGGCTTCCCAAACCTGTCCTTAGGACCCACTAGCAGCAGACCACATGGACAAAAAGAAATGCCCTGCTCACCCCAAAGTAAGGAAGAAGCCCTGCCACGTTCTTTGGTGGGATCCACACAGAGACCCCTGCGCTACAAACACAGTTGCATCACGTCCCATACCTTTATACATCCTCATTTGTAGCTTGACGGGAAGCCTGATGAGCAATTCTGTGGATTCTTACACTATAGACCAGGGATCGGCAAACTTAGCCCTCCAGAGGTTTTGGAACTACGTTTCCCATTAGGCTCAGCCAACCTAACATGTAGCTGAGCAGCAGGAGACATGTCATTCCAAACATCTGGGAGGAGGGGGGCCAAGGTTGCGGACTCCCTGCTGTAAAGCATGCCTGGGGTGAGTGGGGTCTTTTATTACCTGCATCTCTGCGTGTCTTTGCAGGCTTGGCGGGTGCCGGTGGCTCTGGATTCGCAGGGGCAGGAGGCCCTGGTATTGCCTGGGCAGGTTGGTCAGCTTTGGGCAGGTCTGGTTTTGCTGCGGCGGGTTGGTCTGGTTTTGCTGCGGCGGGTTGGTCTGGTTTTGCTGCGGCGGGTTGGTCTGGTTTTGCTGCGGCGGGTTGGTCTGGTTTTGCTGCGGCGGGTTGGTCTGGTTTTGCTGCGGCGGGTTGGTCTGGTTTTGCTGCGGTGGGTTGGTCTGGTTTTGCTGCGGTGGCTTTAGCTGGTGCCTCCGTAGCTTTATCCACGTGAGGTGTGACCACAATGTTGGGCAAACTGACGCCACCGGAATTCTTTACATAAACCCTGCAACATTAAAACAGACTAGAATTGGAAAAACTTGATGACAATATTGCAAAATAATAATTGTAAAATGGAAGAAAAAAAAATTAAAAATTTGAAAAACAATACATAGATTGCGTGTTTGTAAACATGACCTTCCTTTCCAAAACATTAAGTATCGGTTTTATTCAACTAAAAACCCCACCTCTAATCTGCTCTTAACCTCCCTGGCGGTATTCCTGAGTGTGACTCGGGGTTAAATTTCGCTACCGCGAACGGTAACCCCGAGCCACACTCGGGCTGGATGCATACTCACCTCCTGCTGGCTCCCTCGCTGTCCCCCGCAGTGTGATCGCGGCGAGATGCTTCCTGGAAGTCTCCCTGCAAATCACATGGCGCAGGGCTAGCATAAAAGGAATATTTTTTACAGTTTACATTTTTGGATTATACAGTGTAATGTTTATGAACGACCACTAGGTGGCAGTAGAGGATAAGAAATAGACCATACCTCGTCTCACCCTTGCTTGCAGACAGATTTCAGTGTTTTTTGTTGTATTTTATTGAATATCATTTATTTGCATTATTTTGGATAATAAATTATTATGTCGTGTTTCAAACTTTATTGGACTCAGTGTATTTACTATTTATTTATTTATAAAAGGATTTTACCAGTAAGGACTCTTGATTGCACGGATTTCAGTGCGTGATTCCTAATTATTACAGGCTAACTATGTACAAAAACACGTTTCCTATAAAAAAAAAAAAAATTGAGACGCTTTTAGACACGAATTTTGAAAAAAATTAGACCGCCAGGGAGGTTAATAAAG
Organism: Leptobrachium leishanense; assembly: GCA_009667805.1. Lineage (NCBI taxonomy): Eukaryota > Metazoa > Chordata > Amphibia > Anura > Megophryidae > Leptobrachium > Leptobrachium leishanense. The sequence goes on from CM019071.1 coordinate 134,308,008, forward strand.
GATTTAACGCCAAGGGGATTGTTTGATGATCCCGGGCAGTTCCAGTTGGTTTTGGGAATCGCGGCCTAGTTCAATATCTTGCTGTTCCTGCAGGTGATGGCTGTGAATAGGTATTTAAAGGCTGCAAGCACGGCCATGTACAGGATGGGCTCTCCTTACCCTGAATTCTGACACACTGAATTTTCGGGGCTATCTGAATCTCAGGCTTACCTCCGTGACAGGTCCTGTCGCTCGCTCAAGCTGCTCTGATGGCTGCAGCACCGCGTGGAACGTGCTGGGAGACTCTGTGCAGCTCCAACGTGCAACATGCTGCACAGAGGCATGCTGGCTTTGTACAGCACATCCCTTGCAAAGCACTGCTCAGTGTGTCCCAATGTGATACACGAAGTGTATCGCAGCTCCCCTGCCGACGCCACCCCAAATCCAGGTTAGAAAGGAGATCTGGAATGCTCAGGGTAGTGAGCATGCTGGGTGAGGGCTGCTCAAGCTGCACGATACCAAATCGCACGTTCACTGACGATAGATCAATGTGAAAGGTACTCACAGTTTCTTGTTAAAATCCAGTTTGAGGAGGGTGATGGAAACGCCTGCCGGCGTGTATTTCAGGATGCAGTCATGAAGCTCCTGGTCCTGGAGAGAGGGAAGAAAATGTCACAGGAATTAAAAAAAAAAAGAAACACAATTGTTGCGAGAAAATCATTAAAGATAAATAACTCTAGAACGGAGCGAGTCTTGCACAAGTATCGGAGTCCTATGGATTCCATGAGACAGCATTCTCTACCGGGTCTCCATTTAGTGGATAAGCTCTAGCAGGTTTGGTTTTTCTGATTTACCTAGTCAGGCAAGCCTACCACCCTCGCAGCCCAATCGCCCTCGCCACGCAGCTCAATCGCCCTCGCCACGCAGCTCAATCGCCCTCGCCACGCAGCTCAATCGCCCTCGCCACGCAGCTCAATCGCCCTCGCCTCCTCCAGTTTCCACCCCTTCTAGATTTTAAGTACCCAATGGGAATAGAGACCTCGTTTCCTCCTGTACTGGTTTGTCAAATGTTGTTCCGTCTCAATGTATTGTAACCCTGTCTATACTGTGTCCAATCTTCACCGCTGCGGAACATGCAGGCGCTATAGAAATAAAAGAATAATAATTATAACCTCCGTTGGCTGTGAAATGAGTAGAGCCCACGTGTTTCCTGTTCACACATTCTTCCAGAACACTTAAAAAAGTATATAATAATAATCATCCACTTCCTGGCGTGTCGGAGGTGGCACAGATACCACGCCGCTCTCATTTCTGCCACGTCATTGCACGGCTGACGTTAACTGAAGCATTTGCGCGTATACGGTGGTAGTCAGCAACCATGGCCCTACGGATGTTGAATAGCTACATCTCTTCCCATGATGCTCAGCCACTCAATAAGTTGGCTGAGCATCATGGGAGGTGTAGTTCCAAAACACCTGCAGGGTCAAGGATGCTGACCCCTGGTCTGCTGGGTCGGTGGCTTGACTGCAATGTGTGAAAAGCACACTTTACTGCAGCTGTTGGCAACCTTGAGACCCCTGGTAAAAACACTGTTGCTCCATGATACAGAAATTCAATGCTTCTCTTCCCCGTTACATTCAGGATTTCTGGCGGCGTGGCGTGAAAAATTGTACGTAACGCATTTCTTCAAATTTTTCTTTACAGACTTGAGCAGTCTCCTAAGGGATAGGGTCACGTCCCATGGCCTTCTGGTGCCCGGCAGCGTTTTTTTCATTGCTCGCTGGCAGAGCGCCGAGTGATATACAGGTCACTCACGATCACATAGCACGGCTGTGGGCGGAGCGCGGCATGATGATGCAGCGCCTGCCGGGTTTAAAACCAGATGCTTGATAAGCGTTCATTTCCCTGACGTGGTGCTTACGCCTCCCAGTGCTTACATATTTTCTGATTGTTATTCTGTGTACTGATTTGGCTTTTATATCGTTTCTCTTGGCTCTTAACCCCTTGGCTAGTGTCCTGACTACCTGCTTTGCCATACGACCCCTGGCATTCCTGACTACCCGCTCTGGCATACGACCCCTGGCATTCCTCTGACGTTCCTAATTTGTGTTATTTCCCCTGGTTTGTTGTTCTGCATATGTATTCCTCCGAGTCCGACATAGGTAGACGCTTTATTTTCTGCCAATAAACTGGTCACCCAAAACTCCTGAGTAGTAATAATCATACCAGGTATGTGGAAAACCCATCATTCTTGGTTCTGTCCAGACTGAATCCAACCTAATAAACAAACAATAACAAAAAAAAAAACAAGTGAGACGGTAATGCGAGAGCCACGGCTTATGTCGCCTCTAAAAAACAAACACACACACGCTAAAATGATAGGCAGACGTTACTGAACAAGAAAAAAAACCGACCTAAAGTGAGTTGGGTTAAGTCATATTCAATGATTACAATCCATCTTTCAGACCAAAATTTTTAAAAAAATTATATATAAAAGTATTACTGTATTCACCTTTCAAAAAAGGAAAAAAAATAAAAGGATAAAAGGTAATGCAACAATACAAAAGTACAAAGCGCAATCACTCGCAACAGTCACAATATCAGAAAGGTAAATACATTACCAAAATAGTTTCAGTTTTAAGACAGGAAAACCCCGTAACACCCGGGGGAAATAACTACACAAAAGCAAAACAGAAAGGGAAGAAAAAAAAAAAAAAAAAACTAAAAATATATTACAATCATTAGATATTAAAAATATGAAAAAAATAATAATGCAGCTGCATTGGTAATTTTATCAAGGGGAAAAAAAACAAAACAATACCCCGGTTTATAGAACTAAAAAAAAAAAATATATATATATCTTTTAACTGTATTTTATTATTTTTACTTATTTTATCTTTTTGTTTTTACACAATATATATTTATGTTGGACTTCATCAGAGCGACACAGAGCAGGGGCCCTACAGGACGGTCGTGGAGAAGTCCTGCAGTCTATCATGGGAAGAGGTGATGCGGGGAGAAGCTAGGCGCAGGTCACTGTTTGACCTTAGGGAGCGGGCTGGGGTGTATTTGGTGATTAGTGAGGACAGGTAGTGGGGAGCTGAGTTAGTGAGAGTAGGTCAGGGTAAGGATTTTGAATTTAATTCTGCAGTGGATGGGGAGCCAGTGAAGGGACTCGCAGAGGGGAGCGGCGGGTGAGGTGAATGGGGAGCCAGTGAAGGGACTCGCAGAGACAGAGCGGCGGGTGAGGTGAATGGGGAGCCAGTGAAGGGACTCGCAGAGACAGAGCGGCGGGTGAGGTGAATGGGGAGCCAGTGAAGGGACTCGCAGAGACAGAGCGGCGGGTGAGGTGAATGGGGAGCCAGTGAAGGGACTCGCAGAGACAGAGCGGCGGGTGAGGTGAATGGGGAGCCAGTGAAGGGATTCGCAGAGACAGAGCGGCGGGTGATGTGGATGAGCCTGGCAGAGGCATTCAGAACGGATGAAACATTGTATCTGGTGTGCAGAATTTATACAGAGGAGGGTGGAATATTCCCCTTTGTATACAGATTTTTATCTTAATTGTCCGGTAAACATGAATTACTATTGTTTATATTCGGACGTTCTGTTTCATAGATAGTTTATGATACATTTAGTTAGAAGGGCTCCCTGCGCTGTAGGAAGCTGGATTTCGGGGTGTTTGGCATTCTTGGCAGTATTAAGGAGGTTATTGTGCCCGCTGTTTTCTGTTAATAGCAGCCGTCCCCCCGCATAATACAAACAGGGAACACACACACACATTCCCCTTTTTTCGTGGCTTACCGTGCTGTTGCCCAGGTTACCCATATCGATGTTGTTTATGGAGAGGCTGTTAACCTTCACAACCATGGAACCGTTTTCGAAGAAGCCAAACGTGTTGAGGTGAACCTTCTGCCGTATGTCGTTCTAGGAAAGGAGATGCTTGTTTAAAAGGGAGCGCCTCGTGCACAAAGCAAAAGACTGTTTCAGAGATCAGGCCGTCGGACGCAACACGAGGAACGCGAACTGGAAGCACGGAGAGCACGTGCGTCACCGGAACACAACCGACCGCCCTGCTCTGCAGTGAAGAGATCATGACAAAAACTACTCGGTCACGAGACGTCACGTTACGCCACGTAGGCTTCGATAGACAGATCGCAGAGAAACGTCTTCCTGGATTAATAAGGAAGCGCAGCTCTGTCATGCAGCTCCCCATGATCCTCAGGTCCAGCTAGCGAGATATCCCCAAGCCGGCACGGGCTCACGTCATCGCCATTTTTGGACAGCAAACAATGCGCTCGTGTGACCGCAGCCTCATACCCACAGTATAGAGAATACCCCCCCCACCTGCCTTGTATGGAGAGCAGCCACATCTGACCCCTATATACAGCACAGCCCCCCCCCCCCACCTCAACCTCTCAATTCTCCTGTCTAGGGCACAGCCATCCTTGAGGTTTACACTCCTACCCCATAAAGAGAACAGACCCCACCACACAACCTGAAATTTTAACCCATTACCTCCGTATAAAGCAAAGTCACCCCGAACTTAACCTGTGACCCCTGTAAAGAGCACAATCACCACAATGCTTATACTCTGTATAGGGTGCAGACCGCGATCCTTAACCACTTACCTCAGCATAGAACAGTCCCCCCGATCCTTAACCCCTTACCTCAGCATAGAACAGTCCCCCCGATCCTTAACCCCTTACCTCAGCATAGAACAGTCCCCCCGATCCTTAACCCCTTACCTCAGCATAGAACAGTCCCCCCGATCCTTAACCCCTTACCTCAGCATAGAACAGTCCCCCGATCCTTAACCCCTTACCTCAGCATAGAACAGTCCCCCGATCCTTAACCCCTTACCTCAGCATAGAACAGTCCCCCCGATCCTTAACCCCTTACCTCAGCATAGAACAGTCCCCCCGATCCTTAACCCCTTACCTCAGCATAGAACAGTCCCCCCGATCCTTAACCCCTTACCTCAGCATAGAACAGTCCCCCCGATCCTTAACCCCTTACCTCAGCATAGAACAGTCCCCCCGATCCTTAACCCCTTACCTCAGCATAGAACAGTCCCCCCGATCCTTAACCCCTTACCTCAGCATAGAACAGTCCCCCCGATCCTTAACCCCTTACCTCAGCATAGAACAGTCCCCCCGATCCTTAACCCCTTACCTCAGCATAGAACAGTCCCCCGATCCTTAACCCCTTACCTCAGCATAGAACAGTCCCCCCGATCCTTAACCCCTTACCTCAGCATAGAACAGTCCCCCCGATCCTTAACCCCTTACCTCAGCATAGAACAGTCCCCCCGATCCTTAACCCCTTACCTCAGCATAGAACAGTCCCCCCGATCCTTAACCCCTTACCTCAGCATAGAACAGTCCCCCCGATCCTTAACCCCTTACCTCAGCATAGAACAGTCCCCCCGATCCTTAACCCCTTACCTCAGCATAGAACAGTCCCCCCGATCCTTAACCCCTTACCTCAGCATAGAACAGTCCCCCCGATCCTTAACCCCTTACCTCAGCATAGAACAGTCCCCCGATCCTTAACCCCTTACCTCAGCATAGAACAGTCCCCCCGATCCTTAACCCCTTACCTCAGCATAGAACAGTCCCCCGATCCTTAACCCCTTACCTCAGCATAGAACAGTCCCCCGATCCTTAACCCCTTACCTCAGCATAGAACAGTCCCCCAGATCCTTAACCCCTTACCTCAGCATAGAACAGTCCCCCCAGATCCTTAACCCCTTACCTCAGCAATAGAACAGTCCCCCAGATCCTTAACCCCTTACCTCAGCATAGAACAGTCCCCAGATCCTTAACCCCTTACCTCAGCATAGAACAGTCCCCCCAGATCCTTAACCCCTTACCTCAGCATAGAACAGTCCCCCAGATCCTTAACCCCTTACCTCAGCATAGAACAGTCCCCCCAGATCCTTAACCCCTTACCTCAGCATAGAACAGTCCCCCCAGATCCTTAACCCCTTACCTCAGCATAGAACAGTCCCCCAGATCCTTAACCCCTTACCTCAGCATAGAACAGTCCCCCAGATCCTTAACCCCTTACCTCAGCATAGAACAGTCCCCCCAGATCCTTAACCCCTTACCTCAGCATAGAACAGTCCCCCAGATCCTTAACCCCTTACCTCAGCATAGAACAGTCCCCCCAGATCCTTAACCCCTTACCTCAGCATAGAACAGTCCCCCAGATCCTTAACCCCTTACCTCAGCATAGAACAGTCCCCCAGATCCTTAACCCCTTACCTCAGCATAGAACAGTCCCCCCGATCCTTAACCCCTTACCTCAGCATAGAACAGTCCCCCCAGATCCTTAACCCCTTACCTCAGCATAGAACAGTCCCCCCAGATCCTTAACCCCTTACCTCAGCATAGAACAGTCCCCCCAGATCCTTAACCCCTTACTTCAGCATAGAACAGTCCCCCCAGATCCTTAACCCCTTACTTCAGCATAGAACAGTTCCCCATATCTTTAACCCCTTACTTCAGCATAGAACAGTCCCCCATATCTTTAACCCCTTACCTCAGCATAGAGCACAGTCCCCCTGATCCTTAACCCCTTACCTCAGCATAGAGCACAGTCCCCCTGATCCTTAGACAAGGGCTATCAAATTCCACCCCTGATGTTTCTGAAATACAACTCCCATGATTCCCTGGCCATCTATTGTAGGCATCAACATCTGGGGGCAGGGAGTTTGACAGCCCTGACTCAAACCCCTACCTCTGTATAGTATAGAGCAGTGGTGGGCAATTACGGCCCTCCAGATGTTTTGAAACTACATTTCCCTTGAAGCTCAGCTGCTCATTAGGTTTGTAGAGCCTCAAGGGAAATGTAGTTTCAAAACATCTGGAGGGCCGTGATTTCCCACCCCTGGTATAGAGGTACAGTCCCCTCAATCCGTAACCTCTGTCTGAAGCACAGTCACCTCTAAACTTACCTCTGTATAGCAGTTCACCCTGAACTTTAACCTCTGACCCTCTACAGAGCACAATCCCCCTGCATGTTAACCTCTGACCCCTGTATAGAGTGCTGTCATTCCCTCGCATGGCCCCGGTGCAGACTGTGCTCACAGCCCGGGCCTCCTCCCCCTGTCAGTCCCGTGGTCCCCTTATCCCCGTTACCTTTAAGGTCAGGTGGTGAACCCGAGCCCGGGACACGGCTAACAACGACAGCAAACTCCACAGAGCCAGGGCCAGAGCCGAGGCCCCGAGCCCGCCGTCACCCCGCAGCGCCATGTTTATTCCAGCATCAGCAGCAGCAACATCCCTCTCACTTCCGGGAACTGGAGCGGCGGCGGGCGCCGCCCACATCCCCGTCACATGACCTGTGGCTCTCCTAGTAACCGACGAGCCTGTGCTTCTCATGCCTGGGCCGTGACGTCACGTCTGGGCCCAGTGAACAACACAGGGATGAGGGGGGGGGGGGAGTAGGGGTACAGAGCCTGGACAGGGTGCTTGACTCACTAGAGGAGGAATTTGGTGAACTAGAGGGGGGATTTGGGGAGTATTTGGTGAACTAGGAGGGGGGATTTGAGGAGTATTTGGTCAGGTGATCTAGAGGGGGGATTTGGGGAGTATTTGGTGAACTAGAGGGGGGATTTGAGGAGTATTTGGTGATCTAGAGGGGGGATTTGGGGAGTATTTGGTGATCTAGAGGGGGGATTTGGGGAGTATTTGGTGAACTAGGGGGGGGGGGTTTGAGGAGTATTTGGTGAACTAGAGGGGGATTTGAGGAGTATTTGGTGATCTAGAGGGGGGATTGGGGAGTATTTGTGAACTAGAGGGGGGATTTGAGGAGTATTTGGTGATCTAGAGGGGGATTTGAGGAGTATTTGGTGAACTAGAGGGGGATTTGAGGAGTATTTGGTGAACTAGAGGGGGGATTTGGGGAGTATTTGGTGATCTAGAGGGGGGATTTGGGGAGTATTTGGTGAACTAGAGGGGGGATTTGAGGAGTATTTGGTGAACCAGGGGGGGGGGATTTGAGGAGTATTTGGTGAACTAGAGGGGGGATTTGGGGAGTATTTGGTGAACTAGAGGGGGGATTTGAGGAGTATTTGGTGAACTAGAGGGGGGATTTGGGGAGTATTTGGTGAACTAGAGGGGGATTTGAGGAGTATTTGGTGAACTAGAGGGGGGATTTGGGGAGTATTTGGTGATCTAGAGGGGGGATTTGAGGAGTATTTGGTGAACTAGAGGGGGGATTTGGGGAGTATTTGGTGATCTAGAGGGGGGATTTGGGGAGTATTTGGTGATCTAGAGGGGGGATTTGGGGAGTATTTGGTGAACTAGAGGGGGGATTTGAGGAGTATTTGGTGAACTAGAGGGGGGATTTGGGGAGTATTTGGTGAACTAGAGGGGGTTTGGGGAGTATTTGGTGAACTAGAGGGGGATTTGAGGAGTATTTGGTGAACTAGAGGGGGGATTTGGGGAGTATTTGGTGATCTAGAGGGGGGATTTGAGGAGTATTTGGTGAACTAGAGGGGGATTTGAGGAGTATTTGGTGAACTAGAGGGGGGATTTGGGGAGTATTTGGTGAACTAGAGGGGGATTTGAGGAGTATTTGGTGAACTAGAGGGGGGATTTGAGGAGTATTTGGTGATCTAGAGGGGGGATTTGGGGAGTATTTGGTGAACTAGAGGGGGATTTGGGGAGTATTTGGTGAACCAGGGGGGGGATTTGAGGAGTATTTGGTGAACTAGAGGGGGGATTTGGGGAGTATTTGGTGAACTAGAGGGGGGATTTGAGGAGTATTTGGTGAACTAGAGGGGGGATTTGAGGAGTATTTGGTGATCTAGAGGGGGGATTTGAGGAGTATTTGGTGATCTAGAGGGGGGATTTGAGGAGTATTTGGTGAACTAGAGGGGGGATTTGAGGAGTATTTGGTGAACTAGAGGGGGGATTTGGGGAGTATTTGGTGAACTAGAGGGGGGATTTGAGGAGTATTTGGTGAACTAGAGGGGGATTTGGGGAGTATTTGGTGATCTAGAGGGGGGATTTGAGGAGTATTTGGTGAACTAGAGGGGGATTTGAGGAGTATTTGGTGATCTAGAGGGGGATTTGGGGAGTATTTGGTGAACTAGAGGGGGGATTTGGGGAGTATTTGGTGAACTAGAGGGGGATTTGAGGAGTATTTGGTGAACTAGAGGGGGATTTGGGGAGTATTTGGTGAACTAGAGGGGGATTTGAGGAGTATTTGGTGAACTAGAGGGGGGATTTGAGGAGTATTTGGTGAACTAGAGGGGGGATTTGGGGAGTATTTGGTGAACTAGAGGGGGGATTTGGGGAGTATTTGGTGATCTAGAGGGGGATTTGAGGAGTATTTGGTGAACTAGAGGGGGGATTTGAGGAGTATTTGGTGAACTAGAGGGGGGATTTGGGGAGTATTTGGTGAACTAGAGGGGGATTTGGGGAGTATTTGGTGAACTAGAGAGGGGATTTGGGGAGTATTTGGTGAACTAGAGGGGGGATTTGGGGAGTATTTGGTGAACTAGAGGGGGATTTGAGGAGTATTTGGTGAACTAGAGGGGGGATTTGGGGAGTATTTGGTGAACTAGAGGGGGGATTTGGGGAGTATTTGGTGAACTAGAGGGGGGATTTGAGGAGTATTTGGTGAACTAGAGGGGGATTTGGGGAGTATTTGCACATTTTAGGCCAAAACAGTGAGGTTGAGAGAATACCACAGGTGGGACAAATTAAAAAATAAAGCTATTTTTGTCTAAATTGATCAATTCTCCACTGATTCACCCCTCAGCGAACAACCCTAGCACTGTCCTTCATGCTACAATGCACAATAAACAAAAATATTAAGGATCATAATATTTAATATGTGGGTAAAATCTTCTTGATCCAAGGAGAAATCTGACGCCATTCTGGGCTCAAGAAGGAATTTTTCCCAGTATGTTGCATATTGGCGAGCATTTCAGACTGGGTTTTTTGCCTTCTTATGGATCAACAGCAGTAGGTGATGTGTGAGAGGCTGAACCCGATGGACGCATGTCTTTTTTCAGCCTATGTAACTATGTAAAACCATATTTGCAGTGTATTTTCTGACTTTCTGCATTGAGCGCTGACTAGACCAGGAATTGCCTCGTCCAATCAGGGTGGCCCTATAACTTCCTATGGCAGCGATGGCAAACCTTGGCACCCCCGGATGTTTTGAAGCGACAAGTCTCATGATGCTTCGACAGCTTTAAGGCTGGCTTATTTTCTGTGTTAATCTGTATGTTTTTGTTTTTAATATCCTGCATTTTATTACTTTGTATTTCTGTTACGACTGTAACACTTCAATGTTCTTGAACCCAGGACATACTGAAACCAGAGAAATCTCAATGTATCCTTCCTGGTAAAATACTTTGCAAATAAATAAATAAATGTAGCTCCAAAATATCTGGGATGCCTGCTGAGGGTCACCATCACTGTCCTATGGCAACGACAAGATAACACACGGATCCCATCCGAGCAGAGGTGAAGGAATTGGCTTTGTTTAGCCGGCAAGGATTCCTGGGAGTTGTAGTTCATCTGCCGTCTTTCTGACTAAAGCAGTGGTCAGCAACCGTGGCCATCTCTTTGTTTTGGAACTACATTTCCCATGAGTCTCTGCTGACGTAATGAATGACTGAGCTTCATGGGAGATGTAGTTCCAAAAAGGTTGCTGAACCCTGGACTAAAGTATCCAAGGAATGATTGCGTCCTTCCGTCCATTTGTACCTGTCACGGATTACTGTGAGAAGAAGCTTGGAGGAGGCAGCAAGATCATAGAAACCGTAATAAATTTTGCTCCTAAATGTAAGGCATGCGCCGCAAATACAGCTGCAGCTCTGGGGCCCTCAGGATGTGCCCTATTGTGCTGCATGTGATCATGCGAAGCACAGTTCCCATTCTGCCTGCACTCCGTAATGCTTTTATTCAGGTATTATTCATGGGGAAGCCAGAAGGGCAACCACTTTGAGTGGCACATCCAGAGGGACGGCAGCGGGCACTTGTTGCGTTGCGCATGCACGGTCGTGTCAAGTCACTGCCGACGGCCTTTGTAGTTATGGTTGCCAGCGTATTATTGGCCTTTTGCCCCAGTCATGAAAATGCACAGTACGCCTAGGGTTGCCTGATCCACCATGTTTGCCTGGACTCATATAATTTATTCATGCTGATGGGCAGTGCATTACAAAATGCCACCCCGCAACATGTAGAATCCATACACTGCAGGTAAGGAATAAAAAAGGAAACCAAGGTGACCTGCTTCGATTTCCTTTCTGCAGCATATGAATTCTACATGTTGCAGGGCAGCACTTTTCCATGTGCTGCTCCTCTGCATGAAATAGTAATATGTGTCCAGGAAAACATGGCTGATCTGGCAACACTATAACACCTCCAGCAGTAATCGTTGTAATTTGCGACCCTTAACCTTTCAGTAACCTATGACCACATGTCTGGAAGATATCATGTACAGTGAGAATTTTCTAGCATTTTATCTTTAATTAAAATGATACAATAAAATGCCATGTTGATAATTACATGCAATATCTGCATTGGAGCAGCCAGCCACCGCCAGGGGGAGCAAGAGTTCTATTCTGGAACAGGTGTAACTGAATTCCAGTCTGGCTTCTGACCACGCCTTTCCCATCTCTCTGTCTGCGTATCAAGACTCGTTCTAACGCTCAGACCCCGCCCACGTTGGAAAGGATTGTTTCCCTGCAGATAACCGTTATTCCGAGTCCGCGTGCACGAGCTGTCAAATCCGATCCCCTCCCCAGTATAGTGTGGACACGCCCTATGGCTTTTTCGCCACGCCCCCAGAGTTTATGCCCTCATTCAACACCTTGCAGTTTTATTGCTTGTGTCAAAGAGTGACAGTAACAACCTGTTGTCTTAACTGAGGGGCTGAGCAGACAGAACACTGCCATGTCTTTCTTTTATTCATTCTCGCTTTCTTCTTTCTGGTTTTTTATTTCTCTCTTTTTTTTATAGACTTTATTTTAAGTAGTAAATATTTCATAGGATTAAAAAGAAAGGGGGGGGGGGCATCATCGTTCGACGAGCACAAAAAGTATTGAACAAAACAGCCCCCCCCCCGACCCAATTCTATTTCTCTTTCATTTATTCTTTTTCTCTGTTTTTCTTCCTTGCTTTCTTTTTCTATTATTCTCTCCTTTCTCTATTTATTCATTCTTCTTTTTTCTCTTTTATACGTTCAGGTCTATTCAAAGAAAGGTGAACCTCAGGAGAATGACTGGAGAAGTGAAAGTTCTAGGTCAAAATAGCCAAACCAGAAAAGTTCTCCCGTTTATCTCACTTTCCATATCGGCTATTTTGGTCTAGATTGTTCTCCTGGTTTTCACCTTTCTCTGAATAACCCGGATAGTTTTTCTTTATTTTCACTCATTCTTTTTCTCTCTTATTCATTCTCTTTCTATCAGGGTTATTCAAAGAGATCCGAATTGGGACCGAAAGGTAACCGAACAGTGCAATTCAGCGTACGGTTACCTTTCCTGGCCATTCGGCTATCCAGATTCCAGAGAGCAGGCACTTCTCCAAATCCTGGCGAATTGCCTGCACATTCGGTGCCTGTTCGAGGGCAGTGAATCCCCATAGAGAAGTAATGCTTCGTCTATTCAGAGAACAAAAACCAGGAGTGAAAAGTTGCCGAATTTCCCTGCCATTCGGTTGCTTCATTCGGCAGGTTTATTCAGGCGAATCCCATAGGCTTCAATGTTAAAAATATTCCCGTTTTAATTCAATATCTAATAAACCGTTTATTATAATATTCTGCAGTAAAGAGTCTCTTTATTTATAGATTTTTTTAGGATCTTTTAGGCATTTTTCGCGAATTTTTTTTACGTTTGTTTTTTTAAAGCGTATTTTCTTTTTTCTGTAACAGCCCTTTTTATTATCATTCATTGGATCATATGTAAATTTAAGACATTTTCACTCAGTAGTTTCTTTGCAAAAACAGCGTTTCACTTTTCAAACATTCAAGCGTAGTTTTTTTTTCACTTCATTCGTCTGCAGTGTTGGCTTTTTCCGGACGACTGTGATCGGCGGCTGCTCGGGTTTCTCCGGCATGTTCGGTGGGGTTAATCCAGATGTTTTTGCGGGTTCCGGTGTGCCTTCGCCTGGGTTTTGCGGTGAGTGTTTAGCGGGTTTGCGGCGACTTTTCCCTGCACTTCGACGGCCCTGTGGTGTTTGCTGAATACACCGCAGGGTCGCCGAAATGGGATCGCCAAATATCACCGAATTGAAGAGAACGAAAAGACACCGAATGTGCCGTGACTTTTCGATTCTCTTTGAATAACCCTGAATGATGTTTCTTTTTCGGTTTCTTTTTTCTTACTGGCTTTTTCTCTTTTCTTTCATTCATACTCTTTTTCTTTATCTCTTATTCTTTGTTTTTCTTTCCCTTTTTAATTAATTCTCTCTTTTCTTTCTTTTTCTCTGTTTCTTTCTTCCTCTTTCTTTTCTTGCTTTCTTTTACTCCCTCTTTTTCTATTTTTCATTTTCTGTTTCTTTTATTCATTCTCTCTTTTTCTGTTTCTTTCTTTACTTTTATTCATTCTCTCTTTTTCTGTTTCTTTTATTCATTCTCTCTTTTTCTGTTTCTTTCTTTACTTTTATTCATTCTCTCTTTTTCTGTTTCTTTCTTTACTTTTATTCATTCTCTCTTTTTCTGTTTTTTTTATTCGTTATCTCTTTTTCTGCTTCTTTTTTTACTTTTACTCATTCGTTCTTTTTCTGTTTCTTTTATTCATTCTCTCTTTTTCTGTTTCTTTTATTCATTCTCTCTTTTTCTGTTTCTTTTTGCTCTTTTAGTCATTCTTTCTTTTTCTGTTTCTTTCTTTACTTTTATTCATTCTCTCTTTTTCTCGGTTTATTTTTTTCTCCCTCTTTTTTAATTATTTCTTACTTACTTTTATTCTTTTTCTTTCGTCTTCTTTTTTTCTTTCTTCCTTTCCATTTGCTTCTTTCTTTTTTTTTCCCTCTCATTTCATCTGCTCATTCCCTACTGTGGTCTTCTATTGTCTCATTCATCTGTCTGTCATCCGTCCTTCCTTTCTATACTCTCGTTTAATTCTCTCTGCCGATTTCGCTTTTCTTTTTCTCGAGTTTCCTCCTTTTAAAATCTCTTCCTCGTTCATTCCCTTATCTTACATTCTCACTTCCTCTTATTCTGCCCTCTTCAGTTCTGTTCCTTTTTGTCCCCCTGCTTGTTCACATTTTAGGCCGCCATCCACACTATTTAGGGGATTTATATCCAGGGGTCAAGTCAAGCGTAGAACGTATGGGAATGCAGTTCCTCCACCATTTTTTCAGGGTGAACAGAGTTCCCATTCTGCCCACAGTCTGTATTGCTTTGGTGTTTAGACCAATAGCGTACCGAGGGGGAGCCAGAAGGGCGACCACATTGAACGGCACATCAGGAGGAACGGTAGTGGGCACTGGATGCGTCACGCATGCGCGGTGATACCACGACATTGCTGGTGGCCATCTTGGCTATTGTCGCCTCGTATTATAGGTGGCCTGCCGGCATTTGTACGAGAAAACCCACAGTATGTCCTGGTTCAGACGTATGATTCCTTCTTAACGGGGCAATCTAGTACAGTGGCGGTGAGTCTTGGTGCCATAGATGCTTCAGAACTACATGTCCCATGAGGCACAGCCAGCCTTAAGCGTCACTAAGCATCACTGGACACGTAGTTCTTATAACGTCTGCTGTGCTAAGCTTTGCAGTGTTTGCTCAAAGCTAGAAACCGGGCGGAGGAAGAAGCTGGAGGGGTTAATTTAGACAGCATCATAATTTTTGGGGGGCAGACATCGTAACACCCACATTTATCGACCAATCCCTGCTCTTCTCTGGATCAGGGTAAAGAAAATTAACTATTTGAGATTATATCCAGTGAGGTCAGCAACTTGCTGAGTGGCTGAGCATCATGGGAGATGTAGTTCCAAAACATCTGGAGGGCCATGGCTGCTCACCCCAGGGTATAAGTGATAGATGGTCCCTGTGTGCACCCCATGATGATAGGGGGTGGCTGATGGAAGCCTGGGTGTGGGATATTTTGGGCTTTCAGCAGGGCACAGGGGGTCAGCCTGCCATGGCCTGCAGTGATGTGATTCTCATTATAATGTGGACACTGGGGAGGATGATGATTCAGCCACAAAAGAACCCTTTCCTCCATTTTCAAAGGGTTGCTAAGCAACCCCAGCCCGCCCTCTATTCTGTTTCTGTCGCGCCACGCCCACGGCATTAAGTTGTATTTGTGACCACGCCCACCCTTCTTGCGAGAGCGCGCCTCTCTCTGTGTCTCTCTCAGGCAGCCGGTCCTGTCCGTGCGCGCGGCCGCGGTTCCTCCCGGACTCACTGGTGCTGTGTGTGAGGGGGATGAGAGAGAGCGGGAGCCGCAGCCCGTGACAGCCTGAGGCCACACAGCCCCGAACACCCCCACCCCGAGGCGCGACTGGCACCACTGCCCTCTGCTGCACTGATTGAGGGGAGGGGGTGCCACCCCGCGGCCCCCTGGACAGACACCATGAGCTGGGGCACAGAGCTGTGGGTGAGTGTCTCCTGTCATACTGTATACAGCCCCTTCTGTGCCCAGTGAAATGCTCTGCAGCCCCTTCTGTGCCCTGTGTGATGCTCTGCAGCCCCTTCTGTGCCCAGTGTGATGCTCTGCAGCCCCTTCTGTGCCCAGTGACATGCTCTGCAGCCCCTTCTGTGCCCTGTGTGATGCTCTGCAGCCCTTCTTTGCCCTGTGTGATGCTCTGCAGCCCCTTCTGTGCCCAGTGTGATGCTCTGCAGCCCCTTCTGTGCCCAGTGACATGCTCTGTAGCCCCTTCTGTGCCCTGTGTGATGCTCTGCAGCCCTTCTGTGCCCTGTGTGATGCTCTGCAGCCCCTTCTGTGCCCTGTGTGATGCTCTGCAGCCCCTTCTGTGCCCTGTGTGATGCTCTGCAGCCCCTTCTGTGCCCTGTGTGATGCTCTGCAGCCCCTTCTGTGCCCTGTGTGATGCTCTGCAGCCCCTTCTGTGCCCGTGTGATGCTCTGCAGCCCCTTCTGTGCCCGGTGTGATGCTCTGCAGCCCCTTCTGTGCCCCGTGTGATGCTCTGCAGCCCCTTCTGTGCCCCGTGTGATGCTCTGCAGCCCCCTTCTGTGCCCCGTGTGATGCTCTGCAGCCCCCTTCTGTGCCCGTGTGATGCTCTGCAGCCCCTTCTGTGCCCCGTGTGATGCTCTGCAGCCCCTTCTGTGCCCCGTGTGATGCTCTGCAGCCCCCTTCTGTGCCCCGTGTGATGCTCTGCAGCCCCCTTCTGTGCCCCGTGTGATGCTCTGCAGCCCCTTCTGTGCCCGTGTGATGCTCTGCAGCCCCTTCTGTGCCCCGTGTGATGCTCTGCAGCCCCTTCTGTGCCCCGTGTGATGCTCTGCAGCCCCTTCTGTGCCCCGTGTGATGCTCTGCAGCCCCTTCTGTGCCCCGTGTGATGCTCTGCAGCCCCCTTCTGTGCCCCCTGTGATGCTCTGCGGCCCCTTCTGTGCCCCGTGTGATGCTCTGCGGCCCCTTCTGTGCCCCGTGTGATGCTCTGCGCCCCTTCTGTGCCCCGTGTGATGCTCTGCGGCCCCTTCTGTGCCCGTGTGATGCTCTGCGGCCCCTTCTGTGCCCCGTGTGATGCTCTTGCGGCCCCTTCTGTGCCCCGTGTGCTCTGCGGCCCCTTCTGTGCCCCGTGTGATGCTCTGCGGCCCCTTCTGTGCCCCGTGTGATGCTCTGCGGCCCCTTCTGTGCCCCGTGTGATGCTCTGCGGCCCCTTCTGTGCCCCGTGTGATGCTCTGCGGCCCCTTCTGTGCCCCGTGTGATGCTCTGCGGCCCCTTCTGTGCCCCGTGTGATGCTCTGCGGCCCCTTCTGTGCCCCGTGTGATGCTCTGCGCCCCTTCTGTGCCCCGTGTGATGCTCTGCGGCCCCTTCTGTGCCCCGTGTGATGCTCTGCGGCCCCTTCTGTGCCCCGTGTGATGCTCTGCGGCCCCTTCTGTGCCCCGTGTGATGCTCTGCGGCCCCTTCTGTGCCCCGTGTGATGCTCTGCGGCCCCTCTGTGCCCCGTGTGATGCTCTGCGGCCCCTTCTGTGCCCCGTGTGATGCTCTGCGGCCCCTTCTGTGCCCCGGTGATGCTCTGCGCCCCTTCTGTGCCCCGTGTGATGCTCTGCGGCCCCTTCTGTGCCCCGTGTGCTGCTCTGCGGCCCCTTCTGTGCCCCGTGTGCTGCTGCTGCGGCGGCCCCTTCTGTGCCCCGTGTGCTGCTCTGCGGCGGCCCCTTCTGTGCCCCGTGTGCTGCTCTGCGGCGGCCCCTTCTGTGCCCCGGTGCTGCTCTGCGGCGGCCCCTTCTGTGCCCCGTGTGCTGCTCTGCGGCGGCCCTTCTGTGCCCCGTGTGCTGCTCTGCGGCGGCCCCTTCTGTGCCCCGTGTGCTGCTCTGCGGCCCCTTCTGTGCCCGGTGCTGCTCTGCGGCCCCTTCTGTGCCCCGTGTGCTGCTCTGCGGCCCCTTCTGTGCCCCGTGTGCTGCTCTGCGGCCCCTTCTGTGCCCCGTGTGCTGCTCTGCGGCCCCTTCTGTGCCCCGTGTGCTGCTCTGCGGCCCCTTCTGTGCCCCGTGTGCTGCTCTGGCGGCCCCTTCTGTGCCCCGTGTGCTGCTCTGCGGCCCCTTCTGTGCCCCGTGTGCTGCTCTGCGGCCCCTTCTGTGCCCCGTGTGCTGCTCTGCGGCCCCTTCTGTGCCCCGTGTGCTGCTCTGCGGCCCCTTCTGTGCCCCGTGTGATGCTCTGCGGCCCCTTCTGTGCCCCGTGTGATGCTCTGCGGCCCCTTCTGTGCCCCGTGTATAATGTGTTCTGTATAGTGCTCTGCAGGCTCGCTGTGCCATGTGTAGGGCAACGCAGGCTCGCTGTGCCATGTGTAGGGCAACGCAGGCTCGCTGTGCCATGTGTAGGGCAACGCAGGCTCGCTGTGCCATGTGTAGTGCAACGCAGGCTCGCTGTGCCATGTGTAGGGCAACGCAGGCTCGCTGTGCCATGTGTAGGGCAACGCAGGCTCGCTGTGCCATGTGTAGGGCAACGCAGGCTCGCTGTGCCATGTGTAGGGCAACGCAGGCTCGCTGTGCCATGTGTAGGGCAACGCAGGCTCGCTGTGCCATGTGTAGGGCAACGCAGGCTCGCTGTGCCATGTGTAGGGCAACGCAGGCTCTCTGGCTCCACGTGTAATGCTCTGCAGCTTGTTGCACTCAGTGTTCTTTTTTCACACAGCATATTGAGCCTGTATACAGCTCACACAGCATGTTTCTCAATGTATAAAATGCTGCCTGTATATACGTCTTCCTGCCCTTCGTTACCTCTGTATAAGACCCTCAGATCCCTGTCATATGTCTCTGTCTCCTCTATGTATGGCTCAGTGTCCCCTCCCTCCACATGTTGCTCTTTGACCTTATCTCTTCCATATTTAGCTTCCCTTGTCCTATATGTGCGGCCTCTCACCCCGGCTGCGCCGCTTACTCCCTCTCACCCCGGCTGCGCCGCTTACTCCCTCTCACCCCGGCTGCGCCGCTTACTCCCTCTCACCCCGGCTGCGCCGCTTACTCCCTCTCACCCCGGCTGCGCCGCTTACTCCCTCTCACCCCGGCTGCGCCGCTTACTCCCTCTCACCCCGGCTGCGCCGCTTACTCCCTCTCACCCCGGCTGCGCCGCTTACTCCCTCTCACCCCGGCTGCGCCGCTTACTCCCTCTCACCCCGGCTGCGCCGCTTACTCCCTCTCACCCCGGCTGCGCCGCTTACTCCTTCTCACCCCTTTACAAAACATCTACAATTATTCTAATAACACAAACCCCTTCTGCGATTTGATAGAGGTGCCCATCACCCTCTCTACACCCACTCCCTGACCTTTAACCCCTTTATACACTGTCCCCTCACCCTTACTCCCCTTGATTATAGCTCCGTGACCCTTCCTCCTCTCCCTCTAGTGTTTATAGCTCTATTCCGCTTACCCACCTTTTTATTAAGTTTCCTGATGCCCATCCTCCCCCCTCCTCACCTTTGTTTACATCGAAAATTTCCTTCTCCCTCTACATGGTGCCCCCCCCCCAAATCCCCGTCCATAAAAAAAATCTTAATTTTTGTGTTCTTTATTAGGGTGCTAAAACTCCTATTTATTGCTCCTGTAACCTGGGTTAATTTAGGGATTTTCAGCGTTTTTCTGTACCCTGGACGTTCTTACAGTGGGTCATAATGCTGATATCCAGACGTACCCTCCACCTGTCTCTATATATACAGCTCTTGCCTTTCTGTATACGATTCTGCATCCCCCCCCCTTTCTATTTTTAGCGCCCTATCCAGTTGTATGAACCTGATCGCCAACGCTCGGGCTTCCTCCCCTCTATATGCAGAGCCCTTGCGTTATGTTGCAGGACACCTCCCTGCCCTTCTCAGCGAGGCTCCCCAGAATCATGTTATTTCCTTTCCATCCTATTTATTCTTTTATTCCCATCTCTTCCCTATCGACGTGCCCCCCCCCTTCCCCTCCCCGACCTGTTCCCCCCCCCTTCCCCTCCCCGACCTGTAAATCTCTTGCTTGTAGGTCTAGGACAACATCCTTGTCCGTCACCTGCACCGCTTGGGGGGGGGGGGGAGGTACCATCCAGCTGTCTTCCTGTGCAGCCTATCCATCCCTGCATCCTTTCCATGCAGCTGCCTGACCCTTCGCTCCTGTTTCCTCTTTCGCCGCCCTTTCATGTCGGGTACCTGCTTGCTCAGATCTCATCCCGCCGCCCTCCCCGTTGCCTTTTTCCCCCCTCATATCCCAGTGTTTGTGTCGCGTTGCCAGATCCTCAGGTTCGTTTAAAAAAAACACGCATTGTTCTCTGATACACGGCAGCGACATTGTATCGAGGGGAAAAAAAAGGATACGCGCAATGCGTATCAGACGGGGCCTGCTAATGTCATCTTCATTCGGCGGCTGAGCCGCCTTCGTTCTGCCATTTCCATAACGGAGAATAATAGCAGATTCTGTGTGTGTTTCTTTCTGCGACCTCCTCTCCCGCCCTGATGTGTGTTTTTTAACATGTTTTACTCTTAAATCGTATAACCAGTCCCTCCTCCTCCCCCCCTGTTCGACGACGCGTCCACACTCTCTCTCTCTTTGTGGTTTTGCCTGTAGGCATCTCTATCTTCGACAGAAACGCGTCGGGGTCCGGCTGCTTTATTGTGGCAATACAGGTTTTTTTAGATTTAAAGTAATTACACAACATATATACAGCGCCGGTCTGTTTATCGTATCTATGTGTGTTGTTTCCACCGCATGTGATGATGCTAGTGTTGTTGCTGCGGTCTGTCGTCGGTATGTTCTCTTTTTTCGGTAGGATCCTATAGTCTGGTGGAATCGCGTTTGTGTTCAGAGAGCTGGATGTTTTATAAACACACTCGGTGTCTGGAAGTCTCTGAAGGAAAATGACTTGTAAAGATGTTCCTGTGTTATGGTGTCTCGGCAGATCGTCGTGTTCGCAGGGATATCCGTAAACCCTGTGTTTCAGTGCTGCTCCAGGCTTGCGTCGCTTTGTGGGAGCCACCATCTTTAAATCCCACTTTGGACGGCACCTCCACTCATCCAACCGCAGACCGCGCTGGTAATTGAGAGCAGCTTGTGCGACCACATCTCCTAATGTCACTTACACAGGCTGGCCGCTGTACAAACGCACCCTGGACTAGGGTTGCCAGATCGGCCATGTTTTCCTGGACGCATATTGCTTGCAGAGGGGGCACAGGGCAAAGTGCTGCCCTGCAACGTGTATCATTCATGTGTTGCAGGAAGGAGATCACGGCGGATCACCTGGGATTCCGTTTTGATTTCTCACGTGCAGTGGTTGAGTTATACATATTGCAGGGTTGCATTTTCATGCACTGCCCATTAGCATGAATAAACAACACGTGGCCAGGAAAAAATGGAGGGTCTGGTGATCCTACTCTGTGTTTGTGGAGCCTCTGGCCAAAAAGGACTTTTAACCCCTTCACTGCCATTTCACATCTTTAAAAAAACAAATTTTTCTTTTTTTTATTATTATTGTTATTATTTTTGTCTTTACTTTAAACCTGGTCATATTTGGTATCATTGGAAAGGCCACGCTCTGGCCTTTCTAATGATACCAAACATGACCTTGCTAGCTGAAAACATTTGGGAGATATTGAGGTTCAAAGGAACCCCTATCATTCCTTAGGAGTCAATGAAGACGTTCCACACACGTCCTCAGCAGTGAAAGGGTTAAATATGACGGCTGCCAACGAGTAGCAGTATGTCTTCTTCTGCAAACGACGAAGCATTTGAATGGGGCCCCTCCTGCTTTCCTATTTGCCTCTGTTTTATCTTCGTATATTTGAAATTCATAAAATTAAGGTCAAACTATTCCAGCAAATTAATCCAATGATTCACGTGCCGTGACTTGACTTGTCAATGCCTTTTATTCTAATGGCGCGTGTCCCAATGCAGGATCTGTAAGAGGAGCCGCCTCTTCCTGCAGCCTCACTCTATAGCGTGTGCATGTCAGGCCATAGGTTTTTATCGCATACCATATTTCTATATAATTTCCTTCGATTGGCACGAGGAAGGAGCGCCGCGATGGCTGTCGCGTGCAGTGCAGTGGATGTGCGGCACATCGTCAGACTCTCCAGAAAGGGAATCCTCGATGATGTCAGCACGAGGAGCAGAGGATTTTCTGTTGGGAAACACGTTACCGTTATAGAAACATTGTGAAAGGGACAGATTGCGAAGTAGATAGTAACGTTACGGTGTGACTCGATAAGCCGGGAATTGATGGGAAAACGCGAGCTTAGCCTAATATAGCTTATGCTAAAGATACACCAGAGCTAGAACTCGTTTAAATGTGGCTATTTTGGCCTGGAATTTGCAATATAAAAATATAGGGATGACTAACCCCCTTACCCTAAATATAGGAGGCTGCTAACCCCCTTGCCCTAAATATAGGAGGCTGCTAACCCCCTTGCCCTAAATATAGGAGGCTGCTAACCCCTTGCCCTAAATATAGGGGGCTGCTAACCGCCTTGCCCTAAATATAGGGGGCTGCTAACCGCCTTGCCCTAAATATAGGGGGCTGCTAACCGCCTTGCCCTAAATATAGGGGGCTGCTAACCGCCTTGCCCTAAATATAGGGGGCTGCTAACCGCCTTGCCCTAAATATAGGGGGCTGCTAACCGCCTTGCCCTAAATATAGGGGGCTGCTAACCGCCTTGCCCTAAATATAGGGGGCTGCTAACCGCCTTGCCCTAAATATAGGGGGCTGCTAACCGCCTTGCCCTAAATATAGGGGGCTGCTAACCGCCTTGCCCTAAATATAGGAGGCTGCTAACCCCTTGCCCTAAATATAGGAGGCTGCTAACCCCCTTGTCCTAAATATAGGAGGCTGCTAACCCCCTTGCCCTAAATATAGGAGGCTGCTAACCCCCTTGCCCTAAATATAGGAGCTGCTAACCCCCTTGCCTAAATATAGGGGCTGCTAACCCCCTTGCCTAAATATAGGAGTCTGCTAACCCCCTTGCCCTAAATATAGAGTCTGCTAACCCCTTGCCCTAAATATAGGAGTCTGCTAACCCCTTCCCTAAATATAGGAGTCTGCTACCCCCTTGCCCTAAATATAGAGTCTGCTAACCCCTTGCCCTAAATATAGGAGTCTGCTAACCCCCTGCCCTAAATATAGGAGGTCTGCTAACCCCCTTGCCCTAAATATAGGAGTCTGCTAACCCCTTGCCCTAAATATAGAGTCTGCTAACCCCTTGCCCTAAATATAGGAGTCTGCTAACCCCTTGCCCTAAATATAGGAGTCTGCTAACCCCCTTGCCCTAAATATAGGAGGCTGCTAACCCCCTTGCCCTAAATATAGGAGTCTGCTAACCCCCTTGCCCTAAATATAGGAGTCTGCTAACCCCCTTGCCCTAAATATAGGAGGCTGCTAACCCCCTTGCCCTAAATATAGAGGCTGCTAACCCCCTGCCCTAAATATAGGGGCTGCTAACCCCCTTGCCCTAAATATAGGGGCTGCTAACCCCCTTGCCCTAAATATAGGGGCTGCTAACCCCTTGCCCTAAATATAGGGGGCTGCTAACCCCTTGCCCTAAATATAGGGGGCTGCTAACCCCCTTGCCCTAAATATAGGGGCTGCTAACCCCCTTGCCCAAATATAGGGGGCTGCTAACCCCCTTGCCCTAAATATAGGGGGCTGCTAACCCCCTTGCCCTAAATATAGGGGGCTGCTAACCCCCTTGCCCTAAATATAGGGGGCTGCTAACCCCCTTGCCCTAAATATAGGGGGCTGCTAACCCCCTTGCCCTAAATTATAGGGGCTGCTAACCCCCTGCCCTAAATATAGGGGGCGCTAACCCCCTTGCCCTAAATATAGGGGGCTGCTAACCCCTTGCCCTAAATATAGGGGGCTGCTAACCCCCTTGCCCTAAATATAGGGGCTGCTAACCCCCTTGCCCTAATATAGGGGCTGCTAACCCCTTGCCCTAAATATAGGAGGCTGCTAACCCCTTGCCCTAAATATAGGGGGCTGCTAACCCCCTTGCCCTAAATATAGGGGGCCGCTAACCCCTTGCCCTAAATATAGGGGGCCGCTAACCCCCTTGCCCTAAATATAGGGGGCCGCTAACCCCCTTGCCCTAAATATAGGGGGCCGCTAACCCCCTTGCCCTAAATATAGGGGGCCGCTAACCCCCTTGCCCTAAATATAGGGGGCCGCTAACCCCCTTGCCCTAAATATAGGAGTCTGCTAACCCCCTTGCCCTAAATATAGGGGGCCGCTAACCCCCTTGCCCTAAATATAGGGGGCTGCTAACCCCTTGCCCTAAATATAGGGGGCCGCTAACCCCCTTGCCCTAAATATAGGGGGCCGCTAACCCCCTTGCCCTAAATATAGGGGGCCGCTAACCCCCTTGCCCTAAATATAGGGGGCTGCTAACCCCCTTGCCCTAAATATAGGGGGGCTGCTAACCCCCTTGCCCTAAATGTAAATCTGGAATTTTTGTAACCTTCCGGATTTTAGTTTTACTCTCCTCCCTGTTGCTCCGGATCGGTCATGATGCTCCAGGACATGGCTCCTGTTCGCTGCAGTAGAGCGTGGCACACGGTGGGAGCCTCTTTGCAGCCCCAGTGTTTGAAATGCTGCACGGGGACCTGCTGGCTGTGTGTAATCTGTCCATGGAAAAAGGCTGTGCAGCGCTCCCAGCCGAGGTACAGCGTTTGCAGTAGGAAGGGGATCACGACTATCGCGTCGCAGTCCCCTTCCTTTCCTGGATTTTGAAATCTGTAAGAATCCGAAATCGGGAATGCTTAGGGTCCCTGATCATTCTGGATGGGGGATGCTCAACCTGTATTTAGTTTTTCAAGATGCACTATATTGCCAAAAGTATTCGCTCACCTGCCTTGACTCTCAAATTTATTTATTTATTTTTATTTATAAAGGATTTTACCAGGAAGGATACATTGAGATTTCTCTCGTTTTCAAGCATGTCCTGGACTTAAGTGACATCCCATTCCTAATCCCTAGGGTTCAATATGACGTCGGTCCACCCTTTGCAGCTATAACAGTTTCAACTCTTCTGGGAAGTTTGTCCACAAGCTTTAGGAGTGTGTTTATGGGAATTTTTGACCATTCTTCCAGAAGCGCATTTGTGAGGTCACACACTGATGTTGGACGAGAAGGCCTGACTCTCAGTCTCCGCTCTAATTCATCCCAAAGGTGTTCTATCGGGTTGAGGTCAGGACTCTGTGCAGGCCAGTCAAGTTCATCCACACCAGACTCTGTCATCCATGTCTTTATGGACCTTGCTTTGTGCACTGGTGCACAGTCATGTTGGAAGAGGAAGGGGCCAGCTCCAAACGGTTCCCACAAAGTTGGGAGCATGGATTGTCCAAAATGTCTTGGTATGCTGAAGCATTCAGAGTTCCTTTCACTGGAACTAAGGGGCCAAGCCCAGCTCCTGAAAAACAACCCCACACCATAATCCCCCCTCCACCAAACTTTACACTTGGCACAATGCAGTCAGACAAGTCCTGTTCTCCTGGCAACCGCCAAACCCAGACTCGTCCATCAGATTGCCAGATGGAGAAGCACGATTCGTCACTGCAGAGAACGCGTCTCCACTGCTCTAGAGTCCAGTGGCGGCGTGCTTTACATCACTGCATCCGACGCTTTGCATTGCACTTGGTGATGTATGGCTTGGATGCAGCTGCTCAGCCATGGAAACCCATTCCATGAAGCTCTCTGCGCACTGTTCTTGAGCTAATCTGAAGGCCACATGAAGTTTGGAGGTCTGTAGCGATTGACTCTGCAGAAAGTTGGCGACCTCTTCGCACTATGCGCCTCAGCATCCGCTGACCCCGCTCCGTCAGTTTACGTGGCCTACCACTTCGTGGCTGAGTTGCTGTCGTTCCCAAACACTTCCACGTTCTTATAATACAGTTGACAGGTGACTGTGGAATATTTAGGAGCGAGGAAATTTCACGACTGGATTTGTTGCACAGGTGGCATCCTATCACAGTTCCACGCTGGAATTCACTGAGCTCCTGAGAGCGACCCATTCTTTCACAAATGTTTGTAAAAACAGTCTGCACACCTAGGTGCTTGATTTTATATACCTGTGGCCATGTAAGTGATTGGAACACCTGATTCTGATTATTTGGATGGGCGAGCGAATACGTTTGGCAATATAGTGTACTTGTATTCCAAAAACAGCAAGAGGGACATATGCCCTTTGATGTTTCCGCCCCGGCGTAGCCGGAGCATGTCTCAGCTTGAGAAAGGTGCCGGCTGGGGACTGAAAGGTCCATGCGGGTTATGTCTTGACCGAGAGCTTCTGGTCAGACTCTAGCCTGTCTGGTCCATTCGATCTTCGCATTGGAATTTTAAATTTTAAGCTAAGGGCCTGGAAGCGACAGGTGCTTGCAGGCGGATGATTCCTCTCGGTCACCACCACGGTTGCCCATTTTGGGTCTTCCGGTACAGGCCTGCTACCACTGTAGGATCAGAAAGCTGGAAGAGCACTCTGAAAGTTTTACTTTTTAGTAATTGCGGTTAAGAGGTGCTCAACATATCTGTTTATAACGTGTATTTTGTTCTTGGATGTTTCATGGTCAAACCCAAACCCAAGTATATTTTGGGAGCTTGTGTCCCCCCCCCCCACCCCACATCGCGGTTGTTCTGACGGCTTCAGAGCGTCGACACGATAGAGTGTCGACGGGTTAAAGAGACCTGAATGTCCCGGCAGAGACGGCAGCCAGTTACTGTACCGCCTGGACGTCTCTAGTTCTCCAAATGAAGTGTCTTGAAATGGGTTTGCCTCGATTATGTAACAAATGTCTATGGTAATCATTACGTAATGTGCCGCGGCGGTGCTAGCATTACTGGCAGCTCGGGGGGAAAATGTGAAAAGAAATATTTTTAACCCGCCACCTTGTATCTGCTGCTTTGTCTCTCTTTTTTCTTTTTATTTAACCTGGTAAAGCGACACATGTACATACTATATCGAAAATAGTAAGAATTCCTGTTGTTTTGCCCTTAAATAATTGGGCGGAGGTGAATTAATTTTTTGGGTGATTTAACTCATTTTAGTCCCTCGCCGCACGCTGCTCTTCCTCTTTGGGTCACGACTCCCGAAGTCCCTGAAGCTTTTCTGTGCAGTTTGCCTTTCTATGCAGCTTCCGTAGCATAGGAGTCACAAATTGCGCAGCGCTACAGACTTGCAGACTGTATGTACACAAGTTCCGCAGCGCCTGCGCAGAGAGATGGATCGGAGCAGCACGCGCATGCACAGATAAAATCCATCAGCTGCCTCTCTGAGGCTGGGTTCACACCTGCGTGGTTTTTGACGCGCGTAATACGCGTGTTTTTTGACACGCGTATCACGCAAACGTAGAGAACGTGCATTGCAGCGCGTTCAGCTACAGTCTATGGCTGTGAACGCGCTGCAATACGCCCCAAAGAAGCTCCTGTATTTCTTTGGGCGTAGGGCGTTTTACAGCGCTTTCCTACGCGCTGTAAAACAGCCAGGTGTGAACCAGGCCCATAGGAAATCATGGGATTTCCGTGTTTGAGCGTTTTACAGCGCGTAGGAACACGCTATAAAATGCTCAGGTGTCAACAGGGCCTTTAGACCGATCACTAGAGCGATTGGCCTTAGAGGGTGACTCTGCGCTGTGACGTCACTAGTGACCGCTCTGGTGACCGGCAGCTGGGAAATTCAAAAGCGCGGCTGCGGGTGATTCTGAGTGGGGGAAACTCCTCTACTTCACCCAGTGATTTGGCCAAATCTGGGCAGCGGAGGGGGGGGAGGGGGTTGAGGCTCTGCGCATCCTGGCCACTTTGACCTCTTAACGCCACGGGGCATACTATGCCGTCACCGTAGCGGGAGGGCCTTGAAGCTGCAGAGCGTATTAGCACACCCCGCTGACTTCAATAATGGGCCGCGACCGCCCCTCCAACCAGCCGGAGCGCGTCGCATCTTTGGCTGCCGTGCGACAGCTTCTAATGAAGCAGCCCTTTCCGCAGCCAGTGATGTGATGCGCGTGTCAGCTCCGTGGACGGGCTGAATCAAATGCCCACTGCAGCACCTGGTGGCGGGGAGTACAAGTACACCCTATCGGCGTTAACCCCCTCTTAATGGGTGCCAACCGCCCTTCGTTAAGGGGTTAAAAACAATAGTCAGGATGAGTAGAGTGTCCCTTTAAATCACCTCCGTTACAGGAGCCTGTTTGTTTATGTCTCTCTCTGGATCAGTAATAATATTTACATTTTGCAGATACAGTTACTTTACACCCCTAAGACCGTCCTCTCAGGAGCCAATCGCTGGCGAGCTAGTACTGGACACACTCACTGGGCTTGCCTGTCATGGCGGGAATGACCCTTGGGTGATGGGCATTAATGAAGATCCCATTTATTGATCATTTGGGAGGGAGCAGAGCATACGTGTCCAGGAATCAGTGGGTGCTTTCATTTGGGCGCTAGGAGTTTTTTCTTCTTCTTCTAAAAAAGCAGCGACTCACAGGTTCCTAAATTAAAGCAGTATTTACCCCCCCACTACGCGTCGTGAACCTTGCCGGCCTTCCAGATCACATGAAAATATTCGCGGACCTCCTTCTGTCGCTGTAATTCAGTTGTCAGTTTTTGCGATCGCGTCCTCAGCCGTTTTACCCATAGGTCTCCCCAATCTGTTCATATTTTCCTCGCCAATTAAAGGGACCTGAAATAACATCTCGGCATATCTCGCGGAGCAAAGATTAGCGGCTAAGCCATAAGCGCGGCAGTCGTCTGGCTCTAGAAAACCTATTTTTTTTAAACCATCTGCCACAAATCTAACAAATTGTGCCGCGTGCGCGGACGTGTTATTATGGTTGCGTCGGGAAGCCTGTTAAAGGTTTCCCTTTGGCTGGTCCCGCTGACTTGGAGAATTACACTGAATTATTTCCTTCGTTGACAAATGTCCAACCACCACAAAACCTACAAAAATAGCACCTCGTGCCTGCTGGCTCCTTATAACCTCGCCGCAAGGTTATGTAAAGTGGTGGAGCTTGCGGGTTTTTTCTGGCTAACTTGATGGGACTCTCCAGGCACCACAATCACCGAGGCTTATTGTAGCCTTCTAGGGAAATGTTGTCCCTATCGGTTTCATTTTTAGGACGTTTGTGGGGCCTCTGTTCCGACCCAGCCATGCTATTTCATCCGAACCACAGGCTTTGTGTGCAGCTCGGTCATGTATCTGCTTACTGAACATTAATGGCTTCTATACTTTGCGTAGGATCTGTTAACTTGTGGCAAACCTATTTTCCAATGGAGCTCGTTCTCCTCTCATGCCAGTATTCTGCAAAGAACAGCCGCTCCCAGACCCCACCGCTAATTGACTTTTAACAATGGAAAAATTCTAAACTTACATCTGGTCCCGCAGATTGTTCTTGCGGTGTTCAATATCCTGGCACGACTCTGCATACCCAAACTCACAGAGGGTCACGATTCACTCCTTAGAGCTCTATGCATGCGCAGGGTCACGCTGCACGCCATGGAGCTCTATGCATAGTCAGGCTGCACGCCATGGAGCTCTATGCATAGTCAGGCTGCACGCCATGGAGCTCTATGCATAGTCAGGCTGCACGCCATGGAGCTCTATGCATAGTCAGGCTGCACGCCATGGAGCTCTATGCATAGTCAGGCTGCACGTCATGGAGCTCTATGCATAGTCAGGCTGCACGCCATGGAGCTCTATGCATAGTCAGGCTGCACGCCATGGAGCTCTATGCAGGGTCAGGCTGCACGCCATGGAGCTCTATGCAGGGTCAGGCTGCACGCCATGGAGCTCTATGCATAGTCACGCTGCACGCCATGGAGCTCTATGCATAGTCACGCTGCACGCCATGGAGCTCTATGCATAGTCACGCTGCACACCATGGAGCTCTATGCATAGTCACGCTGCACGCCATGGAGCTCTATGCATAGTCACGCTGCACGCCATGGAGCTCTATGCATAGTCACGCTGCACGCCATGGAGCTCTATGCATAGTCACGCTGCACGCCATGGAGCTCTATGCATAGTCACGCTGCACGCCATGGAGCTCTATGCATAGTCACGCTGCACGCCATGGAGCTCTATGCATAGTCACGCTGCACGCCATGGAGCTCTATGCATAGTCACGCTGCACGCCATGGAGCTCTATGCATAGTCACGCTGCACGCCATGGAGCTCTATGCATAGTCACGCTGCACGCCATGGAGCTCTATGCATAGTCACGCTGCACGCCATGGAGCTCTAGGCATAGTCACGCTGCACGCCATGGAGCTCTAGGCATAGTCACGCTGCACGCCATGGAGCTCTATGCATAGTCACGCTGCACGCCATGGAGCTCTATGCATAGTCACGCTGCACGCCATGGAGCTCTATGCATAGTCACGCTGCACGCCATGGAGCTCTATGCATAGTCACGCTGCACGCCATGGAGCTCTATGCATAGTCACGCTGCACGCCATGGAGCTCTATGCATAGTCACGCTGCACGCCATGGAGCTCTATGCATATGCAGGGTCACGCTGCACGCCATGGAACTCTATGCATATGCAGGGTCACGCTGCACGCCATGGAGCTCTATGCATATGCAGGGTCACGCTGCACGCCATGGAGCTCTATGCATATGCAGGGTCACGCTGCACGCCATAGAGCTCTATGCATTTGCAAGCTTGCAAAGGGTAACGCTTCGTTCCATGGGGCTCTATGCATACGGAAGCTCTGCAGTGTCATGCTTCATTCCATGGAGCTCTATGCATATGCAAGCTTGCGCAGGGTCTGGCGGCACTCCATGGAGCTTTATGCATATGCAAGCTTGCGCAGGGTCTGCTGCACTGTATGTGTTGTTCCCTGTCACATGAGCCCAAATTCCAGTGGCCATGACAGGTTTGACTGTGAATTTATTTGCCCTTTTAATTTTTAGCCTCCCCCACAGGACTGGAGGCCGGGGGAACGGGCGAGTGGGTAGCCATGTATGTCAGCGGGATCTGGCCTGCAGAAGGTCCAGCTGAAATGCTATGCCCCCATACAGCAATATTTCTCTGCGCTTTTGGCATTGTGACCATATTTTAGAGATGGATCCAGCCTTCATTTCAGTCCTGCCATGCAGCGCTTTGAATAATGCACCCAGCGCTCACCTTGGGATGATTAATGGTTTCATTATCCTGCAACTGGTCGTGCAATAAGCGCTGATCTCATCGACAAAGCAATTAACATTAAGATAATTTCATTTAAAGAGGAAGCTATTCAAGCTCCTAGATATTCTCTGAGTGCTGGATCTGCTTAATAAACCATCACGAGAGATGAGCCTCTATCTGTAATTATATGTATTATCGGGCATGGCGTGCTCCATATTTTCTGATGTTTTCTGGGACAGTGAGGCGTCCCAACACCGAACCGCAAACCCTACCTTTCTGTATTTATACATATATACAGGCAGAGTGTGTCTGTACCCTTAAAACAGGAGAGCTAATCACTGTGTGCGCTTAAACAGGAGGCCGGCTCTCTGTGTGCGCTGAAAGCGGGAGGGCCGGCTCTCTGTGTGCGCTGAAAGCGGGAGGGCCGGCTCTCTGTGTGCGCTGAAAGCGGGAGGGCCGGCTCTCTGTGTGCGCTGAAAGCGGGAGGGCCGGCTCTCTGTGTGCGCTGAAAGCGGGAGGGCCGGCTCTCTGTGTGCGCTGAAAGCGGGAGGGCCGGCTCTCTGTGTGCGCTGAAAGCGGGGGGCCGGCTCTCTGTGTGCGCTGAAAGCGGGAGGGCCGCTCTCTGTGTGCGCTGAAAGCGGGAGGGCCGGCTCTCTGTGTGCGCTGAAAGCGGGAGGGCCGGCTCTCTGTGTGCGCTGAAAGCGGGAGGGCGGCTCTCTGTGTGCGCTGAAAGCGGGAGGGCGGCTCTCTGTGTGCGCTGAAAGCGGGAGGGCCGGCTCTCTGTGTGCGCTGAAAGCGGGAGGGCCGGCTCTCTGTGTGCGCTGAAAGCGGGAGGGCCGGCTCTCTGTGTGCGCTGAAAGCGGGAGGGCCGGCTCTCTGTGTGCGCTGAAAGCGGGAGGGCCGGCTCTCTGTGTGCGCTGAAAGCGGGAGGGCCGGCTCTCTGTGTGTGCGCTGAAGCGGGAGGGCCGGCTCTCTGTGTGCGCTGAAAGCGCGAGGGCCGGCTCTCTGTGTGCGCTGAAAGCGCGAGGGCCGGCTCTCTGTGTGCGCTGAAAGCGGGAGGGCCGGCTCTCTGTGTGCGCTGAAAGCGGAGGGCCGGCTCTCTGTGTGCGCTGAAAGCGGGAGGGCCGGCTCTCTGTGTGCGCTGAAAGCGGGAGGGCCGGCTCTCTGTGTGCGCTGAAAGCGGGAGGGCCGGCTCTCTGTGTGCGCTGAAAGCGGGAGGGCCGGCTCTCTGTGTGCGCTGAAAGCGGGAGGGCCGGCTCTCTGTGTGCGCTGAAAGCGGGAGGGCCGGCTCTCTGTGTGCGCTGAAAGCGGGAGGGCCGGCTCTCTGTGTGCGCTGAAAGCGGGAGGGCCGGCTCTCTGTGTGCGCTGAAAGCGGGAGGGCCGGCTCTCTGTGTGCGCTGAAAGCGGGAGGCCGGCTCTCTGTGTGCGCTGAAAGCGGGAGGGCCGGCTCTCTGTGTGCGCTGAAAGCGGGAGGGCCGGCTCTCTGTGTGCGCTGAAAGCGGGAGGGCGGCTCTCTGTGTGCGCTGAAAGCGGGAGGGCCGGCTCTCTGTGTGCGCTGAAAGCGGGAGGGCCGGCTCTCTGTGTGCGCTGAAAGCGGGAGGGCCGGCTCTCTGTGTGCGCTGAAAGCGGGAGGGCCGGCTCTCTGTGTGCGCTGAAAGCGGGGGGGGGCGGCTCTCTGTGTGCGCTGAAAGCGGGGGGGGGCGGCTCTCTGTGTGCGCTGAAAGCGGGAGGGCCGGCTCTCTGTGTGCGCTGAAAGCGGGAGGGCCGGCTCTCTGTGTGCGCTGAAAGCGGGAGGGCCGGCTCTCTGTGTGCGCTGAAAGCGGGAGGGCCGGCTCTCTGTGTGCGCTGAAAGCGGGAGGGCCGGCTCTCTGTGTGCGCTGAAAGCGGGAGGGCCGGCTCTCTGTGTGTGCGCTGAAAGCGGGAGGGCCGGCTCTCTGTGTGCGCTGAAAGCGGGAGGGCCGGCTCTCTGTGTGCGCTGAAAGCGGGAGGGCCGGCTCTCTGTGTGCGCTGAAAGCGGGAGGACCGGCTCTCTGTGTGCGCTGAAAGCGGGAGGGCCGGCTCTCTGTGTGCGCTGAAAGCGGGAGGGCCGGCTCTCTGTGTGCGCTGAAAGCGGGAGGGACGGCTCTCTGTGTGCGCTGAAAGCGGGAGGGCCGGCTCTCTGTGTGCGCTGAAAGCGGGAGGGCCGGCTCTCTGTGTGCGCTGAAAAGCCGGAGGGACAGCTCTCTGTGTGCGCTGAAAGCGGGAGGGACGGCTCTCTGTGTGCGCTGAAAGCAGCTCTCCCATGACTGTTCGAGGTGGCTGGGTATGTCTCTTGTCAGGAAAGAATAGAGCTGTACATTCCAGACCTAAATCCTGGAAGGCTGGTCAGGGGAAACCGACAGCTTTCTGGGCAGGCGGACTCACTCCAGCTCAAAGGTCTGATCCAGCCTGCTAGGTGACGTGTGGGGAAGGACATTCAGGTCCCCATGGCCATAGTGCCGAGAGTGTCTCTTTAAACGGAAGTCTATTGCGCTGTGTGCCTAGTCCAGGACCTTTGCAGGAGGTCGGTACTCCATGCAAGCTTATTACGGGAAGCAGGACTGCGTTTTATGGGTAGCTATGAGACCCCCTTATTGCTCAGCCCCCCCCGGAGCCATCACGACTGCAAATTCAAAACAGGAGGCGATACTGTATCCCCTCTACCTGTAATGTTTCAGAAGGAAATTGCTCTGGAGTTCATCATCGACTCCGCCAGTTCCGAGAGGGACGCCGCAGGGTGGATTTGGACCGGAGCCCACATTAAATGTAGTCTAATCAGCTTGGGTCACTGAGAGATCACGCTAGAACTGGGGAGGGGTGGGGGGGGGAGGTATGCATAGTAACGAAACACGTAATCTGGGTAACGTCTTACATGGATTAACCCCATGGTTTGAATCCTCGCCGCAGAGCAGTGAGTCACAGCAGATTGCTATGGCACCCGACAACAATCACTTTATATTCAAATTTAAGCGCAGGTATAAAGCCCGCGCCCAAAGCGTGAGCTTCGTTTACATTCCAGGCCAGACCTATTAATTACTCGTAAACACAACACTCCCCCCCCCCCCCCATGCTGCGTAGCTCAGTTACAGTAAACGGAGAGAGAGACGCAGGTTTCCTACTTTACATATATTCCCGCGCTGAAGAAAACCTCTTCTATTTTTCCTCTCTTCTCGTAGGCCGGCTGTTGCGTGTTGAGCATAACATAAAGGGAGACTCTACACAGCC
Source organism: Leptobrachium leishanense (assembly GCA_009667805.1). Classification (NCBI taxonomy): domain Eukaryota; kingdom Metazoa; phylum Chordata; class Amphibia; order Anura; family Megophryidae; genus Leptobrachium; species Leptobrachium leishanense. The sequence continues at coordinate 134,341,944 of CM019071.1, forward strand.
TGGCCACCTTATCTTTTAAAATGGCTAGGATGTGAGGAGGGCCCCCCTCTTGAAGCCCTGATCTGGAGAAAATGCTGGGTGAAGCGGAGGAGTTTCCTGCGTCACCGGCATTAAGAATTTCCTGGCTGCCGCTCACCATCTCGGTCACTGGTGATGTCAGCATGCTGTGCGTGATGTCACCCTCTCTCAAACCGCCCGTAATAACTGGTATCCTGATTGGGCAGCCGATTGTTTTGCGCATGCGCAGTGTAGCTCCGATCCATCGTTCTGTGTAGGCGCTACAGAGCGTTCACTTTCCTATGTAAAGTCCGTAGTGGTGCACAGTTTGTGGTTCCTTCAATAAGCAGGTTGCGTAGAAGCTAAGGTTGACAGATCGGCCATGTTTATCCTGGACACACATTACTATTTCACACAGAGGAGAGCACAGGGGAAAATGCTGCCCTGCAACATGTATAATTCATATTCTGCAGGAAGGAAATGAAGGCAGGTCACCTGGGATTCCTTTTCGATTTCTTACCTGCAGCGTATGAATTATACATGCTGCGGGGTGTCATTTTTCACACCCTGTCCATCAGCATGAATAGATTATGTGTCCAGGAAAACATGGCCGACCCGGCAACCCTAGTAGGAGCACAAATTCTGCAGTAAAGCGTCAGACATCCGGGTTCGTGTGTCCCTGAACCGAAGAGGAGGAGCTGCGCGCGGCGAGGGACAAAAGGGGAGTAAAGTCACCCGATGTAGAAAAAAATAAATGGGCTGAGACTGTCGGCAGGATCTGCCCAATTATTTAAGGACAAAAAAGGAACTCTTTTTTTAATAGTATTCCTTTAAAAATGTATCCCCCCCCCTTTAAATAATTGGGTCAGTGTTGCTGACAGCCTCTGCCCAATTATTATTTTTTACAGTTTAGTTGTAAATAGTCACGGTTTTCTCCCCCTTGTCGTGCGCTGATCCTCGTCTCGGGCCCAGGGCCGATATACTGTAGATACTCGAGTATAACGCTAGATTTTGGTGATAAAAATTTACCTTAAAATTGGAGGGGTCGCGTTATATTCGAGACCCCTGCATCGCGTGTAAAAGAAAAAAACTTGCCTTGCTCTGGATCCCAAGTCTACTAGAAGTTCGCTGAAGTAAATGCGGGCTCCCTGATGCTTGCAAACACTTCAGAAACTCCCGGATTCGGGAGAGGGGGGGGGGGATCCATCACGGCCAGAGGGCATTCATGGTTTAAGCCAATCAGTCACCTCGCTCACCTCAGCCGGCCATCTAAGCGCTAGTAAAGAAGACGGGTGGCCGGTAGCTTCATACTTAGTAACAACTGCAATCATTCTAGAGCAGAACACCCTGGCCTGAGAGGGAGCCTGACTGTGTTACGAGAACCTGGAAGGATTTTAATGGTTTACCGGTACAGTAAAATTTTGTTCCTCGCGTTATATTTGAGTCTTGAGTATTCTCTCATTTCCATAATAAATCTCTATCCATCGCGTTATATTCGGGTCGCACTATACTCGAGTATCATAGAAACATAGAAAAATGTCGGCAGATAAGAACCTTTCGGCCCATCTAGTCTGCCCAATTACATGGATACTTTACCTGGATTTATCTTTTGTTTAGGATAGCCTTATGCCTATCCCATGCTTGCTTAAATTCAATTACTGTTTTGGCCTCTACCACTTCAACTGGAAGACTGTTCCATGTATCCACCACCCTCTCAGTAAAATAATGCTTCCTGATGTTACTTTTATACCTTTGCCCCTCTAATCTAACACTATGTCCTCTTGTTTTGCTACTTTGTTTCCTTTTAAATATACTCCCTTCCTCTACCTTGTGGATTCCCTTTACGTATTTAAATGTTTCTATCATATCTCCTCTGTCTCGTCTTTTTTCCAAGCTGTACATGTTAATCTACGGGGTATGTGAAAAATCATGCGGCTTCTAAGGCTGCGGTCAACTCGCGAGCACGTTTTGCATCCGTCTGACCGCACTGTTTGCTGTCCGTCGTAGTTTTTCAAAGGAGTCAATAGAGAACACCACACGAAGTACGTGCGCACTTTTTCACACACGGGCAACACCTGTTGCATCGGGCGCCAATGACATCGACGTGAAAAGGCTACAATGGACATAGAGCTGCATACAGCTTGTCAGTCATAACTGATACAATGTAACCACAATCTGATCTTTTATAAAGTGCATCCGTTTCAACAGACGCACTGTGCGCAATCAGTGCGATCAGGTGACCGCAGCCTTCCAGTTTGCATAGCGTATATTGTGTAACTTGCATACTCTGAGTACCTGAGCATTATGGGACATGTAGTTTCAAAACATCAAGGGGGGGGGGATCATTGTTGTGTCAATCCTGTGTTGTCTTTGCAGGAATTAATAGCTGATCTTGACACGTGGTTACTGAGTGATGATTTTTTCCAGACGACTGTTAATGTCAAACTGCATTGGGTATACGGTAGATCCTGGGGGCGGAGCTGTTGCAGGCCTACATCTCCCATGCTGCATTACTGGCACGTAGTCCATCCTAGCATCATGGGAGTTTCAGTTCTTCACTCGAAGGGATCCTCCTTATGACTGGCTCTGATCGCAGGCGTTTGGTTCTGTAAATCCTCCGCAGGTGTAAGAGACATCCGCTCGTTAGAAATGAACAAAGAAAAGCTTCCGGGAGACCTTTTAACGGTACGTTTCTTTCCTGTGATGGGAGTGGGTGGGGGGTTATTGCAAAGCGGTGGGCCCAGGAACATGCATTGTTGGAATACAGAAGTTGGCTGCGTTACAAGTAGCACAGTTATCTGAAGGGCTGTATAACTTTATTTTTTTTCTGTTCAGCGCTGCAGAAACCCCAAAAATTTTTTTTATATAGTATCCATAAAATATTTATTTCATGCAGCTATCGCTCCGTCGCTGTGTATATTTGTGTATTTAAACCGCCGGGGTCAAGGAGTGCTGCTGCTTCAGGAAGGATGTGCATCAAAGCCAAGCAGGGTTTATGCGTCTTTAATGGATACCTCTACTATTTAAAGTAATTTTATTCCTGAAAAAAAAGGAAGTAGATTTTAAAATATTAATGCAAAGAATAAATATTTTAATTTTGCTATTAAATGTATAATAAAAGTGACTAACAAGATCGAATGTGCGTCAAAATACAACTGAAATGCAGAAACAGTAGCTCGTTTGGAATGAGAAGTAGTTATTAACCTGGAAACTCCAAACATGTTTCTGAACTACATTTCCCATGATGCTGAGACGCGCTTTATGGAGGAAACGTTAAAGGGGCACTCTCAGCCAGGGGTCAGCAACCGCAGCCCTACAGATGTTTTGGAAGTAACATCTACCGTGATGCTAGGTTACTCATTAGGTTTGCAGAGCCTCATGGGAATTGTAGTTCCATAACATCTGGGGGGCCAAGGTTGCTGACCCCTGCTTTAGGCAGTGTGACCATTCGGTGCAGATTGGATGGTTACAGTGACCTGAGGGTGCTACCTCTTCCCCCGTGGGGGTGGCCTGAGCCCTATTTCAGCCCTCCCAAGTGCAGGGGGTAAACTCCGCCCAGAAAGCTGAGATGGGTAATTGCTACCCTGGCTTTGTGGGAGAGGTGTAGGAAGCGGGCAGCTTTCCTAAACTAATTCCAGCCAGTGGCGCACGCATTGAGAGGCATTGGATAGGCCAAATTCTCCTGTGACCTCCTGCCAGTCACATGACAGCTGTGGCTTAACAGGGAGCCGTCAGCTCGTCACTTCCGGCCTGTGCCCAGGGAGCCCGGCGCAGGTAGGTGCCTAACGGACCTGTAGGCTCTGCTTAGGCAGATCGTCCGTCATTAAAAATAAATCAAACAGATTTTTAATCGATCGACCTTAAAGGAACACTCAACTAAAAAATAGTGTCCTTTTTTTGACATTAAATAATTGGGCAGAGGCTGCTGATGGCCTCTGGCCAATTATTTTTTATTTTTTCTTATTTTTTGGGTGAATTTACTCACCTTTTGTCCCTCACCGCGCACTGCTCCTCTTCTGCTCAGGGGCTCCCCAACCTGGAAGTCCAGGAGTCTTTTCTGCGCTACTTGCTTTGCATAGGGAACGAAAGTTGCGCACCACAACGGGACTTTCCAACTTTACGTTCGCAATTCCCGCAGCGCTTGCGAAGAATGGGGTCGGAGCTGCGCACATGCAGATATCAGATCCATCTTCGCCTCTCTTGAGCGTCCTGAGGACTGACAGCTGAGAAGTTCAGACCTTTTTAGTTTCCTTTATAAACCCCCCTGAAGCCAGCGCTGTTGTCCCTCTGATCTCTGCAGGATGTGACATTCTTCCGCAGGGGACGCTGAACGCTCCAGCCAATCCAGTAGCTCTCAGTGCAGGAAGGTTTTGATACCTTTTTGGATAAGGCTGCTTCCCAAAGGTCTCAAAGCCCTGAAACCTGAGTTGAGGGCTCCCTGAGCTGCGTGTCAGGGTGGGGCTAAGCCCCTACATCTGGATGGCTGAATTAGCCCTCAGAGTGAAAAGAGGGAGCTCACAGCATTGGGACCACTCTAAGATTGAGCACTCACTCTCGCTTGGCGGAGTGTCCCTTTAAAGCCGTTTGAGCTTTGTTACACTGACATTCTGTATCCATGAATAATGTTACATCTGGTTTCAGGAAGCTTTTGGTCTTCTGATTAAAAGTGTTGGCATGTGACCTTCCCACTTGAGATCTGACGTCCGGTTTACCGCACCGAGCGCTCGAGCTCCTTGAGTCTCGTGCTATCCCTGTGACCGTGCAGATACGTGTTGTATACCGCGCCTTCTGACATTATTTTAGCGCCTGGTACTGTAAACGCTGCCACCTTAAGTGTGTCGGCGAAACACAGCGGAGGAGACAAATGGCCCTTTCTCTGCCGAAGCCGGCCTAATTGCCGCAGTGGCAACATCTGCATAATAAATGTTGTTTTATTCATGATCGAGATAAAGGAGAAGCTGTGTTTTTTTTTGTTTGCGGCAGGTCAGCATTTCTGCAAATGTCTCATTTAGATCACCACCTACACGAAAACCGAGCGCATTCTTTTCCTTCGCAGACAAAGGAAGCCCTCTTCTCTCTCATATCTAGTGGGATGTGTGGACGGGCGTTTAAAAATCCTTTAAAAGAAGAGGAAAATTGAGAAGTTTCTCATGCCAGTTCTAGGCTGTTTAAAGTGACACGCAATTAAACAGTTTTTTTTTGCTCTTAAATAATTGGGTAGATGCTGCCGACAGCCTTTTCCCAATTATTGATTTTTTTTCCCTCTTTTAAAGTGATTTTACTCACTTTTTGTCACTTACCGTGCTCTGCCTCTTGAAGTCCCTGAAGCTAACAGCTTGCAGACCTGCGCTACTTGTGTAGCATAGGAGCCGCAAATTGCACGGTGCTACGGACTTACACACTTTACGCACGCAAATTCCCGTAGTGCCTTCGCAGAACGATTATCTGAGCTGCATGCGCAAATCCTATCAATCGTATGCCTGTCTGAGACCGGTCACTACAGAGATGGTGACGTCGGCCCCTCTCTGTGCTGACGTTACTATTGACCGATCTGGTGACCAGCAGCCGTGAAATTCAAAAATCCCGGCTGTTGGTGATGCTGCGTGGAGTGGAGGAAACTCCTCCACTTCACCCAGTGTTGTCACGTACCTCCGGCGCCCAGCAACCTTCTCCACGCTGCTCACTTGCCAAACGCCGGATAATATGCACACCGACACCGATCACGTGACCTCCAGAGGGGCGGAGCGCATTAGGAAAGCGTGCCATCAGGTATATAAGCTCTTCAGTTAGGCCCCAGACCAGCGCGCTGTTAGGTTCTCACACTCCCACAGTGCTCCCAAGTGTTTCTCTTTGATTTGTGTATGACTATTGGCTTTGAATATCGATCACTCTTGTGTATAGACCTCTGGCGTTTGGAAATTGACTACTCTTGTGTATAGACTTTTGGATATTGACTACTCTTGTGTATAGACCTCTGGATATTGACTACTCTTGTGTATAGACCTCTGGATATCAACCACTCTTGTGTTTAGACCTCTGGTTTTGGCTATCAATTACTCTTGTTGTATCCTCTGTGATTGTCTATCTATTACTCTGGTACCTTGTACTCTGATTCTACTATTTCTATTCTATTTTCATTTAGACATACCGACCCCCGAAGGGCCGGAAGGGTAGGCATTACTTTGCATACAGGGGTGTGTGTGTGTGTGTGTATATGTATATATGTATGTATATGTGTATATATATATATGTGTGTATATATATATATGTATGTATATGTGTATGTATATGTATGTATATGTATATGTATATGTGTATATATATATATGTGTTCAAAATTATTCAACCCCCAATGCTGTAAAGGGTTTTAGGGAATTTAGTGTACATTTGTAATTGTATTCAGAATGAAATCCTACAAGGACTTTTTAAAGAACCATATGCAACTAAAATGACATCAATTGGTTTTGTAATACAGTAGTAAATGTTTCTTTTGTGAATTCTTCATTGACACAATTATTCAACCCCTTAAAGACTACCACTCTGAAGAACAGAGGTTCATTCAAGTGTTTTCAATCAGGTATTGAAAACACCTGTGGATGTCACGGAGCAGCAATAAAGCATAAGAAGCACCAATTAGGCAGCTTTAAAATGACTGTGATACTCAGCTCCTTCTAGACATTTACTGGTGTGGTTACAAACATGGTGAAGTCAAGAGAATGGTCCAGGAAGACCAGAGAAGAGGTGATTACTCTTCACAGGAAGGGCAATGGCTATAAGAAGATTGCAAAGATGTTAAATATACCAAGAGAGACCATAGGAAGCATCATTCGCAAATTCAAGGCAAAGGGCACTGTTGAAACACTACCTGGTCGTGGCAGAAAGAAGATGCTGACTTCGACTGCTGTGCGCTACCTGAAGCGTAGAGTGGAGAAAAGTCCCCGTGTGACTGCTGAGGAACTGAGAAAAGATTTGTCAGATGTGGGTACTGAAGTTTCAGCTCAGACAATACAGCGCACACTGCATAATGAAGGCCTCCATGCCAGAACTCCCAGGCGCACCCCCTTGCTGTCTCCAAAGAATAAGAAGAGTCGACTGCAGTATGCCAAAAGTCATGTGGACAAACCACAGAAGTTTTGGGATAGTGTTCTGTGGACTGATGAAACAAAATTAGAACTGTTTGGGCCCATGGATCAACGCTATGTTTGGAGGAGGAAGAACAAGGCCTATGAAGAAAAGAACACCTTGCCTACTGTGAAGCATGGCGGGGGGTCAATCATGCTTTGGGGCGGTTTTGCTTCTGCAGGTACAGGGAAGCTTCAGCGTGTGCAAGGTACCATGAATTCTCTTCAGTACCAGGAGATATTGGATGACAATGTGATGCAGTCCGTCACAAACCTGAGGCTTGGGAGACGTTGGACCTTTCAACCGGACAATGATCCCAAGCATACCTCCAAGTCCACTAGAGCATGGTTGCAGATTAAAGGCTGGAACATTTTGGAGTGGCCATCGCAGTCACCTGACTTAAATCCGATTGAGAACCTCTGGTGGGACTTAAAGAAAGCAGTTGCAGTGCGCAAGCCTAAGAATGTGACTGAACTGGAGGCTTTTGCCCATGATGAATGGGCGAAGATACCCGTAGATCGCTGCAAGACACTTGTGTCAAGCTATGCTTCACGTTTAAAAGCTGTTAGTACAAAATCCTTTTACAGTTATAAGTACTAAGATTGAATGTCACTTGGGGGTTGAATAAAACTGATAATGATGTGAGCACAGAAAAGACATTTGTGGTTATTTCATTATAAATGTTATGTTATATTTGTCTGACCTACACGTGCCTCTTTGATTTAATTGTAAGCAAGATGACTGAATGATCAAAATCAATGTCAAACTGGCCAAAACACTCAATTTCAGTGGGGGTTGAATAATTTTGAACACAACTTTATATTCCGTGACAAGTGTTTTCACTGGGTTGGGTTAGCTGGGGGGGAAGGGGTGCACTCCACACACACTGACCACTTTAAAAGTGTAAAGTGGTCAGGATGAGTAGAGCGTCCCTTTTAAAAAAGATTGTGAAGAAACCAAAGCTTGCTTTTACTGTAACCTCCTATAACCTTATCAAAATATAGGAAGGGTCAAATATATATATTCCCAAAATAGTATTGCACGCTGGGGTCTTCTTACATAGGCAAAAAAAAGTTCTTATTTTGACCCTAGTGTGTGGTACTATTTTTGGGTTTTATGTTTCTACGCTTTGGTATGCAGCACGGGGCGAGTTATTGAATCCTGAGCGTGGGAACCTGGGGATTTTTATATATATATATATATCTGTCATGAAGAAGATTCCAAGTGGAACCAATACGTTTATTTAAATTTATTTTTAGCACAGAATTTATATTATATATATTATGCAAATTTCCTGCACTCGCAGACTCCAAAAAATGTTTGCAATGCTGGTGCTCAGCTCCTTGAAAAAAAAAATGAAAGCTGGAACAAGAGCTAGCACTCTACTGGTCTTAATAAAAATAAACCACTACCTTTACTGATAGATATATATATTTATATATATCTCTTAGGTCAAGGGTCAGCCACCGTGGGCCTCCTGATGTTTTGGAACTACATCTCCCAGGAGACTCAGCCAAGCTAATCAGTAACTGAGGATCATGGGAGATGCCATTCTAAAACTTCTGGAGGGCATAGACTGCTGAAACCTGTACGAGGGTGAACCCCCTTCTCCTAAATAACAGCTGACCTGGATCCCCGGTGCCGTTGCATTGCTTGTGATCCGGGCACATCGCCTTGAACCTGTATTTGTTGGGTAGCCTACTGCCACACGTCTCCTTGTTTACCATTGTTGAACCTGCCTTTCTCCTCTGCTCTTGCCATTTGCCTTTTCGGGTTACCCTCTGGATTATACCTACTTGTATTTTCATCTTTTGCTGTTTTTAGCCTAGTCGCTGGCTGCCAGCCAGGCGTCTGCAAAGTCCAATGTGATCCATCCCGGTAGGACTGTGCTGCCTGCTTTGTTCTTATGGTGGACTCTGCTACTCCTGCCTCGTTGACTTATATCTGTCTGTATTTTGTCTGCAATCCTAATAAAGCCAAAGCCATGATGTTGCCACGAAAACCTTGTCCTCTGTCACACCTTAAAGATTGGTTCTGCCGGTACCCGGACACTATTAATGATTGATTCAAAGTGGAAAAGAAAATCCGGTCACTCCGTGGTGCAATAAATGAGGAACTGATGTTGCTCGGAGCAAGGTGCAATGTTTCAGTTCCCACAGGAACCTTTGTCAAGCATGGTAAGAACCAAAACGTTGCAACGTGCCCCAATAAATAGCAGCTCTTTATTTGTAGCACCGTGGAGTGACCGCTTCTCTTTTACCTCTGAAGCTGATGTTAGGCCGGCAGCCTGAATTAACTGACACCCCATCAGTTACCCCGTTGTGGGTTTGCATAAACGTGTACTATATCTCTTGACGGAACCTACCGTCACTGGGGCAACTGGAGGGGGCCGTGGACTAGCCTCCTGCCCAGCGATTATGGCCTGTGAAAGAGACTAATGGGGGGAAGGGTGGACCTTTTAAATATATTTGGTTTTTCACAGTTTTAAACATTCCCCAGCTAACTAAAGATTGCTGATGTCTGTGTGTTATTCCCTTATGTAGTTCTTATAGAGTCTCTCGTGGTGTATATTGCATACATTCCCTCATCTAACCCCTCTCTGTATAGTGTAGATCTCTGTATTACTACCTGCTCTCTATTGTGTACGTTCTCTCTATAAGAAATTCCTTTTGTTTTACCTGCTTTTGCCCTTCCCCCTTCTCCTCAGAGGAGGTCCCATTGTCCATTGTCTGAAGGTCCTGTGCAGGTATTTGATCTGTGATGTTATCTGTTGGTTGTATGCAAAGGGAGGTGGGTCTTGCCTGGGTAGCTGTGTCTATGTGAATAAACATTCATTCTGCTGTTTGATTACCAATGGTGAGCCTCATTCTTTAAAACTGCGGTTAAAGTTTTGGGGAGCTGTTAGCAAAGACTGCTCCGGTGAAGACTGTTACATGGAAGAGAGCCTGCGGACGGAGGTACTAAGTTAGTGTACAGTCGCTCCGTCACAATATCATTCTACAATATAGACCAGCGATAGCAAACCCCGGCACCCCAGATGTTTCTGAACTACATGTTTAGTCACACACATGGCTGGCAGAGCATCATGGGACATGTAGTTCAGAAACATCTGGGATCGTCAGGTTCACCATCACTGATATAGATTGATCACGACCGAGCCATCACTCACTTAGGGGCAGATCCGCTTCACAGCGCACTTGATACTCAGAATTTGCCACATCCAGCAGGAAGTCCATGAAACAGAAGTCCCAGCACTCGAGGGCTCTGTTGAAGTGTCTTTATTAGATGCTTTTCATACTAGAAGTAGAACACCAGCAACATTTCGGCCTACGGTCAAGCTTGAGGAACGTCAATAGGCTGAAACGTTGCTGGAATTCTAGTATGAAAAGCTTCTAATAAAAAGACACTTTAACAGAGCCCTCGAGTGCTGGGACTTCTTGGTTCCTTGGACTCTTCATGGCTGAGTCAGACTACCTGGCTCCTGGACTTACTAAGATGTGTGTGTGTGTATATATATATATATATATCTCTTTGCAGCTTCATATGCAAACCAACTGCTTCAGTAAATTATAGATAATTTTTTTGCATTATACCACAGGCCCGGGAAGGCCCCGGCGGCCTCTTTGAATTATTTATTTCTATTCATCTTAATTTGTTTGCCGTTTTCCAAGCACAACATGTACATATTTTATATGCTCCTCGTCAGATTTTCCAGGCGCAGCGTTTTACTCAACACCGAAGGGTGTTTTCCGGAGCGATAAGCGGCAAAAATGCTAAATTTGGCTCCAATATCGGTCAGTGTGGGGAAGGGGGGGGGGGTAACCACACCAATTAATGTGATCTTGTCGTTTACCATCTACATATCCAGTCGTGATCACCAATGTCTGTCAGATCGATATTTCATCCATCTGATTCCTTAATCGCGTAATCTACATAAGAAATGTATTGACGGGTTGCCAGGAAACAGGATGCTCTAAGGTTACTATGGACGCTCTAGTTGGGGACCATTGGGCAATTGCGGTCTCTGGCTCCATGCATGCGCGTTCTTGTCTCCTTATGTTTCAGTCATGTTTCCTCCTGGTTGGGTTTTATGTGAAATTGTCGATTGGTTCATGCATCTATATTCTATGTATATAAGTGCTACACTGTGAGTACTATTTTGTAAGCCACGATTAAGGCATTTCCCTGCGGAAACTTTCGGTTGCCGCGTTACTTTTGCTCTTTATGTTGATTTATTCTCATTTATTGTTGCTGCTTTTGATATCTATTGTGAGGACTGAGAAGTATATTTATGGCACATGTTGATTTGTGTGTGTTTTTTTTTGGGGTTTTTTATGTGTTACTGTTGGCTAGTTTGTCCCTTACATCTGTTTGATTTGTACTTTATGCGTGTTTCTTTTTATATGCTTCGTATGTATATATTTACCTGTTTCTTCTTTGTTTCTGTGATTTGATGTATCTTGAGAGGACTTTATGCATTGCATAAAGATTATATAGATTTGCTATTTTTGCTTGATCCTATTACTTTGAATGCTGTTTACAATTCGGATATTGAAGGAGTCCTGTTTTGGATGTGCAGTTGTGCACCCCCCTATTTTCAATGTGCCGGATATTTATTTGGGTTCGATATCTTCAGGTAGCACCCATTAGCATACAGACGTCATGTGCGTCTTCACGTAGCACCCATTGGCATACAGAAGTCATGTGCGTCTTCGTGTAGCACCCATTGGCATACAGAAGTCATGTGCATCTTCGTGTAGCACCCATTGGCATACAGAAGTCATGTGCATCTTCTTGTTGCACCCATTGGCATACAGAAGTCATGTGCGTCTTCGTGTAGCACCCATTGGCATACAGAAGTCATGTGCGTCTTCGTGTAGCACCCATTGGCATACAGAAGTCATGTGCGTCTTCGTGTAGCACCCATTGGCCTACAGAAGTCATGTGCGTCTTCGTGCAGCACCCATTGGCCTACAGAAGTCATGTGCGTCTTCGTGTAGCACCCATTGGCCTACAGAAGTCATGTGCGTCTTCGTGTAGCACCCATTGGCCTACAGAAGTCATGTGCGTCTTCGTGTAGCACCCATTGGCCTACAGAAGTCATGTGCGTCTTCGTGTAGCACCCATTTGCCTACAGAAGTCATGTGCGTCTTCGTGTAGCACCCATTGGCCTACAGAAGTCATGTGCGTCTTCGTGTAGCACCCATTGGCATACAGAAGTCATGTGCATCTTCTTGTAGCACCCATTGACATACAGAAGTCATGTGCGTCTTCGTGTAGCACCCATTGGCCTACAGACGTCATGTGCGTCTTCGTGTAGCACCCATTGGCATACAGAAGTCATGTGCGTCTTCGTGTAGCACCCATTGGCCTACAGAAGTCATGTGCGTCTTCTTGTAGCACCCATTGGCATACAGAAGTCATGTGCGTCTTCGTGTAGCACCCATTGGCATACAGAAGTCATGTGCATCTTCTCGTAGCACCCATTGACATACAGACGTCATGTGCGTCTTCGTGTAGCACCCATTGGCATACAGAAGTCATAGCACCCATTGGCATACAGACGTCACATGCATCTTCATGTAGCACCCGTTGGCAGACAGAATTCATGGTCATTTCCGTGTAGCACCCATTGGCATACAGAATTCATGTTCACCTTCGTGTAGCACCCATTGGCATGTAGAAGTCATGTGTCCCACAAAACGGGGTCAGCCTGGCAGCCCTTCTCTCGTTCCCCAACGCGCGCTGCTTCATCATATGCTGTCCTCATGTAACTGTTATTTTTTGGTGCGATGTCCTCTAATTCAGCACTGATTGCATTATTCCCCCAGTATTGTCGCATCCTGTTAATTTTGTCTAATATATGCAGATTTCAGGCAAATCACGAGGTCGTCTTATTATTAGCGCCAGACCTTTTCTTTGTAGCGTTTATTCTAGGATTTGGCTATATTTGCCGCTCTGTGAATCCATAAACTTTTTTTTTTTTTTTTCCTCATTTGAGAATTTCTGACAGTGAAAACAACATTATTCTTAGAGATGCAAGAAGCCGCAGTTATTAATCTGCTTGATTGGCTCGGGGTGTTTAACGATTATACGTCTAGCCGCAATCTGTCCGGGCATACGACGGCTGCCAAACATCTCACATTTGTTTGCAAAGCGCGAAGAGGAACGCCGGGGAAAAGCCTGGCTCTCGCCGAAGTGACTAAAGAGACAACATTCTGTGATAATTAGAGCCCTGCGTCCCCCGCGCCTGATTTAACGCATTCGGAAATATTAACTCCGAACACAAACCTGTATTCAAGCAGGTGCATTATAATACCTGTTAACGCGCGACCAGTATTATACCACGTCGCCGACATACAGGGGGAAATCTGGCTGAAGATCACCGTGGAGTAGAGGTAACCTCACTGCTCTGCGTGGAGAGAGCCTGTGGAGACACGGGTTCGATCCCAGCAAGAGCACCTCTCCAGTAAGTGTCCTTGGGCAAGACACCTAACGGTACATACTCGACACCCAGGACATACTTGAAAACGATAGAAATCTCAATGTATCCTTCCTGGTAAAATACTTTCAAAAAAAAAAATCGTTATGCACCGAAATTGTCCCAACGAAGACTATCGTGTCTTCTATTCACAGAAGGCAGAATTGCACTGAAATTCCAGCAAAAGGCCCTGATATCCGGTGTTACAATTTGTCAGGTTTAAACCAGTGAATCCCATAGGTTTCAATGTAAGAAAAGTAATACTTTTTATTTTAATTTGGGAAGAAAAAGGTTTTTATTTTTTGCAAAAAAACTTTTTATATATATATATTTTTTAAAAGATCTTTTTGTATTTTTAGACAACTTTATTTTTTATTTTTTAAACGCTTTTTTTGCTTTATTTTTGTAACAGACCTTTTTTATTATTTTTTTAAAGGCCTTTTTTATTATTTAATCACGCTTTTACTAATTGCAGCTCCTATTAGGAGAATAGGAGACCTTCTTTTCCAGTTTGGTGGAATTCGACCGGTATTTGCCGACGTCTGATAACTGCAGCTCCAATTTCGGCAAAATACAGTGAACATTCACAAAATATTGGATTTGCCGTATTTTCGGCAAAATGGAATCGCTGAAACTCAGAGCACCGACATTGCACGTGCTTTGTGTATAGACCCTTAAGGCTGGGTGCACACTAGCCTTTTCTTCTGCGCACAGTACGTGCGTTAAAACGCACTTACCGGCGGTCCGGCGTCCACTCGACGCCTGCCTGCCCCCCCCCATAGCACTGTAAAGTGCGATCCTTAAAGTGCTCGCTTTGCAGCCCCATCGACGCGCATCGACGGTGAGGATCTCTAGGTGGACGCATGCTACGCGCGCACAAGCATGTGACCGGCCCCGTCGCAGCATCACAACGCTGCGACGGACGCTGGTAAGTGCGTTTTAACGCACATAATGTGCGCTGAAGAAAACGCTAGTGTGCAACCAGCCTAAGTGGTGAAAGTTTTTTGTTTTCTTTCTCTTTATGGTGATCTGTAATTGGGTTGAGGAATAGCACAGACTTAGTCTGGGACCGATGATGTCGACACGCACTGCATACTGACAAAATCCTGTCTCTGAATGCTCGCAGCAGCAAGCGTTCTGGGAAACGGAAAACAAGGAATGGCGCACTGCATGTGTGCACCGCACCAACCTGCAGTTCTGCACAGGCGATGCATAACTTGCTTATGATACACAATTTGTGGCGAGTGCCCTACACAAGTTACACACGCTATGCAAATTGCGCTAGAAGCAGCAGGGACTTCTGCATTTAGGAAGCTCCGAGCTGAAGAGGAGGAGCTGCCCATCACCCAGGGAGTAGAGGTGAGTATTTTCACCTAAATATTTTAAAAAATGTAAACAAACTAGGCAGATTCAGTCCGCAGCATATCTGCCCAATTATTTAAGGGGTTAGAAAAGGGGATTTTCAAGCCTTCTGGGCCACTTGCGGAATAAAAAAACCCCACAAAAACCCTCTCTCGATGTCCAGGAGGACGATACGGTGTCAGGAGCCAATAAAATCCTGGGATTAAGGCTAGGGTCAGACGAACGCATTTTTATGTTGTCTGTGAAAAAGTGCGTTCGAACGAATGGACGCATTTTTTCACAGAATACGTGATAGCGGTCATACTATGCGCATTTTCGTCCGTGATTTTGTACGGATCATCAATAAAACTCTTTTTGTGCATCTGGACGTTATGTTGGCCGGACATTAGCAGCGTCTGACGTCTCCTAATCACACACACACGCCGCTAGCAGACGCAGCGCACTCTGTACGTCAGTACCTGCGGTTTCACGTTCTCGAAAAAATGCGTTCATTTTCCACTTGCGTTGCGCAGCCGGACTTTTGTGCGACCGTACTTCGTATATTGGCCGTCATTGCCCGGCATCTGCTGCTAGTGCGGCCGTGATTAAGTGCGGCTGCACGCGCGTTCGCACTGCCTCAGTCTGACCCTAGCCTAATCAGAGAGTTCCCAGCATTCCACTGTGCAGGAAACAGAAAGTTAGCGCTTTGCATTCCCCGATGTTTTGTTTGTGTTTTTGTATTTATGATAACAAGACATCGCAACGTTTGCAGATACAAACACAAACAGCAGCCCTGTTCCTCCCAGCAGCGGCGAATAACCCAGAACCCGTGCTCTCCATTCTCTGCGGAGATATGGATTTGTAAGCGTAGAAACAATGCTCTCTTTGTGTCACATGACCACAGGCTGGTGTTTTCCTGACCCGCGGACGAGAGATACAAATGAAGTTTTGTTATTTGTTTGTTGTTTTACTGATGAATGAGAAAAAAAAAAACCCGCTACATTTATCTTAAAAAGAAATAACAAAAAAAAAAACTTAAACCTAGGTCTACTCATTCTCTACATCTATACTGTATGGAAATTACAGGACCCTAATGATGCCCTTTGGGAGGGGCAAAGGTTACAGTTACAGGTTTTTATAACGCGCTAACAAGTTCTGTAGCGCTGTACAATGGGAGAGACAGAATAACAAATATACATACAAGTTAAACTCACGGAACAGTAGGAGAGGGGACCCTGCTCCAGAGTTTACAATCTAAGAGGAGAGGGGACCCTGCTTGAGAGCTTACAATCTAAGAGGAGAGGGGACCCTGCCCCAGAGTTTACAATCTAAGATGAGACGGGTGACACATTAGGTGGCCGAGTTTAAATGCCTTTCACCGCTGGGTTAAAAGCGCTATACAGCTCTTTTCTTCCTGTTGGCCACCATACCCAGTGTAAATGGGCGTGCTGCTGCATCCTCATAATTTGTCTCTCCAAGGTCCCCTTGCGGTTGGTAACATGGCCTGCTAAATGTTAAGTGTCTGCTCACCACATGGTTATTATGGCGGATCAGCACCTGTCATATTAAAGGGGTACTCTACGCACCCTGACCAATTTAGCTTATTAAAAAATAGGGATGTTCCTACACATTTTTAGGAGCCGGGCATAGATTTAGGAGTCAAAGGCTACCAGTCGTATTTGTCAAACCTTGTTTCAGCTTCTATAAAAGTGTGTGTATATTTATATAAAATGTATGATTTAAATATTAAAGTGTGTGTGTGTATATATAATTTGTATGTGTGCGTAAATAGTGTTTATATTCTGTATTAATATACAGATATGTGTGTGTATATATAGTGAATATATAGTATGTGTGTATATATATGTATGTGTGTATATATACACACTATATATTCACACTATACTATATATACACACATCTATACATTCAAACACAGAATATAAGCACACTATTTATACAGACATGCTATATATATATATATATATATATGTCTATAGTGTGTTTATATTCTGTGTGTGTATATTATAGTGTGTGTATATTATAGATGATTGCATATATAAAATTGTGTGTGTGTAAATAGTGTTTAGGGCTCAAAATTGCTACTCTCCTGCTCACATTTGGCGAGTGGAAATCAAGTGAGGCCGAGTGGAAATGCACTGGGTATACATGTATCTGATGTCTGTGTCTGGGTATACATGTATCGGGGTTCTTGTGTCAGGGGCTACATGTATCTGGAGTCTCATGTCTGGGTAATCATGCATCTGGGGTCTGTTGTCTGGGGATACATGTATTTGGGGTCTGGAGAAACATGTATCTGGGGTCTGATGTGTCTGGGCATACATGTATCTGGAGTGATTTGTGGAGACGAAAAATATGCACTAAGTTTATTAAACATTGAGCAGTTACATTTAATATTTTGTTTGCATCCCCATTGTTGTAAAGCACTTATTTTCCTTTGTTTACATTGCTTTATGTTAATATTATTTGTTTTTGTAACTTTCTTTCAAATAAAACATTTAACAGTGTCATTTAGTGGGGCAACTGGTGGCGAGTAACTCATAAGGCCTGGCTAGTAGCTCGAGACTTGAAATTTTGAGCCCAGGTGTTTATATTCTGTGAATATATAGATGTGTGTGTGTGTATATATAGTATAGTATAGTATAGTGAATATATAGTATGTGTGTAGTCTAGATAATTGTATATATAAAAATTGTGTGTGTGTGTATGTATGTACAGTTGTGTTCAAAATTATTCAACCCCCAATGCTGTAAAGGGTTTTAGGGAATTTAGTGTACATTTGTAATTGTATTCAGAATGAAATCCTACAAGGACTTTTTAACCCTTTCACTGCTGAGGCTTTTCCCGCCCCTGTGCTGAGGTCATTTTTACCGGTTTTGCTCATCATGTTTAAACGTGTTTTGAAGGCTTATTTTAGTATATGACCCAGACATATTATATATCGTTCTCTCCGTCAGACTCGGTAGATTCATAATATGTCATTATTATATGTATACGTTATGTCATGTCTGTATATTATAACAAAAAATGCAATAAAATATGTATTTTCAATAATTTACAATGTGTAAAGTGTTTTTTTTCACATTTTAACATGCGAGCAATTGCGGTTATATTTTGTATGGGGTGCGCTTGTTAAAAAAATTAGAGATGGGGTCTCGTTACATTTTTTTTGGGGGAAAATTACGCGATTTTTAACAAACGCACCGCATACAAAAATCGTTAGTGCAGCATCATTGTTCACATTATAATTGAAATGGGAACAATATTGCTGCATTAACAAAAAAAAAAAAAAAAGTGTTTATTTTTTTTATAATTTTTTTTTTTAATTTTTTTTTATTTTTACTTTTCATTTTTTTTTTTTTTTTTTACAAAATTTTTCACTTTCATGTTTGGTATCGTTGGAACGGCCATGCTCTAATTTAACCCCTAACTGCCACGGATCGGGAGATAGGGAGTTCATTGGAACTCCCTATCTCCACCGTTGGTGGCAGTTAAGGGTTAAGTCCAGGACTGGCGTCATCGTGCTACGCACGATGACGCCAGTCCTCAGGGGGAGTTCCCGGAGGCTTGGCCGACATCCAAGATATCGGCCAGCTCCGGGAAAGGATCGCGAATCGGCGCTTTTCAGCGCCGATTCGCGATCCAGCTCCCCAGGGGTTAATGCCAGGCATCATTTGGAAGGGCAGGCTGTGCCCTTCCAAATGATGCCTGGGTTAACCCCCGCAGAGCCGCCGATCGGGAGGGAGAGAGGTCCGAAGGACCTCCCCCCCTCCCTTTCAGGCGCCTCCTCCGCACATGCGGGGGGGGGGGCGCCTGAATTAGGTGTCATCGCGCTGCCGCGATGACACCTAATTCGGGCGGCTGTGGTCCCGGATGCGCGGCTGACATCCAGGATGTCAGCCCGCACCGGGGGGGCCAGCGATCGGCCGGAACCCGGCCGAACGCTGACCCCAATGGGAGGACGCGCTCAGCGCGTCCTCCGCATACCAGCGGGAATGCTGAGGACGCGCTGAGCGCGTCCTCAGCATCCAAGTGGTTAAAGAACCATATGCAACTAAAATGACATCAATTGGTTTTGTAATACAGTAGTAAATGTTTCTTTTGTGACTTCTTCATTGACACAATTATTCAACCCCTTAAAGACTACCACTCTGAAGAACAGAGGTTCATTCAAGTGTTTTCAATCAGGTATTGAAAACACCTGTGGATGTCACGGAGCAGCAATAAAGCATAATAAGCACCAATTAGGCAGCTTTAAAATGACTGTGATACTCAGCTCCTTCTAGACATTTACTGGTGTGGTTACAAACATGGTGAAGTCAAGAGAATGGTCCAGGAAGACAAGAGAAGAGGTGATTACTCTTCACAGGAAGGGCAATGGCTATAAGAAGATTGCAAAGATGTTAAATATACCAAGAGAGACCATAGGAAGCATCATTCGCAAATTCAAGGCAAAGGGCACTGTTGAAACAAAATTAGAACTGTTTGGGCCCATGGATCAACGCTATGTTTGGAGGAGGAAGAACCAGGCCTATGAAGAAAAGAACACCTTGCCTACTGTGAAGCATGGCGGGGGGGTCAATCATGCTTTGGGGCTGTTTTGCTTCTGCAGGTACAGGGAAGCTTCAGCGTGTGCAAGGTACCATGAATTCTCTTCAGTACCAGGAGATATTGGATGACAATGTGATGCAGTCCGTCACAAACCTGAGGCTTGGGAGACGTTGGACCTTTCAACAGGACAATGATCCCAAGCATACCTCCAAGTCCACTAGAGCATGGTTGCAGATTAAAGGCTGGAACATTTTGGAGTGGCCATCGCAGTCACCAGACTTAAATCCGCTTGAGAACCTCTGGTGGGACTTAAAGAAAGCAGTTGCAGTGCGCAAGCCTAAGAATGTGACTGAACTGGAGGCTTTTGCCCATGACGAATGGGCGAAGATAACCGTAGATCGCTGCAAGACACTTGTGTCAAGCTATGCTTCACGTTTAAAAGCTGTTATAACTGTAAAAGGATGTTGTACTAAGTACTAAGATTGAATGTCACTTGGGGGTTGAATAAAACTGATAATGATGTGAGCACAGAAAAGACATTTGTGGTTATTTCATTATAAATGTTATGTTATATTTGTCTGACCTACACGTGCCTCTTTGATTTAATTGTAAGCAAGATGACTGAATGATCAAAATCAATGTCAAACTGGCCAAAACACTCAATTTCAGTGGGGGTTGAATAATTTTGAACACAACTGTATATGTATGTATATATATATATATATATATATATATATTAGTGTTTAGTCACAGGAATCCTTGGAAGTCATGGGTCTTATATAAAAAAAATACATTTAAATTTATAAGATGGATTTGCTTAGGTTCACTGTTCATGATTTATAAGGACAGTGTGTGTGTGTGTATAGATATATATAATTATTAATATGGGGGGGGGGTGCGGTTGGCTTGGTGTAAATACTGATTGCTTGACCCATGCGTTCCACATTGTATCAGCCTGATGCTGCATTGCTGTGCTAGGCCTGGTTGCATGTAAACCTATAAGGACATGAGCGCCATGTGGACGCGCCGCTTTGCACAGCACGTAGAAATTCTTTCTGTGTGGTTTTGCTGCTGGCAGATGCTTCATTTCTGCGTAACCTTGTTGCCGTGCCCTGTACAAGAGCTGCTCCATTTGTTGCTGTCTGTCATGGGTCCCTGCGGGCTCTGGCGTGGATCACTTCCGGTAACTCGGGCACAGAGCAATAAATACACGGCCGGCTGTTTGTCCTAGACTGTGATAAATGGATGTTGGTATACGGTGTATTTACGCCAAAGCCCTTCAGTCGTTTTCGAGTAGTAGGGTCGGTCATCATTCTCCTCGTCACGGTGGTGTACAACAAGGATTATTCCAGGACATACCAGATAAGCGTGAACCTCCAATACTATCAGGTCTATTCACTGAAGGTGAAAGTCAGGAGAATGACTGGAGAAGTGAAAATTATTGGTCAAAATAGCCAAACCAGAAAACTTCTCCCATTTATCTCACTTTGCAAATCGGCCGTTTGGTCTAGATTGTTCATTCTCCTGGCAGTTCTCCTGAGTTTCACCTTTAGTGAATAGAGCTGTATGTGTATAGTGGGAGAAAGAGAAGGTGTGGGGCAGGAAAACCATACCTGGCGGCAGGTGCTTCAGTCAGAACTCCATTAAAGATACTGTATGTCCTGGCTTAGAGAGATATGTAACTTATTTAAACAATTCATATATTGCTGTTGGATTTGTTTATATCTTCTTGAGAAACAGTCCATATTTTAGATCCCAATCTGTTTACATATATTCAGGGTGTGCGGGTGTCTTTTTAAGGTCTCCTCCATATATTCAGTGTGTACGGGTGTCTTTTTAGGGGCTCCTCCATATATTCAGGGTGTGTGGGTGTTTTTTTAGGGGCTCCTCCATATATTCAGGGTGTGTGGGTGTCTTTTTAGGGGCTCCTCCATATATTCAGTGTGTATGGGTGTCTTTTTAGGGGCTCCTCCATATATTCAGGGTGTGTGGGTGTTTTTTTAGGGGCTCCTCCATATATTCAGGGTGTGTGGGTGTCTTTTTAGGGGCTCCTCCATATATTCAGGGTGTGTGGGTGTCTTTTTAGGGGCTCCTCCATATATTCAGGGTGTGTGGGTGTCTTTAGGGGCTCCTCCATATATTCAGGGTGTGTGGGTGTCTTTTTAGGGGCTACTCCATATATTTAGGGGCTCTTCCATATATTCAGGGTGTGCGTGTGTCTTTTTAGGGTCTCCTCCATATATTCAGGGTGTGCGGGTGTCTTTTTAGGGGATCCTCCATATATTAAGGGTGTGCGGGTGTCTTTTTGGGGGATCCTTCATATATTCAGGGTGTGCGGGTGTCTTTTTAGGGGATCCTCCATATATTTGAGGTGTGCAGGTCTATAACGGATCTGCAAAGCAATGATACTCCCAGCAATGCGTATCTAAATCAGAGGGCTCAGCAGCCTTGGCCCTCCAGTTGTTTTGGAACAACATCTCCCGTGATGTTCAGCCACTCATCAGGTTGGCTGAGCCTAATGAGAAATGTAGATCCAAAACATCTGGAGTGCCAAGGCTGCCTATCTCTGCTCTCTAAACTATTTTGGAAAGTGTGTTGTGTAAATAAAACACTTTACCCTTGTTTTGCAGTTACATTTTCTTTAGGGTTGCACCGATACTAGTATCGGGATCGGTGCCGATACCGGGTACTGCAGGAGTACTTGGTACTCGTGCAGTACCCCCCGATATTTTTTTCCGATACCGGAAGCCGGCATTGAGCCGGCTTGCCGGCATCCGAGGGGCTGGGGCAGCTGTCCGAATGCTCTATCGGCATTCGGACAGGCCCTGCAGCTGCTCTCCTCACTGTGTTTATACTTACCTTCCTGGGCGCCGCCGGGAAAGTCTTCGCTCGCGCGCGCGCCCCTTGGAAGGTCCCCAGCCGCGATCACGTGGGACCATGTGATCGCGGCTGGGTGCCTTCCAACGAGCGCACGCACGGAAACTTTCCCGGCGTCGCCCAGGAAGGTAAGTATAAACACAGTGAGGAGAGCAGCTGCAGGGCCTGTCCGAATGCCGATAGAGCATTCGGACGGGCACCTGGCACTCTCCGCTCATACTTACCTTCCTGAGCGACGCCGGGAAAGTTTCCGCGCGTGCGCTCGTTGGAAGGCCCCCAGCCGCGATCACATGGTCCCACGTGATCACGGCTGGGGACCTTCCAAGGAGCGAGCGAGCGCGCAAAGACTTTCCCGGCGTCGCTAAAGGAAGGTAAGTATGAGCAGAGAGTGCCAGGTGACCTGGGGGGGCATTATCCATGAGCTGGGGGGCATTATCCATGAGCTGGGGGGCATTATCCATGAGCTGGGGGGCATTATCCATGAGCTGGGGGGCATTATCCATGAGCTGGGGGGCAATTATCCATGAGCTGGGGGGCATTATCCATGAGCTGGGGGGCATTATCCATGAGCTGGGGGGCATTATCCATGAACTGGGGCAATATCCACGAGCTCTGGGGCAATATCCATGAGCTGGGGCAAATATCCATGAGCTGGGGGGCAGTATCCATGAGCTGGGGGGCAGTATCCATGAGCTGGGGGGCAGTAGCCATGAGCTGGGGGGCAGTAGCCATGAGCTGGGGGGCAGTATCCTATCCATGAGCTGGGGGGCAGTATCCTATCCATGAGCTGGGGGGCAGTATCCATGAGCTGGGGGGCAGTATCCATGAGCTGGGGGTGGGGGCATATCTATGAGTCCTGGGGGCTTTATATGAGGTCTGTTCTTATTGTAAAGTGGTCACATGACATAAAAGTATCGGTACTCAGCTAGTACTTGAACAGAAGTATCGGTATTCGATCTTAAAAAAGTGGTATCGGTGCATCCCTAATTTTCTTATTTACATAAGGCTAATGTCAGATGAACGCAGGCTGAGCGCACTCTGCGTGCGTGCACAACGGACGTACGGACAGAATATACTGTAGACACCACACAGTCCGTTTTTCTTGACGGACGTAGAAAAAGGGTATTATGGGAAACAAAATGAAAGAAAAATTATAAAAATTGGTACATGATATGAAAAGCCATTTTGTGCGTCAACGTGGTGGACGTCGCAAATGCGGTCTGTCTGACTTCATGTCATCACGCACACAGAACACTATGCGGACGTGGCGCACTCTGCGCGTCCATCCTAGCATTTTTACGTTTTTGCCTAACTTGCGTCCGCTTGCCACGTGCGTTGTGCGTGCGCAGTTCGGTGCGCACGTACCACGTGTGTGGATCTCTATTGCTCATGATTCTATGCTACGACTGACGTTAAGGCTGGGGTCAGACGAACGCAGTGCGAACGTGCGTTTAGGCGCATTTTATTACGGCCGTGGTAGCAGCAAATGACATCCAACGCAGGCCTACACACGAAGTACGGCCGCATGAACGTTTGGCCGCGCAACGCAAGCGGCAAACGAACGCATTTTCGCATGAAT
Organism: Leptobrachium leishanense; assembly: GCA_009667805.1. Lineage (NCBI taxonomy): Eukaryota > Metazoa > Chordata > Amphibia > Anura > Megophryidae > Leptobrachium > Leptobrachium leishanense. The sequence continues at coordinate 134,365,913 of CM019071.1, forward strand.
GTCGAACCGCTAGTACTGACGTACAGAGTGTGTAAACATGTAACATAGTGACTATATACAGAATGCACCTGTAAACATGTAACACAGTGACTATATACAGAATGCGCCTGTAAACATGTACCAAGTGACTATATATACAGAATGCACCTGTAAACATGTAACAAAGTGACTATATATACAGAATGCATCTGTAAACATGTAACATAGTGACTATATACAGAATGCGCCTGTAAACATATAACAAAGTGACTATATATACAGAATGCACCTGTAAACATGTAACACAGTGACTATATACAGAATGCGCCTGTAAACATGTACCAAGTGACTATATATACAGAATGCACCTGTAAACATGTAACAAAGTGACTATATATACAGAATGCATCTGTAAACATGTAACACAGTGACTATATACAGAATGCGCCTGTAAACATGTACCAAGTGACTATATATACAGAATGCACCTGTAAACATGTAACAAAGTGACTATATATACAGAATGCATCTGTAAACATGTAACACAGTGACTATATACAGAATGCACCTGTAAACATGTACCAAGTGACTATATATACAGAATGCACCTGTAAACATGTAACACAGTGACTATATACAGAATGCTCCTGTAAACATGTAACACATTGACTATATACAGAATGCACCTGTGAACATGTACCAAGTGACTATATATACAGAATGCACCTGTAAACATGTAACAGTGACTATATACAGAATGCACCTGTAAACATGTAACACAGTGACTATATACAGAATGCGCCTGTAAACATGTAACACAGTGACTATATACAGAATGCGCCTGTAAACATGTAACACAGTGACTATATACAAAATGCTCCTGTAAACATGTAACACAGTGACTATATACAGAATGCACCTGTAAACATGTAACACAGTGACTATATACAGAATGCGCCTGTAAACATGTAACACAGTGACTATATACAGAATGCGCCTGTAAACATGTAACACAGTGACTATATACAGAATGCGCCTGTAAACATGTAACACAGTGACTATATACAGAATGCGCCTGTAAACATGTAACACAGTGACTATATACAGAATGCGCCTGTAAACATGTAACACAGTGACTATATACAGAATGCACCTGTAAACATGTAACACAGTGACTATATACAGAATGCGCCTGTAAACATGTAACACAGTGACTATATACAGAATGCGCCTGTAAACATGTAACACAGTGACTATATACAGAATGCACCTGTAAACATGTAACACAGTGACTATATACAGAATGCACCTGTAAACATGTAACACAGTGACTATATACAGAATGCACCTGTAAACATGTAACACAGTGACTATATACAGAATGCGCCTGTAAACATGTAACACAGTGACTATATACAGAATGCACCTGTAAACATGTAACACAGTGACTATATCTCCTACATATTTATTTTCTGGGTTAATCTGTATTTGTGTTGTTTTTAATATCTTGCATTTTATTTGTATTTCTGTAACGACTGTAACAATTCAATGTTCTTGAATCCAGGACATACTTAAAACGAGCGAAATCACAATGTATCCATCCTGCTAAAATACTTTATAAAGAAACAAATATATATATATATATATATTAAAACCTTTCCTCCACTTTCTAGTTGACTTTGGGTTGTTATTAGAACTTGTGATGCATCCGTACCTTTACACAGCAGGGATGATTTCGCTGGAGTTCATGGTTGTAATTTCCTCGGGTGTAATTATTTGCAAAACCATAATGTAATCAATATTCCCAGTTGGTTTCATTATTGTAAGTAAAAATTTCAAAAATTACATATTTAAAATATCGTCTTGTGTACAAGTGACTTCTTTTTACATGTTACTGTCCCCCCCCCCCCAGGTATGTCTGCTAGTGATTTTCCTGTTAATCATTCTCGCTTCTCTATATTAGCCTTTCTGTAGTTGTGTAATGACACCGGCGGGTGGGTATATTGTGTTGCCGGGTCCTGAAATGACTTATTCAGTCAGCCACAACATTGCTTGAAGTTGTGTGTTTGTGACTCAGTCGGGGTTTCTCTAAACAACCTTTGAAATATCTTTATTTTCTATTCACCCACTATTTAGACTCAGTGACGTGTTCGTTTCTCAGAGCTTCTGAGGTCTATTTGCTGTTAATCACATCAAAAATGCCTTTTTCATGAAGGATTGATGTCAGGCGATGGATACGTTTGTTGCATTAAGTACAACATATCCATTAATTGGTTACTCTTACCTGGAACGCCCCTAAACATTGCAGAGAAGGGTTTTTCTTTCCTTTAAGTCCCTACTAATAATAAATGATCTGTTCACCAAACTGAAAGCACACACCCAGCTCTAATAAATCCTGTGGATCCAATTCAACAAATTTCCTTTCGCAACATCATTTAACACTTTCAAATCGCAAAGTATCCTAAATTTACCTCTGATCTCTCCGTACTGAGCGCGATCCACCACTTCCTCTCTCCGTAAGCAGCACAGCACTGGGAACAAATAGTTCCCAGGGTTCTCGCATGACCCCACTCGTACAGGGTCATTCTTCTCTCCATGGAGTCAATCGGCAGCTCACAAATATTATTTATTTAATATGATTATTGTATAGACTTGAGCCGCTAACACAGATTAAGACTACAGATTAGCGTTGGGGTGAGAGGTTAGGGTTAGATATTAGAGTTGAGTTACTGTTTGTGCTTGTTTTAGGGACAGGGTTACAAACTAGGGTTAGAAATTGTTACGGTTAGGTTAGTAAAAGCTTGTTTTAGGGTTGCTGTTGTGGTTTCAAATTAGGGCTAGGGTTAGAAATTGAGGTTAAAGGTTATCCTAAAGTATAAGGATTAGGTTGATATTTGGTCTTGTTTTAGGGTTAAGGTTCAGAAAGGATCAGGTTACGACTTGTGTTTAATGTTAAGGTTTCAAATTAGGGTTAGAAATTGGGGTTAAAGGTTATCCTAATGTATAAGGATTAGGTTGATATTTGGTTTTGTTTTAGGGTTAAGGTTCAGAAAGGATCAGGTTACGACTTGTGTTTAATGTTAAGGTTTCAAATTAGGGTTAGAAATTGGGGTTAAAGGTTATCCTAATATATAAGGATTAGGTTGATATTTGGTCTTGTTTTAGGGTTAAGGTTCAGAAAGGATTAGGTTACGACTTGTGTTTAATGTTAAGGTTTCATATTAGGGGTAGGATTAAAAATTGTTAGGGCTGGGCCTATGTTCCTTTTTGTGCTTGATTTAAGGTTAGGGTTAGAAATTACGGTTGTAACAGCAACTGGGGTTTACTGGTCTCCGGCTTGTGGACCAGAGCGGAACCTGTTACAGCGTCCATCCCTTCTCTCCAGCCAAACTGATCCGCGGCAGCTTTCCTTCTCTCACAACCCTCAGCCGGAACTTGAGGGAGTACTGTATAATGCCACGTATCTCTCCTCAAACCCCAGACACAATTTAATGCAGGGGAGTAGTGCTATATTTTATTGGAAATGGGAACCAGTTATATGGGAAACAGTGAGGGGGAGGTAACCTGACATAATCAACTGAATACATTGTCTACATGAGGGGGATGTGAATTCCTTCAGGAGACACAGAAACCTGATGAGTTACACTGCAAAGGTTTAGCAAACAGACAACAGATCAATATAGTGTCAAACAGATAGCAAGAACAATACATATACATTGTATCTCGAAGGCTGGGTTCACACCTGAGCGTATCTCATATGCGCGTTTTAAGTGCGTTTGAGCGTTTTTGACAATTAGAAACGCGCAGTGTATGCGCGTTTTTTAAAGTCTATGGACGCAAACACGCTGTAATACACCCCAAAGAAGCTCCTGTACTTCTTTGGGCGTAGGGCGTTTTACAGCGCGTTCCTAAGTGCTGTAAAACGCCCAGGTGTGAACCGTGCCCATAGGAAATAATGGGATTTCTGTGTTTGAACGTTTTACAGTGCGTAGGATCGCGCTGTAAAACGCCCAGGTGTGAACCAGGCCTTACACAAACCAACTCCTAAAATACAGTTTCAAGATAGAAATACTTTTAACCCATTAACCCTTAGGTGCCCACTTATGCCTATTGTCCTTGAGAACTGGCTTTGCCATATTGGTCCACGATCTCTTGGCAGGAGGCCAGCAACCACACTACTCCAACAGGCACAGAAGCCATGTATAGTGTGGGCAAGAGCGCCAAGGAGGGTGAGGGAGCTCCGGTCACAGCGGTTAAAGCCGGGGTCAAACAAGCGTCTTTGAGAGAAGGAACGTCGGTGAGAGTGGACGTCTTTCCACTCTGACGCCTGTCTGGCCACCTCGCTGAGCGCTCAGTTAGTGCACTCAGCGCTGCAAGGCTCCATTTCCCCCTATGGAGGATCACGCTTTGCAGCCCTGTCCAACTCGCGTCTAGCGTTTTCTGCACATCTGTTTGTAGCCGGAAGGCACATCCGTACGGGCGCACCTAGTGCACTTGTCTGACCCCGGCTAAGGCTAGGGTCAGACGAACGCATTTTTCGCGTCGTCCGTGGGAAAGTGCGGTCGAACGAACGGACGTATTTTTTTACGAAATACTCGTTAGCGGTCATACGATGCGTATATTCGTCCGTGATTTTGTACGGATCATCAATAAAACACTTTTTGTGTCTGGACGTTATGTTGGCCGGACATTAGCAGCGTCTGACGTCTCCCAATCACGCAAACACGCCGCTATGCGGCCGCAGCGCACTCTGTACGTCAGTAGTAGCGGTTTGACGTTCTCGAAAAAATGCGTTCGTTTGCCACTTGCGTTGCACGGACGAACTTTCGTGCGGCCGTTCGTCGTGTGTTCCCCGGCATTGGACGTCATTTGCTGCTAGCACGGCCGTGATTTCGTGCGGCTAAACGCACGTTAAAACTGCGTTCGTCTGACCCTAGCCTTAAGGGTTAGAAATTATTGTTAGGGTTAGGTTACTCTTTGCTTGTTTGGGGGTTAGGGTTTATGTAAGGGATACAAATTGTTAGGGTTAGGTTATTATTCTTGCTTTAGAGTTAGGGATACTTTTCAGGTTAGGATTAACCCTAAAATTCTGCTTCATTTTTAAGCAACAGATTCTGCCCTTTCTTTTGATGCTCGCTCTTGCGTCAAAAGAAGGAGCAGAATCTGTTGCCTTGCAAAAAAAACCTAAAAACAACACAACTTAAAATAAGTTGAAAAAAAAAGAGCAAATTTTGGGTTTTGGTTTTCAGCCAAGCGCATCCACAATTTTCAGTTTTCGGGTCAGAAGTTTTATTCGGCTGCTATTCATTTCCCCTTGTGTTTTAGAAAGTCCTTGCCCATCCAGTCTCTCTTTTTTTTCCGTTTCGGTATGTCACCTTTTGTAGTATTGTTGAATAAACACACTCGTAATGCAATCCGTGGATTATAGACCGCGCCAGTTTTTGAGTTGATTATTCCGACAGATCCATGTAATAATGCAACGGGCTAAAAAAAAATTAATAATAAAAAAAAAATCGTTCTTTTCTCTTCGGTCTCCTTCTTCTTAAAAGGTAATGATGCGTAGAGGTCGTGGCTGACAACGATGGGAAGCTAAAAAAAAGAAGGGGGTTCTATTGGCCCGGGTTCAAACAGCATGGAGACTCCTCTTATTTTATTTTAAAGTGCATTCTTTAAAATAAACCATGTAACTGGGATGTGAGTCATTGTGAGCTGATGGGATGGGAGAAGAGGTGGGTGGTGGGAAATTTCTCAGCGTCCCTGCCTTTTAACTTCCAGTAAAATACTCATTATTTACTCTGATTTGTGCCCGTCGAGCCAAACACGTAGAACCCCCAACAGTGCGTTAATGCGGTCTCATTGTATGGCCTGATTGTGGTGTCTGGATCACTTTTTTCTGTTTGAAAGGATAGAGATCTTATTTCAATAAAAATAACCCAAATAATAGCTTTTTTGTTGTTGTTCTTTTTTCTTATTTTATTACAGGTGTTAAGTGTCATATTTATAAACATAAGGGGTTATTCACTAACCTCCGAATTGCACCGAACGAGGAATTTCACAGTTCGGCGCAACTTCGGGCCAATTCGCCGAATGCAGGTGAATTGGTGGTGAAATACGGTGCAATTCGACAGCATTGAAATTCTCCCATACTATCGTGTCTTCTATTCACAGGACGCCGATTTGCAACAAAAATCCAGCAAAACGCCCTGACGTTCGGTGTTTCAATTTGACAGGTTTAAGCAGGCGAATCCCATAGGATTGAAAGTGAAAAGAGAAAAAAAAATATTATTTTCACATTTTTATTTTAAAGACCGTTTATTTTTTGCAAAACCCCTTTTTACATTTTAACTTCAGACCTTTTTTTTTATTTTCTAACGGACCTTTTAATTTTTTTTTGTTTTTTTTAAAGGACCTTTTTTATTATTTAGAAAAAAAATAGTTTGAAACGTCTATTAGGAAAATAGGAGACCCCCCCCCACCCGTTCGGTGGAATTTGTCGATGCCAAGTGGATGGTTTTCGCCGATGTCCGTTAACTGCTTCAGCGACTCCAATTTCGGCAATATAAAGCGTCCGTTCGCTAGATAGTTGAGATCAACGTATTTTCGGCGATAAGCAATCGCCAAAGTTAGACAAAATGCAAAGCTCCGAAATGGCACGTAATTGCTTTGTGAATAGACCCTATAGACACCTTTTTTTTGTGGTCTACTCTACCTTCCCAAAATAATCACTTTTCCCGTTTGGCAAAACAGCATGTAGAATTGAACATCTGTGATTCTGAAAGAAAACAGGAATTTCCTTGTTATTATAACTACCACAGGGGTGTGGAAATTATATCGCCCGACGCCTGGGACATGAAGATCCGGGCGCCGGACAAGTAGATATTTTTGAGATGCAGTCTGGCGGGCAAGAAGCCCGACGGACTGCTCCGCCGTCGGGATACAAAGCGCGATCCTCCATAGGTAACCATTATAGGACATTGTGGTTCTATACGTTCCTGCTCATGGGTTTTTATATGTAGTGTTAAATCCCTTTTTTTCAGTCTTGCCATGGCCAGAGATGGCTCTGATGCTAATGAGGAACCAGACAAGGCTGGCATGTGAGACCACTCATGTTATGCAAAAGATTAGCCCGATTATAATGTAACTACGCAAGGGGGGGCAAGGGTCAGCAGCTTTGGCCCTCCAGCCGTTTTGGAACTACATCTCCCATGGTGGTCAGCCACTCATTAAGTTTGCAGAGCCTGCTGGGAAATGTATTTCCAAAATATCTACAGCAGGGCTGTCAAACTCGCGGCCCTCCAGATTTCCTACAATGCAATAGATGGCCAGGGAATCATGGGAGTTGTAGTCCAGAAACGTCTGGGGGGCCCGGAGATTGGCAGCCCCGTCCTAGAGGTTCACGGTTGCCTAACCCTGGCTTACACAGCCCTCAGGCGCACGTGAGTGTAGGAGTGTATCTGTGCGTGTAGACTATGACCTTCAACACTGTCATGCCAGGCCCCAGTGTGTAGGAGGCCTTAGGCGATTGCCTGTTTTGCCTAAATAGAGGCACAGGCGTTCATAACTGCAGAGGGAGAATCAGGATCTCTTAAAGCCAGAGAGAAGGAGGTTACAGTAGTCAAGGTGGGAGATAAGAGCTTGGATGAGCATTTTAGCAGAGTCCTGCTTAAGAAACATGGTTTCCACCTCGCATTAAACACGCTGTTTAATAAAGTGCTGTTAAACGAAATAACACGGGTTTATTTCCGTAATGAAGAGTTGGGGGATTTATGTATAAAATAGTCACTACTTGCCTTTATTAGTGCACAGCACGGTCCCTTTGTACCTCTCCGCAGCCTGTGCTCTGATCTGCTAGTTTAGATTGTGTGCAGTAACAATCCGTGTAACACGTGGGACGTGAACCTGTTATCAGCCGGCCTGCAATCAGTGTGTCTAGCATCAAGCCGCCGCTATAGCCGCGCGCTGGCATTGGGCCCAGACTCCTCTATATATGGGCTAATACCAACTGATTAAAACAAGCCTTCTTGACTTTTGGTTGGGGTCATTATCTCGCTCTTGCCCTCATATAAATGTCTTTGTGTATCTGTATATATATTTCTCTCTTGTCACGGGCCCCACAAATCCTGTATTTTTTCTTTTAAGGAGCCGGGACGTTTATGGAGCCGGGTCCTTTAAGTACTGAATATATTGCGCTTGCTGTAACTCGTAAGGCTTTAGCCATGTCTTTATTCTGTGGAAGTTCAGTCATTGCGTTACTCAGAGTTACAGGTGACCAGTGACTTCACTGCTCGTCCGCCTTCCCAAGGCATCGGAGGAGCGAAAGCAGGAAACAAAGAAACCGCAAGTCCCTTTTTTAAAAAATAAAAATTAATTGAACTTGTCAAGAAAGGGTAAAAGAAATGGCAGCTTTCTCGACCACGCAGTTTTGTTACTTCTATGTTTGTCTATCTGTCCACCCACTCTGCTGTGCGTTTGTCGGTCTGGCCATCCGTCCATTCTGCTGTGGGTTTGTCGGTCTGTCCCCCCACTCTGCTGTGGGTTTGTCGGTCTGTCCCCCCACTCTGCTGTGGGTTTGTCGGTCTGTCCCCCCACTCTGCTGTGGGTTTGTCGGTCTGTCCCCCCACTCTGCTGTGGGTTTGTCGGTCTGTCCCCCCACTCTGCTGTGGGTTTGTCGGTCTGTCCCCCCACTCTGCTGTGGGTTTGTCGGTCTGTCCCCCCACTCTGCTGTGGGTTTGTCGGTCTGTCCCCCCACTCTGCTGTGGGTTTGTCGGTCTGTCCGCCCACTCTGCTGTGGGTTTGTCGGTCTGTCCGCCCACTCTGCTGTGGGTTTGTCTGTCTGTCCGCCCACTCTGCTGTGGGTTTGTCTGTCCGCCCACTCTGCTGCTGTGGGTTTGTCTGTCCGCCCACTCTGCTGCTGTGGGTTTGTCTGTCCGCCCACTCTGCTGCTGTGGGTTTGTCTGTCCGCCCACTCTGCTGTGGGTTTGTCTGTCCGCCCACTCTGCTGTGGGTTTGTCTGTCCGCCCACTCTGCTGTGGGTTTGTCTGTCCGCCCACTCTGCTGTGGGTTTGTCTGTCCGCCCACTCTGCTGTGGGTTTGTCTGTCCGCCCACTCTGCTGTGGGTTTGTCTGTCCCCCCACTCTGCTGTGGGTTTGTCTGTCCGCCCACTCTTGCTGTGGGTTTCGGTCTGTCCGCCCACTCTGCTGTGGGTTTGTCTGTCCCCCCACTCTGCTGTGGGTTGGTCTGTCCGCCCACTCTGCTGTGGGTTTGTCTGTCCGCCCACTCTGCTGTGGGTTTGTCTGTCCGCCCACTCTGCTGTGGTTTGTCTGTCCGCCCACTCTGCTGTGGGTTTGTCTGTCCCCCCACTCTGCTGTGGGTTTGTCTGTCCGCCCACTCTTCTGTGGGTTTGTCTGTCCCCCCACTCTGCTGTGGGTTGTCTGTCCGCCCACTCTGCTGTGGGTTTGTCTGTCCGCCCACTCTGCTGTGGGTTTGTCTGTCCGCCCACTCTGCTGTGGGTTTGTCCGCCCACTCTGCTGTGGGTTTGTCTGTCCGCCCACTCTGCTGTGGGTTTGTCTGTCCGCCCACTCTGCTGTGGGTTTGTCTGTCCGCCACTCTGCTGTGGGTTTGTCTGTCCGCCCACTCTGCTGTGGGTTTGTCTACCCACTCTGCTGTGGGTTTGTCTGTCCGCCCACTCTGCTGTGGTTTGTCTGTCCACCCACTCTGCTGTGGGTTTGTCTGTCCGCCCACTCTGCTGTGGGTTTGTCTGTCCGCCCACTCTGCTGTGGGTTTGTCTGTCCGCCCACTCTGCTGTGGGTTTGTCTGTCCACCCACTCTGCTGTGGGTTTGTCTGTCCACCCACTCTGCTGTGGGTTTGTCTACCCACTCTGCTGTGGGTTTGTCTGTCCACCCACTCTGCTGTGGGTTTGTCTGTCCACCCACTCTGCTGTGGGTTTGTCTGTCCACCCACTCTGCTGTGGGTTTGTCTGTCCACCCACTCTGCTGTGGGTTTGTCTGTCCACCCACTCTGCTGTGGGTTTGTCTGTCCACCCACTCTGCTGTGGGTTTGTCTGTCCACCCACTCCGCTGTGGGTTTGTCTGTCCACCCACTCCGCTGTGGGTTTGTCCTTCCGTCTGCGCACTCCGCTGTGGGTTTGTCCTTCCGTCTGCGCACTCCGCTGTGGGTTTGTCCGTCCGTCTGCCCACTCCGCTGTGGGTTTGTCCGTCCGTCTGCCCACTCCGCTGTGGGTTTGTCCGTCCGTCTGCCCACTCCGCTGTGGGTTTGTCCGTCCGTCTGCCCACTCCGCTGTGGGTTTGTCCGTCCGTCTGCCCACTCCGCTGTGGGTTTGTCCGTCCGTCTGCCCACTCCGCTGTGCGTCTGTCCGTCTGCCCACTCCGCTGTGAGTTTGTCCGTCCGCCCACTCCATGTGGGTTTGTCCATCCGTCTGCTCACTCCGCTGTTGGGTTTGTCTGTCCGTCCGTCGTCCCACTCCCTGTGGGTTTGTTTGTCCGGGTCAGTCCCACTGTCCGCCCATACGTCTGTTTATCACACTCTATGGGTCCTACATTATATCTGCAGATTATTTCCTAGTTTTTATTATTGCTTCGTAAGAATTTGGAAGGATCGGGTTTGGAACAGGTTACTCTGCGGTTATGGGAAATCTTTATTACAATTACATTCTTAAAATAGTAGCGCGGCCGCTGCTCGACGTTCACACTGTCCTCGGCCAACTGTGATCCCCAGAAAACCACCAGGTATTTCTTTCCCCAAAAAAAAGATTTAACTTTTGTTCAGGGAGGTTAGAAGAAATGTTAAATCTGCGGCATTTTATACGTTCAATATATAAACCATATCTTGACGTAAATGAGGTGCCAAGCGTTTCCATGCGCGATTAACAACGCCATTAAAATCCGTTTCCAGTTTATTGCTTGGTGTGTGCCTGGAATCAAGATGAATTAAAACGGGTTGTCTTGGCAATGCTTTTGTGGAGGCATGTGTTCATTCAGCGTGTACCTAACCCGCCATGCTTTCTCTCGCTCTTCTGTTGCAGGATCAGTTTGACAATTTAGAGAAACACACACAATGGGGGATCGAAGTGCTGGAAAAATACATTAAGTTTGTAAAGGAGAGAACAGAAATAGAAATCAGCTATGCAAAACAGCTCCGGTAAGTGTATTTATAGATCGATACGTTGATAGGAGCCAACCGTAAGGATCGAAACCAAATAATCCACAGATCTACAGAATGGATTGGCCAGAATGTGTCCTCCTTATAAAATGTTACTATTTCATTATAGCAATAAGGGCAACGATCATTAAATAAGTGGTTATATTAAAATAATAATAATAAAAAATATTTTTGAATTCTTTTGAGCGCAGACCGGTCCATTTGGTGTATTAATCGCTCTGATGGTACCTTAAAATATGGATTATTATTCTATATGTATCTTGTATAGAAACTGAAGAGTTGTAAGTGTTCGCCCCTCAGTGTGTTTGTCTGTGTGTGTATATATTAGATATTAGGGATAGACCGATATATCGGTTTTGCCGATTACCGGCTGCCGATATTCAGAAAATTACTGATATCGGTATCGGCAGTTTATTTGCCGATAATTGGATAAGTTGGCTCCCTGCAGCTGCGACACGCAAGATCCCACAGAACTGTGCGAATCCGAGGCTTCTCCCATATCAGGCTGTAAGTCCTCACTGCAGAATGACCCCTGCTCACTGACCGTATTGTGCATGAGTGTGATGGCTACAGAAATGGGGCTTCCATCCTATCTGGCAGGGAATTCCCTATACAGGAGATGCAGGGTCTATTTCCTACAGCAGGGGTCAGCAACCTGGGCCTTCCAGATACTTTGGAACTGCATTTCCCATGAGGCTCCCAGAACCTAATGAGAAGCTGAGCATCATGGCAGATGTAATTCCAAAGTCACCGCTAACTTAACCAGAGCGCATGTAAACTTACCAGAGCCATTATAGTCTATGGGGTTAAGTTTACAACAGCTCTGGTTAAGTTAGCACCAACTTTTTAATAGAACCCTTGGAGGGCCAAGGTTGCTGAACCCCTTACATACAGGGTGATATGAGGGATCTTTCAGAAAGCCAAAGACGCCGTCTGATGGTTTGTAAAAATAAAAACCTTCTTATTAAATTGAATAAACGAAGTGGACACGGTGCAATATTTAAATGTTAAACACAAGTGAGTTAATGGCATAATGTCAGATTTGTGCTTTTTTTTCACAACTTTAAATTTACGGAATATCGGCACCAAATATCGTCTATCGGCCAGAAAAGCAGCCGATAATCGGTATCGGTCCTGAAAAAATGATATCGGTCTATCCCTATTAGATTTACAGGTACCTTTTGTCCTGATGAAAGTTCCCTGGGAGGAACTGAAACGTTGAATGTTTTAACATGGAATAATAAAGTATGTTTTATGGAAATCCCGAGAGTGCTGACATCTGCCTTGGGTGTGTATATATATATATATATAACAAAACAGGAGGAGAGCACACCAAACATATTCAAATACAAAAAACCACAACAGCAGCTAAATTCATTTAGACACAGAGAATCTCTGTGTTTAAATGAATTTAGCTGCTGCTGTGGTTTCTTTTGTATTTGAATATGTTTGGTGTGCTCTCCTCCTGTTTTGTTATATATTATGTCTTGAGATGCACCCGCACTGAAAGCGTACTTAAGGTTGAGTGCTGCCCCTCTCGTGTATTTTATATATATGTGTAAATGTCCTCTGCAACTTTAAACTTTATTATTTGCAGTGTGGAGGCTTTTAATCGCACTTTTTTTTCCTCCACCACAAATTTTCAAAAAATAAATAATATATATATTTTTTTTTTTTTTTTTTTTTTTAAATTTGTGGTGGAGGGATTTCTCACGCGCAGCCCCCACTCTCTGGAACGCTCTCCCTCATACTCTCAGACTTTCCCCTAACTTCTCTTCCTTCAAACGCTCCCTTAAAACGTTCCTATTTAGGGAAGTCTACCACCCAACTCACTGACGCAACCATCAATCACTCTCACCTTACAGTCCTCTCCTCCTGTTTCCAACCCCAACCCTCCCAGATTGTGAGTTCCTACAGGAATAGGGCCCTCATCTCCTCCTGTACTGTTTGTCAAATGTTGTTCAATGTATTGTAACCCTGTCTATACTGTGCTTATTGTACAGCGCTGCGGAATATGCTGGCGCTTTATAAATAAAGAATAATAATAATAATATTCAAATAAGCTTTATTGGCAGGACCAAATACATTTTAGCATTGCCAAAGCATATGGGGAGGTTATATGGGATGGAGGGGGGGGGGTAGTGGGACATATATGGGGGGATTGGGAAAGTTCATTGACATTATCAGGGGTAAGGGATAATGTATATATATGAGTCTGAATAAATTACTTGGTTAGTCCATAGAGATCCTTTGTTACATTCCCTGTATGCAGTAAGGAATTCTGGGTAAGACGTATCACATTTTTGCATCAAACATCTGCAGTAGCGCAGACTCCCTGCATGCCGTGATGCTAGATGGCCTCAAGCAAAGTTCAGGGTATGGAGCAGCAGCAAAGTCACTCGTGGACATGTGGGGTGTCTGCGCTACTGCAGACGTTTGATACGAAAGACTGAGAAACTGTGGATTTTATTTGCATGTCCTACCCAGAATTCCTTGCTGCGTATGGGGGAGCAGGCAAAGCAAGACATGCAGATGTTTGTCACGCAGACTTAAAGGGATACTCTAGGGTTAAAATGGGAGGGGGGGACAGAGGGGTAAACATTAAGCGCTCTGACCCCCTCCCACCTCTCCCTCCCATTGTAATCCTATGAATGCATTGTTTGTTTTATGCCGTGTCACATGAACGCCGGATAGTCCTTCAGGGATCTCGGCTGATGAATCGCGTCTCTTTGGGGAATTGATTGCTAAGCAAGAGACTCAGAATTTCCTGTGAACTTCATCACCAAACCTTGCGTTATATCTCCCACGTGTGATAGCTCGCAGGTTGTGTGACTCGTGCAGAGCTAATTGCCTGCTACGGAATGAGGTGCGCAGAGGTTGCGCCATGTTGTGCCATACCATAAGGTCCAGTAAGCTCTTCCATTGCTCCATAAGTAGACCTTCTTCGTGCCTACCTTTATGAAGTCATGGGGGGTTTTGCTCGCTTTATTAACTTGCCGTAATTGTGCAGATATGTGCTCACCTTCCGAGGTGGCCTCCGTGTTAGAGAGGTGCCATCTAATTAAGCAAAGTGTGCAGAAATTGACTTTATAAACTAATGACGCATCTGACTTGTATATTTAATCTTATTTGACAGGTGCGTGTGAATGTAGGAGCGCATTTGGGTCCAGTGTAATGCGTATCTGAATTTTAACACCGACTCGTATCGCGCCTTATCATTTTTCTAGACAATGTTTTGGTGATGGCGCCCTCAGAGGAGGTGCCGCGTACTCGCGCGAATCGGACGGCGTCCCTGTTGCAAGATCTGGGCTTTTTGATCAATTCAGAGAAGTCGATCTTGCAACCTTGCCACAAACTAGAGTTCTTGGGCTTTGTATTGGATCCCATAGGGATGTGTTTTGAGTCTACCCGGCGACAAATGCAAGACGATCCTCAGAGAGGCGCGAAAGCAACGGCACGTATCCCTTCGGGATCTAGCACGCATGGTCAGCCTTCTATCGGCCTTGAGACTGGCTATCAGCCCTGCTCCCCTGCATTATCGGACCCTCCAACGCTTGAAGGCCCGATATCTCCGGGAGGGATAGACCTATTCAGACTTAATCCTGTTATCATCGGAGGCTCTGTTGGATCTCTGTCGGATCTCTGTCGGTGGATCCAGAACCTCTGGTTTTGCAACGGGAAGAAATATCATTCCTCTGCTCCCAATATTGACGATCGAGTCGGACGTCTGCCACACTGGTTGGAGGCTCGTTGCGGCACGGAGACCGGAGGCAGCTGGTCGCCTCAAGTGGCGCAACTCCACATCAATGGCTCGGAGTTGATGGCGGGGATGTTTGCCCTGCAGTGGTTTGCAAGGCACCACAGTCATCGCTTCCTGCTGTTAAAAATGGACAATTTTCCAGTGGTCCGGTATGTCAATGACTTGGGGGGGGGGGTCCTCGTTTGATTCTATCGCCACAAACCTTTGGGAAAAACCTCTAAACTGGTTAATGAAGCATCAGACTTGTATATTTAATCTTATTTGACAGGTGCATTTGGGTACCGTGTAATATGTATCCGACTTTTCTGTGCAAACTCACATTATCCAAAATTTCCATGACGTGTGATCTTAAAGGAACACTTTAGAGTGTCCTTCTTTTTACCCTTAAATAATTGGGCAGAGGCTCCTGACAGCCTCTGCCCAATTATTATTTTATTATTTTGGCCCATATTACTCACCTTTTCTCCCTTGCCGCTCCTCCTCTTCGGCCCAGAGACTCCCAAACCCAGAAGTCCCTGAGGCTTTTCTGTGCTGCTTGCGTAGCGTAGGAACTGCACATTGCACAACTCAACGGGACTTGAACTTTACGTACACAAGTTCCATGGCGCCTACACAGATCCGATCCTTCACGGCCTCTCTGAGCCCGATCGCTGACTCGATTGGTCTCGGCGATAGTGACGTCGGCATGCTCTGTGCGTGCCGGTGTTCCGTCGACTAATGCCAGAGCGTCGGATAGTGCAAGTGACGTTTTGCGCTTGCGCCGGAGCCGCTACGTCATGCCAGCTGATCTGTCAATCTGATGGAATCCGTGACGTATGCCCAAATCGGCCACGAGCATCAGATCGTGCAAGGGACGCTCTGCGCATGCGACGATCTGCCACGCGTGTCGGATTGGGCAAGGGACACTCTGCGCATGTGCCACTGCAGTCAGTAACGTATGCGAAAATAGGGAATCCCCCGACACGAGCACACGGCATTATCTGATCCTTCAGATAATGCCTTGCTCTTTGTGCGCATGTGCGTGCCGACGCCACGGAGGAGAAATAAGTTTGTTTAAAATTTACAAACTTTTTTCTCCTCCATGGTATCGGCCTGGGCACAAAGCGCGAGACGTTATCTATTTGATCATACGTCACTGACTCCAGTGGCGCATGCGCAGAGCGTCCCTTGCCCAATCCGACGCTCGTGGCCGACTTTCGCTTGCGCAGAGCGTCCTCCGATGCTCGTGGCTAATTTGCGCATAAGTCATGGATTCCAGCTGATTGACAGATCAGGTGGCGTGACGTAGCGGGACTGGCGCATGCGCAGAGCGTCACTTGCACTATCCAACGCTCTGGCATTATTCGATGGAACACCGGCATCACTAGTAACCGGCAGCCAGGAAATTGATGATGCTGGGTGGGGTGGAGGAAACTCCTCCACTTCACCCAACTTTTTATCCAGCAGGGCTGGGAGGTGGTGGGGAGACGAGGCTCACTCCTCACACCCTGGCCACTTCAAATGAAGTGGTCAGGATGTGTAGAGTGTTCCTTTTAAGTCACTGCCTGTTTTGCCTAATTATAGAGCCGGCCCTGCTCACCTCCTTACTCCAATGCACCATGATACATGACACAAAGACGCTTGACATCTTTTCTCATCTCTGTATTGGAGTGAGCTCATTATACACAGTTCCTCTCCACGGGTTCCTGTCTGAAGTAGTGACCACTTGGTGACATTTACCGTCCCATTTGCAAATGTTAAGGCTCCCCGATTACGGTGACGCCGAGATTTTCCAAACAGATTTGCGAAAAAATGAAAAAAGCCTCTGCTCCCAATCGCCAACAGACTTCCCCAGCGTCCACTTTCATTGGCATAGAGGTCTGTGCCGACTGCATAGCGCAGTACGCAGAGAATATTTGACTTGGGGAAGTAGGAAACCCCCCTCCCCCCCCCTATAAGCTGCTTTAATATATTCACACAATTAAAACGTCTCCCTGTCTTAATGAATAGGAATGTGACATCCACCTAAAACACAATAGTGACCCCACCTGCACATACAGTTCCTGTTGGTAGAACTTGTTTTCGGGCTTACAGTTTTGGAGATCCCAGCCTAAAATAGCCTCCCTTGTCGGAAAAGAGTTTGTGTATCTCTTGGTTTCATAGCAACACGCACTCTGCTCGTTGGGGAATTCGAGGCTCGTCAAGGATTCGTTGTAATTTTGGCTTGTGGATCTAGGTGCGCCATCACAATGCCTCTTCCATCTCAATGACACTCTAGATTAGGGCTGTCAAACCCCCCCCCCCCCCGGTGATTCTGAACTACAACTCCCACAATTCCCCGGCCATCTGTTACATTGGAAGAATTCTGGGGATTGGGGGCCTTGAGTTTGACAGCCCTGCTGGAGATGTTTGTCGATGCCTCGTGTATCACTTTGTGGCCACATCAATGTAACACGTAAAGGGTTATACAGAGCACCGAAATGTCGCTGACATTTCGGTGCTCTCTCGTTTCTCGCACTTCAGGGAATCCAATTTCCCCACCCTGCGGTGAATTCAGCATTCACCGCAGGGTCCCCGGAGTACAGGGAAGGGACTCTAAAATCCACCGCAAAACCGCCAGAAAAAAAGGCGAAATTCTGCCATAAACACAGCCAATTCAATCCGAATAATCGGAACACTTGGAACCACCGCAAAAAAACAAGCAGACCACGTCCGGAAACAGCTGACAATCAGCCGGACGCGGCGTCGACCAGCCGCTGGAAAAAGCCGACAAGCCGATGAATGGGGTAAAAAAAAAAAAAACACCAAGCGATTGAAAGTTTCAAAATTGAAACGGTGTTTGCAAAAAAACCTGAGCGAAAATGTCTGGAATTTACATATAAGATCCAATGAATAATAATAAAAAGGTCTGTTACAGAAAAAAGAAAAAACACTATTGAAGAAAAAAATGATTTTTTTTTTTCTCACAATACTTAAAAGACCCTAAAAAATACATAGACTTTTTACTGCAGATTTAAAGAATAAATGGTATATTGCATTAAGATGGGAATATTTTTAACATTGAAGCCTGTGGGATTGAAACATACATTGTACAGCGCTGCGGAATATGCTGGCGCTTTATAAATAAAGAATAATAATATGGGATTCTCCTGAATAAACCTGCCGAATGAAAACACCGAACAGCAGGGCATTTCGGCAACTTTTCTCTGCTGTTTGGTGTCTGTGAAATAGATTAACCATTGCTTCTCTATGGGGGATTTCACTGCCGTCGAACAGGCACCATATTTGCTGGCAATTCACCAAAATTTGGTGAACTGCCTGCTCTCTGAATAGCCGAATGGCCCCGAAATGTCACCGGATGGGGAAATTCACTGTTCGGTACACTTTCAGGGCAAGTTCGGATCTCTGGGAATAACCCTGATGGTTTCCGTGCCTACACCTAGGAGCTGTTGATAGATATTGGTTTATAAATTTGCATTTTTTTTTTATTATTATTTTTTTTTAACCCCGTTTGCCAGTAATCTCAGTAATCGCATCTCACAACCGGTACGACTGAGCCACTTCATTGAGGCGTCATCACCTTACTTCACACGCTCTGGGGCCCTTTATATTCGTCGCAAGTCACCGTAAAGCAGGACAGCCTCGTTGCAACATGTGCCGAACACTCCATATACGTTGGGTTGGATACATTGAAATTCTCCCGAGAGAATAAAAGGTTCTTCTCCGAAGAGGGGAGCGATTGATGAGCGTTGTGACACTTTTCCTCCAGCAACGTGCTTGTGACCTCATAATTTGGCGCTACCTGATACCCCGCCGCTCACCCTATATATTGGTGTATTGTTCAGCTGCCCAGAGCAGGACGCCCCAGAGGGTAGATTTCAGTGATGGCAAACCTTGCCGCCCCAGATCTTTCAGATTTACATATCCCGTGATGGTTAGTCACACAAAAGGCTGGCTGAGCATCATGGGATATGTAGGTCAGAAACATCAGGGATGCCAAGGTTCCCCATCCATGGTATACACAGTATCTGATAGGATGTGCACCACGCTGCCATTGTAAACGGGAGTCCCAGGATTGGCTGGGAGGTTTCAGCCTTTTCCTAGTTTGCTTAAGAGGAGAGGTGTGTGTGTAAAATATATATATATATGTGTCTTTTCACATCGTGCGTTAAACGCAGGTCGGGTGCTGTTTATAAGGTGCTTTTTAGTTGTAACCAGAGAATGAAGAGCTGTTATCAATGCGTTACATGGAGCACATGGCTCGGATCTGGTTTTACAGCGGCTAAAGATGTTCTTTATTATACCCCCCCCCCCATCCTCTTATTTATTTTGTCATGGCATATGTTTTCTCTTAATCCCTTTTACGTTACGTCCCTCCTATAACAAGCATGGTCAGTATGGTCGCCACGCGTCCTGTCAGATTAATACTGGTACCATACCATAATACTCGTATTTTCCCACCGCAGACACCAGTTATCAGCTATTGGCCAGAAGTCTGCCATGTTTATCCATGCGAGTGCATCTTTCTCTGTCCATTTACAGTCGTTTAACCTGTTCCTGTCTGTCCTGTCCTGTTTGTTTGTCTTATGTAATGGATGCCGCATTTTGCAGTACCTGTCTACACAGTCCAGAGGGTCTCTCGGCCCCCAATGTGTTCTATACGTTTCCATCTGTCCTGTCACTTTGTTGGTCTTTCTGTTTTGTAATTCTGTCCTATCATGTCAGTTGTTCTGTCCTGTTCGGTCCTGTCAGTCATACTGTCCTGTCCTGTCAGTCATACTGTCCTGTCCTGTCCGGTCAGTCATACTGTCCTGTCCTGTCCGGTCAGTCATACTGTCCTGTTCGGTCCTGTCAGTCATACTGTCCTGTCCTGTCAGTCATACTGTCCTGTCCTGTCCTGTCAGTCATACTGTCCTGTCCTGTCCGGTCAGTCATACTGTCCTGTCCTGTCCGGTCAGTCATACTGTCCTGTCCTGTCAGTCATACTGTCCTGTCCTGTCAGTCATCCTGTCCTGTCCTGTCAGTCATACTGTCCTGTCCTGTCCTGTCCGGTCAGTCATACTGTCCTGTCCTGTCCGGTCAGTCATACTGTCCTGTCCTGTCCGGTCAGTCATACTGTCCTGTCCTGTCCGGTCAGTCATACTGTCCTGTCCTGTCCTGTCAGTCATACTGTCCTGTCCTGTCCTGTCCGGTCAGTCATACTGTCCTGTCCTGTCCGGTCAGTCATACTGTCCTGTTCCTGTCCGGTCAGTCATACTGTCCTGTCCTGTCCGTCAGTCATACTGTCCTGTCCTGTCGGTCAGTCATACTGTCCTGTCCTGTCCGGTCAGTCATACTGTCTGTCCTGTCCGGTCAGTCATACTGTCCTGTCCTGTCCGGTCAGTCATACTGTCCTGTCCTGTCCGGTCAGTCATACTGTCCTGTCCTGTCCGGTCAGTCATACTGTCCTGTCCTGTCCGGTCAGTCATACTGTCCTGTCCTGTCCGGTCAGTCATACTGTCCTGTCCTGTCCGGTCAGTCATACTGTCCTGTCCTGTCCGGTCCGGTCAGTCATACTGTCCTGTCAGTTGTCCGGTCCGGTCAGTCATACTGTCCTGTCAGTTGTCCGGTCCGGTCAGTCATACTGTCCTGTCAGTTGTCCTGTTCGGTCAGTCATACTGTCCTGTCAGTTGTCCTGTTCGGTCAGTCATACTGTCCTGTCAGTTGTCCTGTTCGGTCAGTCATACTGTCCTGTCAGTTGTCCTGTTCGGTCAGTCCTGTCCTGTCAGTTGTCCTGTTCGGTCAGTCCTGTCCTGTCAGTTGTCCTGTTCGGTCAGTCCTGTCCTGTCAGTTGTCCTGTTCGGTCAGTCCTGTCCTGTCAGTTGTCCTGTTCAGTTGTTCTGTCCTGTCAGTTGTTCTGTAGCATCTATATATACTGTAATCCTAATTCCAGCTCCATTTGGTGTGACGAGTCTCATGTTTCCATGTGAATACCTGAATGAATCTGGTTTTCCCCGGCTTTGTGGGAGTTGCAGTCAGCGCTGGCTCCTGAGGTTTTTTTGGCATTGTGTGCGCAGTGTAAGCTGCCAGATCCTGGCCTTTCTTCAGGTCATGGTTTGAGCAGCTCCAACGCTGCGATTACTCATATTACTGAACACAACAGCAATAGCGAAGCCGTGCGTCAGCGATCCAGTCACACAGACAGAATGAATGCTCTGCTGCTTGGGTGTCCGCAGACATTCTTCATGGATCTACACCCGGCACTTCATGTCATTCTCATTCTACCCATCCTTCTACTTTCCTTCACACTCCCGCTCCCACCCTGCTATTCCTCCTCCCTATCTGTCTACCCAAAACAATGGCCGCTCTGAGGACCAGGCTAGCCGGGCTGCTAGTCACCGCGCTCCTGCCTGCGTGACTCTCATCATGTCAATCCGCGGGGTTACAAAATACACATCATATACAATAGCGCAGCCTAGATCACGATTTCTCTCCAGCAACCAATAACCCTTACACTCCACAATGCCGTGTGTCTCACAATCCCCTCACTATGTAACACATCGCTATCCCTCTCTCTGACTCCTATACTTTGGTATTTTCAAGAGACTGTCCTATATTTTTGTTTTAGTTTAATATGTGTGCGTTTGTGTGTATATATAATATATGTCCTGTTATGTTGGTCTTGTCCTGTCTTGGCCTGTTTTGTCCTTGTGTCGCTCGATCTCTCAAGGTGTGTGTGTGTACACAAAATGACAATTCTTTATAAAGCACCAACATACTCTGCAGCACTGTACAGTGGATGGGGACAAAACAAACGCAAGTTTCACACATGGAGAACAATAGGAAAAGCAGAGCTTGCTCAAGAGCTTACACTCTTAAGAGGAATGTGTGTGTATGTAGTGTAAATATATACACACACCCAGACAGAGCGACAGGACCGAGTGACGGCATATATAATACATATGACTCGTGAAAATACATACATATAATGGCATTTTGTATCCTCCCCCCCCCCCATCAATCTCTTTTCATTACAAACAATATATGACAACTATTAATATTTTAGGAGAAGACCTGAAAAGCTGGTTTAACTACGACACTTAATTTTATGACCGTGTGCACCGGTTCATATATGTATATGCATATTCCGGCCACTTTATTAGGTACCTAGTCGTGTGTTGAGCCTCCTTTAACCTCCCTGCCGGTCCGGTTTTAACATTTTATTAGGGATGCACCGATACCGATACTAGTATCGGTGCCGATACCGGGACCTGCACGAGTACTTGTGGAGGGGCCCCCGATACCAGAAGCCAGCGCTGGGCTGGGTTGCCGGCCGGTTTCATTGGCGTAATGTTTGGCGCACTGCCAGGCTCCTCCGGCACCTTCTTTCTTCGAGTGGCTGCCGGCAGAGGCTGTAGCCCGGCCGCTCGTTGAGAATCACGTGCACAGCCGCGATCTCGTGAGATTGCAGAGTTCACGAGATCTCCCGAGATTGCGGCTGTGTGCGTGGTTCCCAACGAGCGGCTGGGCTACAACCTCTGCCCGGCGGCCGCTCGAAAAAAGAAGACACGGAGGAACCTTGCAGCGCCGGAGGGTGAACTGGGGGACAATGTATGAGAGAGCTGGGGGCAATATGTGAGCTGGGGGCATTTTATGTGAGGTCTTATGGAAAAGCAGTCATATGACATTAAATAAAAGTATTGGTACTCTGTGAGTACTTTTAAAAAGTATCGGTGCATCCCTATATTTTATATGTCAAAATCAGTGCATTTATTCAGCCCCCTGGCGGTTTTTCCGAGTGTGGCTTGGGGTTAAATTTCAATGCTGAAAGCGGTAACCTCAAACCACACTCGGGCTGATACATGCCTGTCCGTGCGCTCCCTCGCTGTCACCTCCAGCCGGTCGCGGCATCCTGCAGGCTACTCCTGGGTTCCCTTCTTGCGACGGGAAACTGGAAGCAGGACGCCGCGATCGGCTGGAGGGGACAGCGAGGGAGCGCACGGACAGGTATGTATCCAGCCAGAGTGTGGCTCTGGGTTACCACTTTCAGCATTGAAATTTAACCCCGAGCCACACTCAGGAAAACAGCCAGGGAGGATAATCTTCAAAACAGCCTGAATTCAACAAGGTGCTGAATGCGTTGTTGCGGTATTGTGTGCCACGCGGGCATGAGCGCGTCACGCAGTTCTTGGACATTTGGTGAAGATGTAGGCTTGGAGGGAATATTCCTTTCTAGCGTCTCCCACAAATGTTCAGTCGGATCGAGATCCGGGGTCTAGGCGGGTCACTGCAGCAAAGGAAAGTCATCGACCTTTTCTTGGAGCCATCCCGTAGTGATGCGGGCTTTGTGCACCGGGCTTTATCCTGCTGGAAGTAACCATCTGCCTGAGGATACACCGTCACCACGAATGGATGCACTTGGCAAGGTTTACGCACGCCCTGGCATCCAGACGTGAATCCAGAGGTGTCCATGAACCCAACGTGTGCCAGAAAATCATTCCCCGCACCATGACGCTGCCCCCACCGTTCTGCACAGTTGTCGTCAAACACGAAGGATCCACAGATTCGTGTTGTTTGAGCCGAAATCTGAGTCTGCCGTCACCATGATGCACCAGGAACATCTACTCATCAGACCAAGCGACCTCTCTCCAGTCTTCGATGGTCCAGTGCTGGTGTTGCTGTGCAGAAGGTGTGCTCTCCTGTTCTTCTCTGATAACAATGGTACCTGACATGGCCGTTGTACCACATCCCAACAGGGTGCTTGGAAAAAAGACGAGACAGAGGAGATATGATAGAAACATTAAAATACGTAAAGGGAATCCACAAGGTAGAGGAAGGGAGTATATTTAAAAGGAAACAAAGTAGCAAAACAAGAGGACATAGTCTTAGATTAGAGGGGCAAAGGTTTAAAAGTAACATCAGGAAGCATTATTTTACTGAGAGGGTGGTGGATACATGGAACAGTCTTCCAGTTGAAGTGGTAGAGGCCAAAACAGTAATTGAATTTAAGCAGGCATGGGATAGGCATAAGGCTATCCTAAACAAAAGATAAATCCAGGTAAAGTATCCATGTAATTGGGCAGACTAGATGGGCCGAAAGGTTCTTATCTGCCGACATTTTTCTAGGTTTCTAGTGGTTCTTTGCGATGTGGTTTTTCTGAGCACTAGGATTGAATTCTTATGTCACTTGGGCAACAGTGGCCTGTCTGTTGTCTTGCACAAGTCTATCCATCCTCCTCTCACCAAAGAGCAATTTTCTTAAAGTAAAGTTCAGAGGGACTTCCGCCCCGGAGACTATTTGTCCAACACGTCTTACAACTACGATCACGGCACGTTCGAAGTCCGTTCGATCTTTGCCCTGTCCCATTGTCGCTGTGGTTTGTAGTATAAACTGATACCGGGAAGGTTGTTCTGCTGTATTTATGCCCAAAACTGGCCACGTGACGTGGAACGAACCATTTGTGCGCACGACTACGGTGTACCTAATAAAGTGTCCGGCCAGTGTACTGCAATACCTCCCAACACCTTCGATTTATACCTCTCTGTCACGGCTTGAGAAATACAGATACACAGGCGCGCTCGCCCACGCACACTCTGCTCCTTGTGTTTACATTTTTATGCTTGTGTTTTTTTAGTTTCGCACTTGCCGGCCAAAAATGTCTACACCCGTCCATCCCTAATCCATAATGTTATCATCAGACGCCGTTACGAAGCGAGAGGCCAGCGCCGCGTGTATGTGAGGCTTTTACAAAGTATCGCTTCTGAAAGACAAACTGGGAAATATGTACACGGAAACGGGCCTCACGCTGCAAGAAAATGCGCGCGTTCCTCAAATATATATTCATTTTCTTTTCACGCTTGTACATGTGAGAGCCGAGAGTGTAGCTTCACATTGTCACCTGTGTCATATCCTGACTCTATTTATACCTCAGCCTTTATAAAGGGGTTTAGGTGAAAATACAGCATTTAGTCAAAAAATCTGCAATAAATCTGCTCTATGCCATCACCCCTCCTGATCCATCCTTTATGCTCATCACTTCCCACCCCTCCTGATCCATCCTTTATGCCCATCACTTCCCACCCCTCCTGATCCATCCTTTATGCCCATCACTTCCCACCCCTCCTGATCCATCCTTTATGCCCATCACTCCCCACCCCTCCTGACCCATCCTTCATGCCCCTCACTCCCCACCCCTCCTGACCCATCCTTCATGCCCCTCACTCCCCACCCCTCCTGACCCATCCTTTATGCCCATCGCTCCCCACCGCTCCTGATCCATCCTTTATGCCCATCGCTCCCCACCCCTCCTGATCCATCCTTTATGCCCATCTCTTCCCACCCCATCCTGACCCATCCTTTATGCCCTTCGCTCCCCACCACTCCTGACCCATCCTTTATGCCCTTCCCTCCCCACCGCTCCTGACCCATCATTTATGTCCATCGCTCTCCCACCCCTCCTGACCCATCATTTATGCCCATCTCTTCCCACCCCTCCTGACCCATCCTGTATGCCCATCACTCCACACCCCGACCCATTCTGTATGCCCATCACTCCCCACCCTTCCTGACCCATCCTGTATGATGTGCCCATCACCTACACCGCTCCACATCCATCCTGTATGCCCATCACTCCTCACCCTTCTTGACCCATTCTGAATGCCCATCGTCCTTGCCCTTTCTCACACCTCCTATATATGCTCATCGCCCCCCACCACTCCTGACCTATCCAGTCTGCCCATCTGTCCCAGCCACCCTGCCCTCATCTATCCCTACACCCCTTTCTACTCTCCGTGCCTTACACTGTGTCACCCAGACTCTTCCCTCCTCCATCGCTAGCCTCTGGCAGTTTATCGTGCTCTGTGATCTTCCACCCCGGCACACGCCAATCCCTCGTCAAATGCTCAGTCTGCCAAGACACATAATTGTGTTTTGCGCTGCATCGGAATGGCGTCCGGTGTCTTGTATTTGCCATCGGTAGATGTTTTCTGTCTGTGCAGCAATAGACTCGCGGAGAGGGGAGGCCATAACTTTATTTCTGTTTCTCTTTGCAGGAATCTTTCAAAAAAGTATCAAACCAAGAAGAACTCCAAAGAAGAGGAAGAATCGAAGTGAGTGTCTGTGGCGACGGGGCATGTCGGTGCAGACCGTGGGCAGGCTCGGGGAGTTAGAACATGCTTTATTTAGAGGAACAGAAAAGCTCTGCGCGCTGCATGCCTATCCGGTGCTGTGGTACACGCTCAGAAACCTTGCACACATTACAACAGGAAGTTTTTGGTTTTTCTCTTTTTTTTGCTCATCCTTTCGTTAAATGGGGCCACAGAGAACCATGCGCCTCCCTGCCGCTTATGGTAGGGGTAATCGTGCAATGAAGCAGAAAGACCCTTTTTTCCATCATCCTTTTTCATGGCTGTCTCATTCGTGCATTCAAGCGTTTGGATGGTGCCATTAGGGTCGGTCCCCTCGTGCCTCGAGCTTGCAGGAGCTGTGCTGCGATTGCGAACGGCGCGGCTTCTATTCCGGATCAGAGAACCGCACATCAGTGTACAATAAAGACGGCTGCATGCACAAGTGCAGATCTCTGATCCATGCCTAGATCCAGGGAATTTATTAAAATTATATATATATATATATATATATATATATTCACGTTTTTAACTGGGGAAGACATTATAAGCCCGAAACGGCTGTCCAGGAGTGGCTGTGACTCGTTGCGTAACCTGACCTTTGCTAAATTAAGCCATCTAGTATGACAGGGCTCAAAATTTCAAGTCCCAAGCTACTAACCAGGTGATAAGTTACTCGCCACCAGTTGCTCCACCTAACCCCTACCCAGCCCTTAACTCTGCCCCTAAGCACACCCCCTTAAATTATCTTTTGAAATTACACTGTTAAAGGTTTTATTTGGAATAAAGTTGCAAAAATAACATTAATACCCAGACATCAGACCCCGGATACATGTATACCCAGACATCAGACCCCAGATGCATGTATACCCAGACATCAGACCCCAGATGCATGTATACCCAGTCATCAATCAGACCTCCAATACATGTATACCCAGTCATCAATCAGACCTCCAATACATGTATACCCAGTCATCAGTCCCCGGATACATGTATACCCAGTCATCAGTCCCCGGATACATGTATACACAGTCATCAGTCCCCGGATACATGTATACTCAGTCATCAGAGCCCAGTGCGAGCAGAGGGAGGAGGCAGGGCAGCTCCTCTCCACCCCCCTGCCCAGTGACAGAGATGAGTTGGGTCAGGTTAGGCAGCTGATCCCTGCCACCGCGCAGCCTGGGGAAGGGGGGGGGCTGTACGATGGCACTGCTGGAATACACAGCACAAAATAATTTCCACTCGCCCTCACTTAATTTCCACTCGCCAAATGCGAGTAGGCGAGTGACAATTGTGGGCCCTGTAGTATGACAGGTCACTGGCAAGGAGGGTTCTGTGTGAAAACAGACCCTGGATGCAAAAAACGTGGTACATTGGAGACCTCATTTGCATGTCTTACCCAGAGTTCCTTGCTGCATACGGGGAATGTAGCACATGAGCTCTGTGGGCAAAGCAGTTCTCTGAATTGCTGGGATGTGTAAATGTCTTCAATTATAAACTTGATTATTTGCTATGTGGAGACTTTTAATCTCACTTTTTGCCCTCCACCATAATTTAAATGTGTAATTAATATATATATATATATATATATATATTGTGTATACGCGTCCGGGAAGTGTTTTGCATTTCTAATATTGTCAGATTTTGGAATATTTACAAATAACAATCAGAGATCTGGCAGGATGGGACCCAGATCTAAGCGCAAAAGTCATATATGTTTCATATACGCCAGAAGCAGGAAGCCTTGGCCATCCAGAGGTTTTAGAACTACAACTCCCATGATCCTAACAGGGTTATTCAGAGAAAGGTGAAAATTCTAGGTCAAAATAGCCAAACAAGAAAAATTGTCATTTATCTCACTTTCCAAATCGGCTATTTGGTCTAGATTGTCCTCTTCTCCTGATTTTCACCTTTCTCTGAATGACCCTGTCAGTCTCATTGGGTTAGTGTAGACTCATGGGAAATGTAGTTCCAAAGCATCTGGAGGGCCTAGGTTGCTGACCCCTGTTACACACCTTATGCACCCAGACTGAAGGTCATTTTATATAACATTTTTAATGATTTAGTTACCCGTCACATGACGTCAGGTGTGAAATTTCACACTATAAGTGACATATCGGTGCTCAACATCTTCGGATTTTGGAACATTTCGGTTGAGGGACACCATGGAAAAGACAGAACAATAGGGATCGGGCAGATTCATTTAGAAATCATCTTTCCAAGTGTGTTTTAGCTGCGGTTCTCTGGATTTGGGGGGGGGGGGTGTTAATGTTTCCTATTCGCGTCATAGCACAGTTTAGTAAGCCGTCGTGTGCCGCTTTGGTAGAAACCTCATGAAATCCCATTAGAGCCTTTCACACCTCCCGTCTTTTATTGCAGCCGCGAGGTAAGAGTAAATGCAACGGGGACCAGTGAAAACATGCGCTGCTTTCCATATATTAGCCCCTTCACTGCTGAGCCATTTCACGTTTTAAAAAAACACATTTTTCTTTTTTCTATTATTTTTTTTTCTTTACATTAAACATGTTTGGTATCAATGGAAAGGCCATGCTCTGGCCTTTCTAACGATACCAAATATGACCCTGCTAGCTGAAAACAGTCAGGAGATATCGGGGTTCAAACAAACCCCTATCTTTCCTTAGGAGTCAATAAGGACGTTCCCCACACGTCCTCAGCAGTGAAAGGGTTAGCAAAGCTCTCCGTTAATAATAAAGCAGACTTAAATACAGTTATTTGGGCATTTGTTTTAACCAGTAATTCCACACCCTGCTCATCAGGTCCCCCTAACAGGCCAGGTTTGCAGGATATGTGACGCACAGCACAGGTGATATGATTTGCTGCTCAGTGATTGCAGGATTCAGTCTGAATTTCAATAGGGAATCCTTAAATCCCGGCCAGTTAGGGGGACCTGAGGACCAGGGCTGGGGACCACTGTTTTAACCCAATTCTGCATTTTTCTGTACTTTTTTTTAAAACGGCCGTCCGACTGTTACATTGTAAGAGCCACTCGCTCCGACCGATTGTCCTGAACGTAATGTAACCCGTGACATTAAGATTCTGCGTTAACGATAAGCGAGTTCACCCAGGATCCATCTCTCATCCGGCAGATACACATCATGCAAAGCCTTCCAAACCACTTTGAACGAAATGAACGACTATGCCGGTCAGCACGAGGTCATCTCCGAGAACATGACGTCACAAATCACGACAGAGCTGACGCGGGTCGTGCAGGAGCTGAAGCAGGAGAGGAAAGCGGTAAGTCACTGATCTCTGCTCTTCCGGCACGTGGGTTTGCGGTGCGATCAGATACGTGATCTCTGATACGGCCGGTTCTTCTGCTTCATTGGTGGATTGACTTTTTGGCCTTTTTCAAGAATGACCGGAAACAACACATCGAAATACAATGAAATGTACCAGAACATTTAGGAATAAAAGGGACTTGATTTTCTAAAGGGTAAGGGCTGAAGCAATACCTGGACCCCCTCCAACCCTCCTGGAAAGCTGTCAGTCAGCTTGTGCTGGACAGCCTTCTGGAGTTGGGAACACACAGCTCTGTGCATTGCTGACCAGCCAATGCCTCTTAGTGCAGAAAACACTGACAGGGTTATTCAATGAGCTCCGAATTATGGCCGAAAGGTAACCGAACGCTGAAATTCAGCGTTCGGTTACCTTTCCTGGCCATTCGGCTATTCAAAGAGCAGGCAGTTCGCCAAATGTTGGCGAATTGCCTGCACATACGGTGCCTGTTCGAGGGCAGTAAAACCCCCATAGAGAAGCAATGCTTCGTCTATTCAGAGAACACAAAACAGCTGAGAAAGGTTGCCGACCTGCTCTGCCATTCGGTGGTTTCGACAGGTTTTCGACATTCGACAGGTTTATTTAGGCGAATCCCATTGGCTTCAATGTTAAAAATATTCTAATAAACCGTTGATTATAATATTCTGCAGCAAAAAGTCTCTTTATTTATAGGTTTTTTTAGGATCTTTTAGGCATTTTTCAGGGTTTTTTTTGCAATTTTTTTTATCTTTTTTTTTTTCTGTAACAGACCTTTTTATTATCATTCATTGGATCTTATATGTAAATTTCAGACAATTTCGCTCAGTAGTTTCTTTGCAAACAGCGTTTCACTTTTCAAACATTCAAGCAAACGGTTTTGTTTTTTTCACTCCATTCATTTGCAGTGTCGACTTTTTCTGGCGGCTGCTCTGTGATCGGCTGCTCGGGTTTCTCCGGTGTGTTCGATGGGGTTAATCCAGATGTTTTTGCGGGTTTCGGTGTGCCTTCAACGGCCCGGTGGTGCTTGCTGAATACACCGCAGGGTCGCCGAAATGGTATCGCCAAATCGCACCGAATTGAAGAGAACGAAAAGTCACCGAACGTGCAGTGACTTTTCGATTCTCTTTGAACAACCCTGTGAGTGTCATCGGATTGGCTGAGGATCCGTGGGAAGTCCATGGTTAGTGTGCTGAAACGCTGACGTCTTTCTCCTAATAATAATATGCTATTAAAGGGATTTGCTGTTGCAGAATAGAGTTCCCCTTTTTGCCCTTTAAATAATCGAGCAGATCCTGCTGACTTATTTCTATTTAAGGTGAATTTACTCACCTTTTCTCCCTCGCCACGCGCTGCTAACCATCTTCTGCTCAGGAGTGCAGGGGTCTCTAATTTTGTGTGTATTGTATATATATTATTATGTTGATCGTCAATGTTTTTGAACGTGACTATGTTGCTGTAGCTGCTACTTTATAGCAAACCTCATCCTGCTTCTCCAGTACCTGATGGTAAGCAGGGGATGTAATCAGACTGTCGCGAGTCCGTCGTCACTTTCCAGCGTGCAAACATGTTTACTGAAATCGAGATTTTGCTTTGCGTAAGCGATGCTCCTCTGGGGTCGTTTTAGGACTAACGTAGCCGTGCGTCCCACAAGCGAAACCTTGAGGTTAGGCTCGTGCAGACTTCATGGGAAAAGGAGGACAAGGCATAAAGCCCTGCAGGTCAACGTCCAGGAAATCGGGTCAGAATTCCCAGATGTGCTGCAAGCCCATCCGTGCCAGCATAACATGGTTAGTAAGTGATTTAATAACGCACTGGTCTGTGTCTCCGACACACAGGGAAGCTTCACAGCAGATCTCAGGACGCTGCCAAGGAGTCTGGGTTTCTTAAAAGACCTCTGCGTCAAACAACCCGCTTCTTCTCCATCGTCCGTCCTAAAGCCTCTGTTTCGGCAGGAATAATCTCTGTGCCGTCGTGTAGCATTTGATCTACTATCGGTACCTTGTGTCCATCACCTTACAATCTGATCATCAGTTTTTATAATGAAATGGATAAAAGATGATGGAATTCTAAGCCTGGAGTAAACTTCCCAGAGCGTCTTGTGTATAATATATATATTTTTACCAAATCGATCACCACCGTTAAACGTCCCGTAGCTCATTTAGGGGAACAAGTAACCTTGATCTGCTGGCTTTTTGTTGAAAATTATTTGTGAGGGGGTCCATCTCCATTGGCAGAACCACTTTAATTTGCTGGGGACATCAGGCCTGACCAGGCCCCCCTCGATGTTTTGGAATGAAATCTTCCACGAGACTCGGACTACCTAATGGGTGGTTGAGTATCACGGAAGATGTATTTTCAAACCATCTGGTGGACCAAGGTTGCCGACGCTGCTCTGAATGAGGATGTCCCGAGTCGATCCCTATGATCTGGCTCCAAGACATGCCATGAGACATGAGCCCGAGTCCAAGACATGCCTGGCAGAAAGACGCTCAACTGGAGCCCCCACTGCTACTCCATTGACTCGCAGCCTCTTCCCTGCTCGTTAGTCATGGAGGAGGCAGGGAAGATGCAGCAAGCCTCCCAGCTGGAAAACAGGAGCTTCTGCATTCACCCACGCCAACTTCCCTGCCTGTGCAAATACCCGCGAGCAGGCAGGGAAGATGGCACGAGTGATTGGTGAGGCCCTAGTATTTCCTCTCACGAGGGAGCGGTGTGGTATCAGTTCAGGACTCAGCATTGGCCGATACCCAAATAACATATGATGCGAATGGGGGGGGCCTGAAAATCGCAACATCCATATTTCTAAGGCTAGGGTCAGACGAACGCATTCTGAGTGCACTCTGCGTGCGTGCAAAACAGACGGACGTTCTGACGGAAGATACTGTAGACACCACACAGTCCCTTTTTTTCATGATGGACGTAGAAAAAAGGGAAATTTGGGAAACAAAATGAATATGAAAAAGCATTTTGTGCGTCAAGGTGTTGGACGTCGCAATTGCGCTGCTTCTGTCGTCTCCTCATCACATCATGGACGTGGCGCACTGCGCGTCCGTGTTAGCGGTTTTACATTCTTGCCTAACTTGCGTCCGTTTGCCACGTGCTTTGTGCGTGCGCAGTTCGGTGCGGACGCACTTCGTGTTTGGGTCTCTATTACTCATGATTCTATGCTACGACGGACCTTAAATTGTGCAGCAACATGGTTGTGATCACTGTGTTCGTCTGACACGGGCCTTAATGTTATGCACATTGTGGCTGTGTGATTAGGGGCAGTGTGGTAGACCACAGGTTTATCAGCAGGTGGAAGGAGGACTCCCTTTTTCCCCTATAGGGTTAACTCACAGCCGATGCCTAATTAGGTGTGCCCTGCCCTTATAGGAGATGTGGTTCCCTCTGAGAGGGCAGTATTGGTGCAGTAGGGAAGCAAGCACAATCCTGAACACAGAACGGGAAGTACATCTGATTTTTTTGTTTTCACCGATTGGTAAGCGGCTTAACCGCCCAATACTTCAGAGAGGGATTCTGACTGTTTATTTAGCCTCCACATAAAGGAGTAGGTGTTTGTTTTATATTTGTTTATGCTGTACCCTGCAAATTTCTTGCCTGCACAATAAATGCGGAAGCGCCGATCCCTGCGTTCAGTGGCTATATCGCAACATGTATAGACTTTGTCCATGTCTGCCGATTTATTGGGATGCTCTTGCCACTCTTGTAGGATGAAACCCATGTAATATTGTCTGATGTTTTGGCTTCTCAGGGGCTTCCTCATGGATCCACATGATTCAAAGTAGGACTGGGTATGGCAGCATCCAGCCCTGCAGTTTGTTAGGGCACTCTACAGCAATGTTTTGGCTCGCGGCGATCCTTTCTCGAGCCTTGATAAGAAGACTTATAGCGAGCCAAAATGTTGTTTTACCTTGTCCTAATAAACTGCTGAGTCTGATGCTTTGTGTGCCCCGGGCCTTCGTTGAATCTTGTGATTCAGCGTTGGGGTGGCTTCTCTGTGTCCTGATTGGACCCGGCAGCCATGGTGGTTATTCGTTGGCCGAGTGGCCGGCTCTTCAGTGAAGCATGGCTGCTGAGGTACATTTAGCCCTTACCGAGATGCTATAGAAGGTGAAGGAGGTCTGACCAGGGTCCATCGCATCTTCTTTGCTTTTGGTTGATCGTTGGCTCAATGTTCTACCTGCAGGATTGCCACGATCACAGAGACATTGTCTGGCAACAAACCGATGCTGAAAAGCTTACAAACTATTTCTTCTCCTGCATCGTTCATGAAACATTTTGCATCCTGTTGACTTTATGTCCGGATCCTCAGTGGATAAAATCATTTATCCGCATAAGGCTGGCCGTCCACTGAAACCGTTTTCGTCCGATCATCCGATATCGTCTGTCGTCGCACGTCTGATCCTGTAACATGAATGTGAATGGAACCATCGTCCATTGCAGCAGACGTCCGACGTTGACTTCTGGCGACGGGTAAAGACCGCAGCAGATGGGCGATCACACCTTGCAGGCTGGGAGTCCAGAACGATTTCTGGGCGAGATGGACGTTGACAAACTCATTAGGGGAGTTAAAAAAACGCATTTATATTGGTTTTGCTGTTTTTTTTTTTAAAATAAATGCAGACATGATGCAAGTTTACCAAAACACTTTTTTGCATGTTGGGACTAGCTGTGTAACATGGTGGGACTAGCGGTGCTGCTGCGCAAAGGGGTTTATTTACTAAACACTGACATGCCTCCCGAAGGCACTGAATGTTGAATTTCCCCATACGGTGCAATATTGTTGCTGTTTGTACTGTAAAAATGATTGTGAAATATGGTGCAGTTTGCTGGATCGCTGCACTTCGGCAATCTGCAGCGGCAGAGAGAACATATATCAGAGCGCAGTACTGCACTGAAGTGTTGGTGTCATGCCCTGATTTAGGGGATAGTTTGACAGATTTACAGACAAAGCGCATAGTAAAAATAATAGTAACAAAAAAAAAAAAAAGACTGCACTAGTTCCAAAAGCAGAATGAACTTGTTTTTGTATGTAAAATCAGTTCATTCTGGTTTTGGCAGCCATGTACTCCACCTCCTGATCTTGATTTGGATCGTCTGTGGTCCTACGCAGTGGATGACCCTAGTCTGACCTAGTCAGACGACCGACGTTGTCCATGGTCTGACGAAAAAGGTCGGTCGTCCGACTACGGATCCAGTAGGAGTCTGGTCTCGTGATGGATGTCCTCTGCCCACGTGATCCGGACTTACAGGGCATCTTGTTATATTCTGTATTTTATTAAAGAAATATATAGTTTGAAGACGAGTCGCATCGAAATGAAGATTGTCTGTGTTTGCATTTCCTGGCCCGGGCTCGTCGAGCCGCAAACCTCTCTTGCAAATAGATGATGAAACCACATAGGAAATGCCGTCTTTGTTCAGTGCCGAAAGGTAAAAATGGAAAACAGTGAATGGGCACAAAACTCAATTGGAGCAAAGACGGTGATGATCGTGATTTAAGAGTCGGCTGATTCAGTTCTTCTCTGCAAATGTCTTTTAATGGGTTTTTTCCCTCATTCAAAACCTTTCAGTAGATCAGAGGTTCGTCATCATCAGGCGGAAGTAAAACAGGACGACAGGAAACAGGAAGTCATCATTTTCATATTAATAAACGTGCCGATAAACCTTCTCTTGTGGTTATTTTTACCATCGACCTTGATGAAGCTGTATAGAAAACCTCAGACTATCCGGAGGCAGCTATTCCAACCATGCTGTAACTAGCTGCTCGCAAACAGAAATATCCTGCACGAGCCGTTTGCAGATTGCAGCTCGCTATTAACGGCTCTGTCAGAACAGCGCTACTGTATCAGCGGCTCGAGTCGCAGTATTTATGAGCTGGTCGTAGAGGCCAAGAGTGGCACGATGCATTGGGTACTAGGGATGTGCGTTTCGGAATTTCGGAATTTTCACGAAATTTCCCGATTCGTGTTTTCGGATGCGGCCGAATTTCCGAAAATTTTTAGATCCGAAAATGTCAGATCCGAAATGTTTTCCGAGCCGAAACGAAATATTTTCGGATTTTTCGAATGGACTTGAAATGTGTCAAACGAGGAGAACAGATGTTCGGAAAAACGAAAATTTTCCGAAAAACGAAAATTTTCTGAAAGACGAAAATTTTTCGAAAAAACGAAAAGTCGATACAAAAGACGGGCAAAATGACACGAAAAATACGAAAAATGGTCGATATTCCGAAAAATGTGCAATTCCGAAAAACGAAAAATTCCGAAATTACGAAAAGTCGACACCAAAACCGAGCACAGTGACACGAAAATACGAAAAATGGTCGATATTCCGGGAAAAAAAATGTACCCGAAAAACGGGCCGAACCGAATCGAAACCAAACCGAAATCGGTCGAAACGAGCCGAATCGAAAAGTTTAAAAATCCGAAAAATCGAATCGAAAAAAAAAAAAAAAATCGGTGCACAAGCCTATTGGGTACCAGCTCATGGGAGCCAAGTGTGACCCTGCGCACGCATGAACGGCTGGAGAACACTGGGAACTATTTGTTTCCGTTCTTCTTCTGCGTGTGGACAGAGGAAGCGACGGATCGCGCTGTCCTTCGCACCGTAGGATCTGAGTTAAGGGAATGATTTTTTTTTAAGCTCTTGAAAATGAAGTGTGAAGTGATTTTTATAAAACCAAAATCACTTAAAAAGAAACTGTAGGCACCCCGACCACTTTAGCTTATTTGAGTGATCAGACTGCATGGAGTGCCCCTCTCTAGTCACATTTTGCCGATAGTGCTGTGTGAAGCAGAGGAGTTTCCTCCGCTCACACAGCTGTCACTTGCAGATGGTAAAAAAAAACACAACACATAGGGTAATATCCCACAGCACCAAATTTGGTGCTGTGGGATATTACCCTATGTGTTGTTTTTTTATCTTTGCAGATTACATCCCACAATTTGTTTCCAGAGACTTGACAGATGCTATTTGAATATCCCGCCTACTGGGTACCAACTTGAGGACTGAGGATGTCAGTACCCTCTTTGCGCTGACGTCTTCCTGTCTCGGGACGCCCGCACCAGCGAGGGTTTTGGGAGGGGGCAGTCGAGGCATGGTTACACGCATGCGCTTTCATCTCTAACCATTGTTTGGTGCAGGTGCTGCGTAATTTGCATATGAAAGAACAAAGAATACAAAGTCCGTACAATATGCTATTTGTGTAGCACAAGTTATGTACGCTACGCAAACTGCATTAGAAGCTGCAGGGACTTCTGCATTTTGGAAGCAATGAGCTTTTTTTTCCCTCCCCCCCCCCCCCCAAAAAAAAAAAAAAAACTAGCTTGAGAGTAGAAGTACGAGCCACATTGGACTAGCCTGTTCTTCTCATTCTGGCTGCAAATTAATGGCCGGTGAGCTGTTTACGAGCATTTGATGTACAGTAGCTTGCCCCTGGGTCACATTGCGGCTTGAGTCATTAAAGCCAAGTTGGGTGACAGAGTTTTGTCCACCCGCAGTGACACATAGGGCTCCATTCACCAAGCGCAGAGTTGCCACCACCAAGTGCGACTCTGCTGTAACGAAACGTCAGCTGATTCAGGAGCATTAACTATACGAATTGTTTTATACGGGATTTCCACACTCATTAATTTAAAGTGAATCAAACCTAAATCCTGATACTAGCGTTTGATTCGACGACTCCGTCTCCGATTCGATTCCTGGTCCGGCAGACATGCAGTGGTGGTTTGGCGCGGACATCTGGCCCGCTCTTCTTCTGGGCATAATGCGGCCTCGGACAAAGCAGCCTCCGCTCGCAGGGACAGTCGCTCATGCCTCTAATAAGCACAGGATGTCACTGCTTGTTACACTCATCCCCTGGGAAAAAGCGGCCGTGCAGACGAGACGCGGACGTGTTCTTGGAAAAATCGAGGGCCTGCTACTTACGAGCTTTACCATCCAGCAGAATCGGTGTAAACCTCCTGTTTCTTTCCTTGGCCGATGATCGCCATGATCCTCCAGAACCCAGGGAGAAGCAATCATCAGCTCGGCCCGAACACAATAATAATTAAAGGGACAAAAAACCTGCAAACTTTGGGCTCTATCACATTCTCTGCGCAAATTCGTACGCACAGCGCAATTTTTTTTTGCGCGCAGCATTAAACGTTAAAGCGCATAAATTAACGCTGGTATTTCGATCCGAGCGCATTTTTTCATCCGTCAAAAAATATCGTGCATAAAAAAGACGCGCAAAAACGAGCGCAAATTAACGCTGCACGTAGAAGTCGGTGTGCGGACTGTTTTTTCATTCGATTCAGCCAATCAGAATTAAGAACCACAATTGTCTCCCGTTCAGTTTTTGCACCTGCCAAAATCAATCTGAGTATATATGCTGCAGCAATAATAAAAACGCACAACCTCTCAATTTTATTGTTTGGGTATGTGTAGAATGTGTAACTATACTGTGCTGTATTTTTTTTTTCGTGCTGGTGTACTTCGTTTCGGCCAGAACGTTCAGATTTGCCGTTACCACCAGCTTTTAAAAGATGTTAAAATTATGCGTGCAAACGTCGTTCGGAAAAATCTGCGCATCGATTTGTAATACCAGCCGCGTACCAGCACACAAACGCATTTGTGCTCACAATGTTAAGTATGGGATGCGCGCACGAACTTTGTGCGCGAATGTCGTAATTTGACGTTCAGCGCAAAGGGTTTTCCCCTCGCGTTAATGCCTTTTTGTGCGAAGAATGTAATAGAACACTATGTGTTTGGATGACACGGGAGCCACCGTTCATTATCAGGCTGATCTTGTAGGAAGCCATACAGGGTTATTCAGAGGTGCTCTCTCGTTCTCCGCACTTCCGTGAGAGTCGACGTTCCTTCCACTCTGACGCCCGTCTGGCCACCTCGCTGAGCGCAGTTAGTGCGCTCAGCGCTGCAAGGCGAGATCCTTTGACAGGGAGGCTTTCTGAACAGATGCAGCACGCCTGGGGTAGCGTGCGCAATTCATGTGCGTGCTGCAGCATGTGGCCGACCCCTGCAAAGCGTCACAATGCTGCGACGGATGCCGGGAGGCACGTCTGTACGGGCTCACACAGTGCGCTCGTCTGACATGGCCCTAAGCCGCTGAAAAACGCAGAAAACCCAGACAGTACGCCACATAACAGCCAAATGCACCTGAAAAAAGCCAACAATCCACCGAACAGATCACCGACTAGCCACCAGAAAGGCCGGCAAGCCGACGAACGGGTAAAAGAAACAACAACTACTAAAAAAACACTGCAACTTTTAAAAGCTGTTTGCAAAAAAACTACGGCACGAAAATGCCTGGAATTAATATATCGGGTCCTACGAATAAAAATAAAAAGGTCTGTTGCAGTGAGAAAAAAAAACGCTATTTTAAAAAAAAAAATCGTTTTTTTTTTGTCGCAAAAATAGACTTTTTGCTGCAAATTAAAAAATAAACCATTTATTAGATATTTAAGAAAAACAGGGATTTTTTTATTAAAACATTGAATCCTTGGGATTTGCCTGTTTAAACCTGTCGAATGAAACCACCGAACATCAGGGCATTTCACTGACATTTCACTGCTGTTCGGTCTCTGTGAATAGATTAACCATTGCTTCTCTATGGGGGATTTCACTGTCGTCGAACAGCACTGTATTTCGCTGACAATTTGCTAATATTTGGCGAACTACCTGGTCTCTGAATAGCCGAATGGGCACCGTATGGAGAAATTCGCTGTTCGGTGCAATTTTGGGTCTCTATGACCCCTATAGTGGCATCATCTGTCAAGGTTTGCATCACTGTCCCCGAATAGAACACTAGCAAATAAACTGTAGCAACAAAATGCTTTGAGAACGTTTGATGCGCAGGAACCCCCCCACACACCCCCCCCCCCGCATTGCCCTTACTGCAAACCACAATACCTGCTTTTACAACGATTATCTGCGTCTTATCACTTCTACTTTTCTATTATTATTATTTATTTATTTTTTTACCCCGTCGATGGGTTTGGCGTTACAGCGTGCAGGGCGCGCTCCACCTGAACGGATCGAATCTGGCACAGAAATGCTGAAATTGCAGTATAATGGCATTAGGTGCAATCATCTTTATGAAAGGCACGGCGTCTGCTGCTGCCAGGATGCAAAGTAAATTGGTTTAAGAACGCAGCTCCTCCAAAATGACCCATCACTCCTCTAATCACTCGCCGAGGGACTTATTCACTAAACAGTGAACCGTTAAACCGTGACGGGGGCAGCAGGATGCGGGCTGCTCTTTCGTTTCGACCAGATGAGGCTCGTTTGCTCCCTCGAAAATTCTACGTCAGGGAAGTCAAACCCCCGGACCCCTCAGATATTACTTGCCTGCAATTCCCAGAATTCTTTGACTGACAGCTGGGCAGAGAATCATGGGCGTTTTAGTCCAGCAACATCTGGGTGGGGGGCAGAGTTTGACATCCCAAGACTGCAATTTGCAATGTTATAAGGCAGGGCTGTCAACATCCAGGTCCTCCTCCCTCCTCCCCCCCCCCATGTTTCTGAAC
Source organism: Leptobrachium leishanense (assembly GCA_009667805.1). NCBI lineage: Eukaryota > Metazoa > Chordata > Amphibia > Anura > Megophryidae > Leptobrachium > Leptobrachium leishanense. The sequence goes on from CM019071.1 coordinate 134,405,718, forward strand.
TACAACTCCCATGACTTCCTGGTCATCTGTTACAATAAAAGAATTCTGGGAATTGTAGGCATCAACGTGTGGGGGCCATGAGTTTGACACCACTGTTATAAGGGGTGTGCAGTATGCCGGGGCTGAACAATGTGACTTTGTTACACACTGAGAGCCCTTTTCCAAGAGAGCTGGTGTGTAGACTGTGCCACTTGCCCTCACCTAGTGTGTCACCCCTCTCCTCTTAGATTGTAAGCTCTTGAGCAGGGTCCTCTCTCCTTAGATTGTAAGCTCTTGAGCAGGGTCCTCTCTCCTTAGATTGTAAGCTCTTGAGCAGGGTCCTCTCTCCTTAGATTGTAAGCTCTTGAGCAGGGTCCTCTCTTAGATTGTAAGCTCTTGAGCAGGGTCCTCTCTCCTTAGATTGTAAGCTCTTGAGCAGGGTCCTCTCTCCTTAGATTGTAAGCTCTTGCGCAGGGTCCTCTCTCCTTAGATTGTAAGCTCTTGCGCAGGGTCCTCTCTCCTTAGATTGTAAGCTCTTGAGCAGGGTCCTCTCTCCTTAGATTGTAAGCTCTTGAGCAGGGTCCTCTCTTAGATTGTAAGCTCTTGAGCAGGGTCCTCTCTCCTTAGATTGTAAGCTCTTGAGCAGGGTCCTCTCTCCTTAGATTGTAAGCTCTTGAGCAGGGTCCTCTTAGATTATAAACTCTTGAGCAGGGTCCTCTCTTAGATTGTAAGCTCTTGAGCAGGGCCCTCTCTCCTTAGATTGTAAGCTCTTGAGCAGGGTCCTCTCTCCTTAGATTGTAAGCTCTTGAGCAGGGTCCTCTCTCCTTAGATTGTAAGCTCTTGAGCAGGGTCCTCTTAGATTATAAACTCTTGAGCAGGGTCCTCTCTTAGATTGTAAGCTCTTGAGCAGGGTCCTCTCTCCTTAGATTGTAAGCTCTTGCGCAGGGTCCTCTCTCCTTAGATTGTAAGCTCTTGCGCAGGGTCCTCTCGCCTACTGTTCTGTGTGTTTTTAAATTGTATGTCTATTTGTTATTCTGTCTCACCCATTGTACAGCGCTGCGGAACTTGTTAGCACAGGTTTTTTTTTTTACCTAGTAACCGAGCAGCCACTTATTGCAAGGTCAGAGGTCAGAAACCCCGGCCCTCCTGATGTTTTGGATCTAAATCTCGCAGGAGGCTTAGCCATCCTAACGAGTAGCTGAGCATCATGGGAGATGTAGTTCCAAAACACAGGGTTGCCAGTTCGGCCTTTCTTTCTTGGACACCTACTACTATTTCGTGCAGAGGGGGAGTACAGGGAAAAGTGCTGTCCTGCAACATGTATAATTCATATGCTGCAGGAAAGAAATCAAGGCAGGTCACCTGGGATTCCTGTTTGTTTCTTACCTGCAGCATATGGATTATACATACTGCGTGGTGGCATTTTTCATTCACTGCCCAGCGGCATGAATAAAATATGTGTGTCCAGGAAAACATGGCCGACCTGGCACCCCCCTCCCCTACAGCTGATCCCTGATTTAGAGGTTATTCAAGACGCCCCATTGTTTAATTGGCGACAAACTGCAGTGTTTCAAAAATAAAGAGAAATTCAAAGGAGGTCAGGAAAAGCTTCCGTAACGAGTCTTCTGTCACTGTTTGCATTTCTCTTTTCTGGAACACTGAGGTTTGTTGCTTTTGCAACTTCGGCAAACACCCGTTTAGTGAATAGACCCCTCGATGCCTGGCTGACAGCGCAGGGCTTTAAGACGCTTGGTCAATGCCAAAGCTGCATCGACCTCAGAAGCTTGGCGAAGGGGCCGTTAAAAGCCTGCATTGATCCTTATGTAAGTATTCGGCAGTTTGATGTAACCATGCAGCCTCGCCAGAAGGACTCGCGGCAATCCCAGACAGACAGACGTCCACTTGATACCGTGATTATCAGAGCACCGGTACAGTGTTATCACCTGGTGGTAATAAAATAGTAATTTCCTTTTGATAAGATAACGTGTAACACTGAAGACAAATCATTTAACCTCCCAGTTTATTAACCTTTTCACTGCCAATTCTTTCTCAGAACCTGTCGTGTGACGCGGACCCCCTACTGTAGGTAAACAAATCCTTCTACAGCCGTGTTCCCCCACCCTGGTCGTCAGCCCCCCCGTACAGTTCGGTGTTTCAGGTTTACCTTGGGGAAATGCAGACTGAATCCTGCAATCACCAAGCGGCAAATCATGTCACCTGTGCTGTGCTCCAAATTTCCTGCAAACCTGGCCCTGTAAGGAGGACCTGGCGACCAGGGTTGGGAAACACTGTTCAACAACAAACGTACCCCGTTGGTAAGCATTTATCTTTCCGAAAGTCAATGAATCCACTATATACTATGGCCAAAATAGACAGGTGCAATCCCACCCAAACTCCCTGCCCCACCCCCACCCCTTACCAACATTAGGGGAGCTGTCATAAAGTCATATGCTGCAGGTAAGAAATCCGAGGAACGCCATGTGACCGGTCTATAATTAGGTGATTTCCCTAGTCCTGCAGCATATTAATTATACATGTTGCAGGGCAGCAAATTCCTTGTGCTTTCCCACTGGATGAAATAGTAATGTGTCCAGAAACGTAGACATGGCCGTCCTGGCAACCCTACCGCTCACCCTTTGAATTGGGTAAACTGGGGCAAATGCCCTCGGCCAGTGATAGCAAACCGCGGCGGCACCCCTGATGTTTTGAAACTACATGTTCCATGATGCTCAGCTAGCCTTAAGTGTGACTAAGCATCAAAGGGACATGTAGTTCCGAAACATATGGAGTGCCAAGGTTCGCCATCTCTGCCCTAGGCCATTGGGTGACTTGAGAGATCAGTGGATCCCCTTTTGACCACGTCCTGACGAATCCAGTAGCCTGGTCGCCAAGGTGTCATAGAACATAACCAGCTGCTTTATATATGTCAGGATTATTTTACCCAAATCTTTAACGGCACATATTCAGAGGGGGGTATCCATACGTGATGCCTCCAAATTCTGCCCCCCCCACCTAATATCTGATAACTGTCACCAGGGCTATTTATATCAAATTGTCATTTAGAACAAAAGTAACTTATTAACAAACACTGAGCGACCCCCGTCTTGTGAGATCATAGAGCCGAGCCTTATCCTAACCATAAGATACAATTTCTACATATCTATGACTTGAAAACTAACCATATAAGCAGTTATTAAAGAATTTTGTGCCGGGTTCAAAACATGATTTTAATATATATATATTTATATTTTTTTCAAATTCTCTTATTTCGGGGTATATCTATTTATTTTTTATTTTTTTCCCCTTTTAAAATTAAATATCTAATTTATTTTTTCAAATTATCTTATTTTGGGGTAAATCTTTCCATTTTTATTTTTTTCAACCTTTTAATATTAAATATGGATTTATTTTTTCAAATGATCTTATTTCGGGGGATATCTATTTTTTTTTTAAAAAAAAATTCCCCCCTTTTAATATTAAATATACCATTTTTTTCTTCAAATTATCTTATTTTGGGGTAAATCTATTTATTTTTTTTCCCTTTTAATATTCTATATATATATATTTAATTATCTTATTTTGGGGTATATCTATTTATTTATTTTTATCCCCCTTTTAATATTAAATATACAATTTATTTTTTAAAATTATCTTATTTTGGGGTAAATCTTTTTATCTTTTTTCCCTTTTAATATTATATATTTAATTTTTCAAATTATCTTATTTCGGGGTATATCTATTTATTTTTACACCCCCCCCCCATTAATATTAAATATATATTTATTTTTTCAAATTATCTTATTTCAGGGTATATCTATCCCCCCCCCCTTTAATATTAAATATTTTTTTTTAAAAATACCCGTTAAACAATCACCTGGCGCGGAAACACGTTGTGAGTTAAAGCCCCGGAGGTGTCGTTTTGGCCGCCCGCAGGCGGATAATGGAGCTTGTACCTCTGTCTTACATGGTCTATAAATATATAATGAACGCATTACCCAACGCATTGGGCTGGCGTCCGCTCAGTGTTCATCTATGGGGAAACCCCCAGCAGCAGGAACATCTATTCTGTGACTTATTATGATTATTAATATTTTACAGCGCGCAGGGGAATGACACTTTAAGAGGAAGTCCTGCTGCTGTAACCACAATATCTTTCCAGAATTCAGACTTTCTTTGTTGAATTGTTTTGTTTGAGGATAATTAATGAAACATTATTATATATCAATAGATTTTATGCTCATTACTTTACAATTTATTTTCTTTATATAAATACCTGGAGAAGAGCTGTCAAACTCGGACCCCCAGATGTTTCTGAACTGCAACTCCCATGATTCTCTGGCCATCTGTTGCACTGATGGAATTCTGGGAATTGTAGTCGTTAGTGGCCGTGAGTTTGACAGTCCTGACCTATGGGTTTCTGACCTGTTAAATGTGATGCATATCTTTCAGCAGAAGCAAACTAGGAAAAAGAAAGGGGGGGGGGTTTATTATTATTTTTTTTAACAGTTTAGTCGGTTGAGGATATTCTTCAGGTTTTTTTATTTTTTTTAGCTGAAATCTTTTAAACTATTTAGTGAATAAGTTCCTTTGAACAAGAAACACAGCATTTTGGCTGCATCTCCATGGATATATGGGATTCTCTGTGAAATTGCTGAAGGAATAGATACTTAACAATTGAACCTTCTAGCAGGAAGCCAACCCACCCCACCCCACCCCACGAACGCAGGGAAAATGTTTCTTTATCTCTGTTTTTTCCTCCTGCAGGTCTATTCACTAAAAGGTGAAACTCTGGAGAACTGGCAGGAGAAGAGAACAACCTAGACCAAATAGCCGGTTTGGAAAGTGCGATAAATGGGAGAATTTTTCTGGGAGGGCTACTTCGACCTAGAATTTTCACTTCCCCAGACATTCTCCTGAGTTTCACCTTTAGTGAATAGACCTGCTGATCTTTCTTCATCTCCTCCCACCTTTCTCTTTTTTTTCTCTTTTCATTTTCTCTCTTATCCTCCTTTTCTATTTCCTGCTCGTTCTCTCAGCTTTTGATAATATCCTGAATCCATGTCATCTCCATGAACGTCTCTCCACCAGGGTGTGATTCTCCTTTGCTGGAGTGACCCTGTCAGGTACTTATATTAGACGAACATAGCCCAACAGAGGCTTTTTCCACTTATTTTGGCCAAGAAATCTATTTATCTTGTTTTAATTACAATCTCCACTCCTTGACCTCTGACCTCTCAGGCCAGTCCTGCTGGATGTTGCTGGAGGACTCCTCCAGGGAGGGGAGAGGTGATGTAAGGAATTCAGGGAGTGTCATGAAAACATGTTCTGTTTTAATAGCCCAGTGTTATTCTATCAAAAGATTTTTAAGGAGATCATGGGATGGCTTTGTGTCCCTCCTCGGTGTGAATTTAAGGCTTGTTTGTAACCGAGTTAATGTGTTTTATAATTGTTATATAAATACAGGGAACATTCAAGGTAAATATTTGGTCAAGCAGCGCATTATTCCAATAATTCTTTGTTTTGTATATATGTTTAATAATATTAATATTGGCACGTGTCCTGCTTACGATGTACAGTGGCAAGAAAAAGTATGTGAACCCTTTGGGATTACGTGGAGTTTTGCATGAATTGGTCATAAAATGTGCTCTGATCTTCATCTAAGTCACAACAATTTGAAAAACACAGTCTGCTTAAAATAATACAACACAAACATTATATGTTTTCATGTTTTTATTGAACAGAACATGTAAACATTCACAGTGCAGGGTGGAAAAAGTATGTGAATCTTTGGACTTAATAACTGGTTGACCCTCCTTTGGCAGCAATAACCTCAACCAAACGTTTCCTGTAGTTGCAGATCAGACCTGCACAACGATCTGGAGTAATTTTGGACCACTCCTCTTCACAAAACTGTTTCAGTGTAGCAATATTCTTGGGATGTCTGGTGAGAATCGCTCTCTTAAGGTCATGCCACAGCATTTCAATCGGGTTGAGGTCAGGACTCTGACTGGGCCACTCCAGAAGGCGTATTTTGTTTTATTGAAGCCATTCTTTTGTTGAATTACTTGTATGCTTTGGGTCATTGTCCTGTTGCATCACCCATCCTCTGCGGAGCTTCAGTAGGCGGACAGATGGTCTTACGTTTTCCTGCAAAATGTCTTGATAAACTCTGGAATTCATTTTTCCATCAATGACAACAATCCGTCCAGGCCCTGAGGCAGCAAAGCAGCCCCAAACCATGATGCTCCCTCCGCCATGTTTTACAATGGGGATGAGGTTTTGATGTTGGTGTGCTGTGCCTTTTTTTCTCCACACATAGTGTTGTGTGTTTTTTCCAAACAACTCAATTTTGGTTTCATCTATCCACAGAATATTTTGCCAGTAGTGCTGTGGAACATCCAGGTGCTCATTTGCAAACTTCAAACGTGCTGCAATATTCTTTTTGGACAGCAATGGCTTCTCTCCATGGTGTCCTCCCATGTACTCCTTTCTTGTTTAATGTTTTCCTTATTGTAGATGTGTCAACAAAAATGTTAGCATGTGCCAGAGATTTCTGTAAGTCTTTAGCTGACACTCTAGGATTCTTCTTTACCTCATTAAGCATTCTGTGCTGTGCTCTTGCAGTCATCTTTACAGGATGACCACGCCTAGGGAGAGTAGCAACAGTGCTGAACTTTCTCCATTTGTAGACAGTCTGTCTTACCGTGGACACATGAACATCAAGGCTTTTGGAGATACTTTTGTAACCCTTTCCAGCTTCATGCAAGTCAACAATTCTTGATCGTAGGTCTTCTGAGAGCTCTTTTCTGCGAGGCATGGTTCACATCAGGCAGTGCTTCTTGAAACCAGTAAACCCAAAACTGGTGTGTGTTTTTAAAGGGCAGGACAGCTTTCAGCAACACATCCAATAATATCACACTGATTGGACTCAAGGTTGGCTCACTCCTGGCTCCAATTAGCTCTTGGAGAAGTCATTAGGCTAGGGGTTCACATACTTTTTCCACCCTGCACTGTGAATGTTTACATGTTCTGTTCAATAAAAACATGAAAACATATAATGTTTGTGTTGTATTATTTTAAGCAGACTGTGTTTTTCAAATTGTTGTGACTTGGATAAAGATCAGAGCACATTTTATGACCAATTCATGCAAAACTCCACGTAATCCCAAAGGGTTTACATACTTTTTCTTGACACTGTATCGTTTGACGGATAGAGGTTACTTTGTTTAAACGCTGAGTATGGGCTACATTAGTGACCGTTGCAATATGTGGCTTTATAAATCCAGAGGCAGGTAGTCACTGGCTCCTACGATTTAACCCCTAGATTTCCTACATGTTTTTTAAACAGGAAATATTATCTGGCTCCTATGCTTTCTTAACAGCTCTTAGGCCGGGGTCAGATGAGCGCACTAGGCGTGCCCGTACTGACGCGCCTCCCAGCGTCCGTCCGCAGCGTTGTGACTAGAGTTTCCATGTCGGCCTGGACACACATAATTTATTCATGCTGATGAGCAGTGCATGAAAAATGCCACCCCACGGCATGTATAATCCATACGCTGCAGGTAAGGAATCAAAAAGAAGTCCCAGGTGAACTGCCTTTAGTTCCTTCCTGCAGCATATGAATTATACATGTTGCAGGGCAGCACTTTTCCCTCTGCTCCCCCTCTGCATGAAATACTAAGGTGTCCAGAAAAATGTGGCCGACCTGACAACCCTAGTTGTGATGCTACTACGGAGCCGGCCACACGCTGTAGCGCACGCTACAGTGGCCATGCTGAAAGCCTCCCTGTCAAAGCGCGTCCGACAGGGCTGCAAAGCGCCACCCTCCATAGGAGGATCGAGCCTTGCAGCGCTGAGCGCACTAACTGCGCTCAGCGAGGTGGCCAGACGGACGCAGGGTCGAAGGAACGTCCACTCTCACGGACGTTCCTTCCCTTCTTAAAAACTTTCGTCTGACCCCGGCCTTAAAGGAACTGGATTTTTATCAGCTATAAAAAAAAGTGCTAATAAAGGCTCCATACACGCACCTTATTTACCAGTGTCCCAGCTTCTCAGGACAAGATCTCCCGAGACCAGGGTTGCCAGATCAGCCATGTTTTCCCAGACACATATATTCATGTGTGCAGTACTGGAGACCGTATCTCCAGAAGGATATAGACCTCTTAGAGAGAGTTCAGAGAAGGGCTACTAAAATGGTGTACGGCTTGAAGGAGAAAAGTTACCAGGAAAGGCTTAATGATCTTAACATGTACAGCTTGGAAAAAAGACGAGACAGAGGAGATATGATAGAAACATTTAAATACGTAAAGGGAATCCACAAGGTAGAGGAAGGGAGTATATTTAAAAGGAAACAAAGTAGCAAAACAAGAGGACATAGTCTTAGATTAGAGGGGCAAAGGTTTAAAAGTAACATCAGGAAGCATTATTTTACTGAGAGGGTGGTGGATACATGGAACAGCCTTCCAGTAGAAGTGGTAGAGGCCAAAACAGTAATTGAATTTAAGCAAGCATGGGATAGGCATAAGGCTATCCTAAACAAAAGATAAATCCAGGTAAAGTATCCATGTAATTGGGCAGACTAGATGGGCCGAAAGGTTCTTATCTGCCGACATTTTTCTATGTTTCTATGCTGATGGGCAGTGCATGAAAAATGCCACCCTGCAGCATGTATAATCCATATGCTGCAGGTAAGTAATCAAAAAGCAAATCCGCCTTGATTTCCTTCCTGCGGCATATTAATTATACATGTTGCTGAGCAGCACTTTTCCCTGTGCTCCCCCTCTGCATGAAATTGTAAAATGTGTCCAGGAAAACATGGCCGATTTGGCAAACCTACCCGAGACCCCTGCCATGCAGAGGCAAAACCCCAATGTCTAATCACTGTTTTTACGCTCCCCGCGTGACCTGCGCCAGGGAATCGTGCATCGGAAACATGGATCCAGAGGAAAATGAGCATAATGTCCAGATAGGAAAAGCTCAATAGGAAACGACGCATCACGCTCAGGAAACCGATAACGACATTGTTTATTTGAAGGGATTGGGTTAGTGGGCAGGAAATTTGTTGCAGGGACTGAAAGGCGCGGGTTAGTGCTATCGAGTATTAGGGAAGAAGATAAATCCGGGGAATTAACCCACGAAAAGGTCTCCTGTAAAATTAAAAATCAGTAAAGCTCGCCTCTTGTTTTTTGTAAAAAAAAAAAAATTGTAATATTTTTTTGGTATTTTTATTGCTAGCTCTTAAGTGACCGTTTTGGTAATTGCTTCAAATGTCGATACCCCGAACGAGATTTACCTGCTAACCGGCCACTCGTTGCGGGCTCTAGGTCAGAGGTCAGCAACCTTGGCCCTCAGATGTTTTAGAACTACATCTCCCTTGAGCCTCTGCCAGCCTAACGAGTAGCTGAGCATCATGGGAGATGTAGTTCCAAAAGCATCTGGAGTGCCGAGATTGCCCTAAGGCCAGAAAAGAAGCTCCGTCGACCTTTTTTTTTTATGTTTGCAAGCCATCTTGGGCGTACGCAGACTTGTTCATCCAGCGCTGCTGCAGTCTCTGGTAGTGTTGGGTTTACCGGTTACGGGTGCAGCAAAGAGTTAATTGGATCAGGCCTTTTAGGTTGGATAGGGACCTGAAAGGAACAGGAATGACGCACCCTGGGGGCAGGAGGACCACGACTAGGACGGGGCTGGGGTTTGCGAACATTTGCTTCTTGAATGTCCTGCATGAGGCATGGAAGACGAAAGTGGCCATAAGTGATATTCTCACGGCACATGTTCCCATGCGACTGAAATAGGCCCCTAGGCAGCAAGGAGAACCTGCAGAACAAAGCCATCAAATGCTAAACCAGCACATGCATGGAGTCCTTCAGATCTTCTGTAAGTCCTCTTCACCAAAGGAGACCTGCTGTCTATGGTTTTGTGCCATTTACTTTGTTTTATTATTTAATAGAATAATCTCCGCATGTTTACGCTTTACAACATACATTGAGGATGAAAAGCTTCCAACGATACAAACAGATTTTACAATGGAAACTAGAGCTGGATATCTCAGTCCTGTGGTTCGAGGGACCCACGTATGATTCCACCCCACTATCAGGGTTATTCAAAGAGCTCCAAATGGTTGGCGAAAGGTAAACGATCAGTGAAATTCAGCATTCGGTTACCTTTCCTGGCCAATAGGCTATTCAGAGTGCAGGCAGTTCGCCAAATGTTGGCGAATTGCCTGCACATACTGTGCCTGTTCGGTGCCTGTTCGACGGCAGTGAAATCCCCATAGAGAAGCAATGCTTCGGCTATTCAGAGAACAAAAACCAGCAGTGAAAAGTTCCTGAAATGCCCTGCTGTTCGTTCGTTTCATTCAACAGGTTTATTCAGGCGAATCCCATAGGCTTCAATGTTAAAAATATTCCCGTTTTAATCCAATATCTAATAAACCGTTTATTTTATTCTGCAGTAAAAAGTTTCTTTATAGATTTTTTTTTAGGATTTTAGGCATTTTTCAGGATTTCTTTGCAAAAAAAAATTTTCAATTTTTATTTTTTTATAAAATCGTTTTTTCTAAATTCTGTAACAGCCCTTTTTATTCTCATTCATTGGATCTTTATATGTAAATTTCAGACATTTTCGTTAAGTAGTTTCTTTGCAAACAGTCTTTCACTTTTCAACCATTCAAGTGTTTTCCTTTTTTTTCCACTTCATTCGTCTGCGGTGTCGGGTTTTTCAGGCGGCTGCTCTGCGCTGTCATTGGCGGCTGCTCGGGTTTCTCCGGCGTGTTCGGCGGGGTTAATCCAGATGTTTTTGCGGGTTTCTGTGTGCGTTCACTGGGTTTTGCGGTGAATGTTCATCGGGTTTGCAGCAGCTTTTCCCTGCATTACGGCGGCCCTGTGGTGCTTGCTGAATACACCACAGGGTCCTCGAAATGGGATCGCCGAATCGCACCGAATTGAAGAGAACGAAAAGTCACCAAACGTGCGGTGACTTTTCGATTCTCTTTGAATAACCCTGTATGACTCTGTGTGGAAGTGGCAATGTGCCTCGGAGGTCTTATTATACCCTTTCCCTACCACTTACATTTTATGCAACCTTTTTTATTGACCCATGGAATGTGTTGTCTACTCCTAAATGTAGGATCAATAAAGTTTTCTGGGATGGTTAAAATATTAATGTATATTTGCACGTTTTTAGTCATTTATTCGTTCATGATTACAGAAATCCTGCTGGGATGAAAGGTTCTAAGCACTAGACGGCGTCCCTTAACGGGCAGTGTGTCACATGGGGTCTGCATTATCAGCATACAGGCAGAAATGGTCTTTGTGTCAGATCCAGTAAATGTGCTGCAGACAGATAATAAAATAGTGAGATCTCCTGCTTATGGGGATTTGTAGTGATCAGAATGAGATTATTAGCAATGCAATATCTGTATGTGCTGCATAATGCCTGTGTATGGCAATTACAGCAACACCTTGTATCTGTACTGTACAGGGATTTTTCCTCATTATAACCCCCTGAATCTTATCCCTGTACAGCAGTGACTGACCCCACAGCTCGACCTATATTCTGGCCCCTCCCTGGCTGCTGTAATGCAGCAGTAAAGTTTGTTGAGCTTTTTGTTACAGTGAAAGTGAGGGCTGCAGCTTGTAACTTTTTATAGTAATACAGGGTGACAGGAGGGAGATCTGTCAACAGTATATTGCTGTTTTAGGACAGATATAATAAAAGATGATATATATAATGATGGGTGTGAGCTCTGAGTGACGGGATTGAACGCTGAGTGACGGGATTGAGTTCTGAGTGACATGATTGAGTTCTGAGTGACGTGATTGAGCTCTGAGTGACGTGATTGAGCTCTGAGTGACGTGATTTGAGCTCTGAGTGACGTGATTTGAGCTCTGAGTGACGTGATTTGAGCTCTGAGTGACGTGATTTGAGCTCTGAGTGACGTGATTTGAGCTCTGAGTGACGTGATTTGAGCTCTGAGTGACGTGATTTGAGCTCTGAGTGACGTGATTTGAGCTCTGAGTGACGTGATTTGAGCTCTGAGTGACGTGATTTGAGCTCTGAGTGACGTGATTTGAGCTCTGAGTGACGTGATTTGAGCTCTGAGTGACGTGATTTGAGCTCTGAGTGACGTGATTGAGCTCTGAGTGACGTGATTGAGCTCTGAGTGACGTGATTGAGCTCTGAGTGACGTGATTGGTCTCTGAGTGACGGGACTGGTCTCTGAGTGACGTGATTGGTCTCTGAGTGACGGGACTGGTCTCTGAGTGACGTGCGTGAGATCAGAATGAGAATTTCGTTTTTCCCCAGGAGAGAACTTCGGTCCTTCATGTAAAAGTTATGCAAACAGAGTTTTGTATGTTAACATTAGTTTTCCAGTACATTGCAATGGAAAATGGTGTATAAAGGTTTCTGGGTGTGAAAGGGTTAAAGATTCCCTGTGTTGCATTCCAGCATGGAATGGGCAGCTCTGAGGGGGTGATTAGGAGATGGGGCTCCCTGGTGGGAATTCCTGGCCTATCTGTGTGTTTGACAGCACAGGAGTGTTCTCTGAAGGCTCGTGTACGGAGCTGTGGTCGAACATGCGGGCTTGTGTAGATGCGTAGCGTGCCAGGAAACACACCCTGCAAGGTGACACAAAGTGCAGAGATTGAAGCGGTTACAACTGGAGTATTACGATTATTTTTTCCTATTTTCTTTCCTTCATGCGATTACAATGATCTGCATACAGACCCCACAAGGGGCTCTCACATAGCATTACTGTTTGGGGAAATTATCCAGGGTGAGCGGTCCTAGAGAGGCTTCGATGAAGTAGTTGCTGTGAGCAGACCTCACATGGTAATTAAAGCCGCATGTCCTATTTCGGAAGAGCTTATGAATGCAGAGGGAGTTCTGCGGCACTTTACCTTGTGTTACTGTCCTTGCCAATGAGTGCATGTGTTGGCCGTATCCCGAGAGTGACAATATGTCCCTTACACAATGCCCCCCCGGATGCTTTAACAGTTAAAGAGGTGGAGGGGTGAACTTTTAGATAAGGCTGCAGAGGGTGTATTGTGTTCTCCATAATACTTAGTATAAGAGCTGGCAGCTGAATGAGATAAGGCAGGGAGCTTAAAAGACTTCTCATCTACCCCCTGGAGATGTCCTTTGAATATATCCCACACAATACAATGATGTGAGTCGGTGACTGACCCATTCACTCCATTCTATGACCAAAGCCACACAGTGAGGAGCAAGTGATGGAAGGATACTGGGGGAGGGATTTACAACACACAATATCACACAATGGATGCACCCAGTGACACATATAGAGGAAAATATCACACAATGGATGCACCCAGTGACACGGAGGAAAATATCACACAATGGATGCACCCAGTGACACATATAGAGGAAAATATCACACAATGGATGCACCCAGTGACACGGAGGAAAATATCACACAATGGATGCACCCAGTGACACGGAGGAAAATATCACACAATGGATGCACCTATTGACACCTATAGAGGGACATATCACACAATGGATGCACCAAGTGACACATATAGAGGAAAATATCACACAATGGATGCACCCAGTGACACATATAGAGGAAAATATCACACAATGGATGCACCCAGTGACACGGAGGAAAATATCACACAATGGATGCACCCAGTGACACATATAGAGGAAAATATCACACAATGGATGCACCCAGTGACACGGAGGAAAATATCACACAATGGATGCACCCAGTGACACAGAGGAAAATATCACACAATGGATGCACCTATTGACACCTATAGAGGGACATATCACACAATGGATGCACCAAGTGACACATATAGAGGAAAATATCACACAATGGATGCACCCAGTGACACATATAGAGGAAAATATCACACAATGGATGCACCCAGTGACACCTATAGGAAAATATCACACAATGGATGCACCCAGTGACACCTATAGAGGAATATATCACACAATGGATGCACCCAGTGACACCTATAGGAAAATATCACACAATGGATGCACCCAGTGACACATATAGAGGAAAATATCACACAATGGATGCACCCAGTGACACATATAGGAAAATATCACACAATGGATGCACCCAGTGACACAGAGGAAAATATCACACAATGGATGCACCTATTGACACCTATAGAGGGAAATATCACACAATGGATGCACCCAGTGACACATATAGAGGAAAATATCACACAATGGATGCACCCAGTGACACATATAGAGGAAAATATCACACAATGGATGCACCCAGTGACACCTATAGGAAAATATCACACAATGGATGCACCCAGTGACACCTATAGAGGAATATATCACACAATGGATGCACCCAGTGACACATATAGGAAAATATCACACAATGGATGCACCCAGTGACACGGAGGAAAATATCACACAATGGATGCACCCAGTGACACATATAGAGGAAAATATCACACAATGGATGCGCCCAGTGACACATATAGAGGAAAATATCACACAATGGATGCGCCCAGTGACACATATAGAGGAAAATATTTTCTTAACTAAACATACAAGAGAAAAACAAAACACATGTAAGATATCAGCAACATCAAATAAACACAATAAGGACATGGCATTTTTTTGGTGACAGCGACCCTTTAATGCAGCTTTGAAAAAACGACCTCAAGTGGCCGAAACGTTGTCAGGTTCACCTTTTACTACTGGAATAAAATGAAACTTGAATTCTAACGTTTTCTGACCCTGTATTGATGATATCGCTGGGTAGAGATCAGTCAGGGCCCGGGTGTCTCGCCGCTCCTTGTTTTCTATTTTTTTTTTTTGTATTTTGGTTTCACATGTGTGGAGGGCAGGGGTAAAACTTGGATAAGTGTTCACCGAATGTCACGGTTGTCGAGCAGTGTGTGCACTGAGGTCAGCAGATATGGGGAAGATTCGCAGAATCAGCTCCTCATCCTTTCCTCTTTCGTGAATCCATCGGCCCTCTCTGTGCATCGATTTCAGCTTTTGTACGTTTGCTTTTCCTCTTTTTCTCTGTATTTTCTGCATCGCCAGCCATTCATCTTCTTTCCCCTTATCTCGTTTGTACGTTCAATCTTGGAATCGAGACAAAATCTGGATCGGAGCTCCGGCATGTCAACCTTTTCCGGATTTCCCCATCCATCCATTATTTTTTTTGAGGAGTTTTTTTCCTTTTTTTTAATCTCCCAGATAACGAGGATTACATTCGGTCAAAGCAGCGAAACTCCGTTACCCTGTTTATGATTTTTAGCCCCACGAAAATGAGTATACGCCCCATGTGATCATCGTGATGATGATGGTGATACCAGCCTTGACAGGGAAGCGTGGGATCCAGATGTTGAATCCAGATGTGCGCATGGATATTAAAATTCACTCTACCTCATCCCCCAGACCCCATCCTCGTCCCCCAGACCCCATCCTCATCCCCATCCTCGTCCCCCAGACCCCATCCCCTTCCTCCTTCAGTCTGCAATAATAATAATAATATTATCCTTGTACCAATCAATCAGTTTTTCTGCAACCCTATGGCTGAAACGTCTGGGTTTGCAGACAGACCTAACGCTGATACAGTTACAGTATGGAGATACAGAGAGCTCGTACACAATGCTGTCTGGTACGGCAGGGAGGCGCATTAAATGCTGCAACCCCCACCACCTCATTCCTTCCTTCCCATCTGGTACATTTCCAAAAGAGAAGAAATGTCTGGATCTGGCCAGGCGCCTGTGCAAGGAAAATAAATATATTGCAATCAGAAATCCGCGCCGTCATCCAGTTCGTCCGTTCCTAGGCCCGGCGTCCCTTCTCCCTCCTACTAATGCGAACGAATGGAGCTGCCAGGTTTGTAGCTGCAATGCCTTCTATGGAGGCCGCCATGCAGCCCGCCGCTCCCCCTACCCCCCCCCCCCCCCAATCTCACTGCCAAACCTGAAAACCCTGCGTCTGGGATAAAACCGTATAGAAAGACCTCATCTGGCTCCAAATTATCATATGATACACAGGTTTCTTTCAAGATATATTAATAGTGCGCTGCTTCAGGGTGAGACCGGTGACCGGTCACTGCCAAATACTGAATATAAATGCACATAGAGGAGGGATAAAGAGAAACTGGGTTACAATGTGTCGACACAATGCACTGTGTATTCTTTTCAGCACTTATATATATATATATCTTTTTTTTTTATGTAGTTTGTGTGTGTATGAGATATTTATCACACTCAAATAATATCTATACACACTATCAGGGTTATTCAAAGAGATCCGAATGGCTGGCGAAAGGGAACCGAACAGTGACAATCAGGGTACGGTTACATTTCCTGGCCATTCGGCTATTCAGAGAGCAGGCAGTTCACCAAATGTTGGCGAATTGCCTGCACATACGTTACCTGTTCGAGGGCAGTGAAATCCACATAGAGAAGCAATGCTTAGTCTATTCAGAGAACAAAATCCAGCAGGGAAAAGTTGCCGAATTGCCCTGCTGTTTGGTGGTTTCAGGCTAGGGTCAGACGAACGCATTTTCACGTTGTCTGTGAAAAAGGGCGTTCGAACGAATGGACGCATTTTTTCACGGAGTACGCGAGAGCGGTCATACGATGCGTTTTTATCGTCCGTGATTTTGTACGGATCATCAATAAAACACTTTGTGCATCTGGACGTTATGTTGGCCGGACATTAGTAGCGTCTGACATCTCCAATTCACGCACACACGCCTCTAGCGGACGCAGCGCACTCTGTACGTCAGTACTAGCAGTTTAACGTTCTCGAAAAAATGCGTTCATTTTCCACTTGCGTTGCGCGGCCGGACTTTCGTGCGACCGTACTTCGTATATTGGCCGTCATTGCCCGGCATCTGCTGCTAGTGCGGCTGTAATTATGTGCGCCTGCACGCGCGTTCGCACTGCCTCAGTCTGACCCCAGCCTTATTCGACAGGTTTATTCAGGCTTTAATGTTAGAAATATTCCCGTTTTAATCCAGCATCTAATAAACCGTTCATTATAATATTCTGCAGCAAAAAGTCTCTTTAAAGATTTTTTGGGATTTATTTGCCATAATTTTTTTTTTATTATTATTTATTTTTTTAAACCTTTTTTCTGTAACCGCCCTTTTTATTATCATTCATTGGATCTTATATGTGAATTTCAGACATTTTCGTTCTGTAGTTTCTTTGCAAACAGCGTTTCACTTTTCAAACATTCAAGCGTACGTTTTTTTTTGTTTTTCTTTCACTCCATTCGTCTGCGGTGTCGGGTTTTTCCGGCGGCTGCGCTGCGTATGATTGGCTCCTGCTCAGGCTTTTCTGACATTTTCGGCGGGGTTAATCCAGATGTTTTTGCGGGTTTCGGTGTGCCTTCGTCGGGTTTACAGCGACTTTTCCCTGCATTTCGGCGGCCCTGTGGTGCTTGCTGAATACATGGCAGGGTTGTCGAAATGGGATCGTCAAATCGCGCCGAATTGAAGAGAACGAAAAGTCACCGAACGTGCAGTGACATTTCGATTCTCTTTCAATAACCCTGATATATGTATATATATATGTGTGTATGTATATATACTGGTTGTGGTGGAGGATAAAAAGCCTCCACGCTATAATTGGTTATGTTTATTATTGCAGAAATCATTTACACATTCCAGCAATTGAGTGTATGAGTATATGTATGTATATGTGTGCGTATGTGTGCGTATGTGTATATGTATATATATAATTTCTGTATAGTGTGTATGTGTATATATATATATATAATTTTTGTATAGTGTGTGTGTGTGTGTGTATATATATATATATAATTTCTGTATAGTGTGTGTGTGTGTGTATATATATATATATATATATATATATTTATACACACATATACATACACACACTATACAGAAATATATATATATAGTGTGTGTATATATATATAATTTCTGTATAGTGTGTGTATGTATATATATATATATAATTTCTGTATAGTGTGTGTGTATATATATATATATATATAATTTCTGTATAGTGTGTGTGTATATATAATATATATATATATATATACACACACACACTATACAGAATTTATATATATATATATATAATATATAATTTCTGTATAGTGTATGTATGTATGTATGTGTATAATATATATATATATATATATATAATTTCTGTATAGTGTGTGTGTATATGTATATATATTTATAATTAGATTTCCACCGTTTCCTTTTTTCCAATCAGCAGAAAGCCGTATAATGCAAATCTCCTGTTCTCACATGATTCCAACAATAAAAAAAACATAACCTTTTGGGTTTTTAAGCATTTCTGCATGACCTGGCTATGCGTTTAACATGAACCTTTTTTATGACAATTTCAAAAAGTGAAAATAATGCTTTTTTAAATATATAAAGATTGCATATATATATATAAAGTATGTTCACGTGTTTATGTATGTGCATATATGTGTTAAATATCAGGAAGATTTATGGTGTATTTAAAGTCCTTCAGAATCTGCCTAATCCCCATGTTAAAGCTATAAAACCTAAAGAAAACGAGGGGGTAATAATTTGAGATTTTAGGGGGCGCCCGCGAGGTTTTGTCTCTCGGAATAATCTCCACTTCCTGAATAAGTTGTAGAATATCAAATAATTGCAGTATGTGAGGGTGATGTGATCCAGACCTGTGTATCATCAGGACCCTGTACAGAGACGCCATCGTGAGAATTACCAGGCCTGCGTGCCCTTAGGGGGATATCTACTAAACGACAAGCCGCGGCAAGTCAGCGAATCGGTGACTCAGCTGCCGCGTTAAGGGCGAAATAAAAGAGATGAAAGAACCTAGTCTGCTGCCTCGGCCTCTATTTTTTTACAATCAGTTTGTCAGCCGATAATGAATGAAACCCCCCCCCCCCCGGGGGAACCTTCAACAATGAACAGAACAGCGAGAAGCCGCTCCTGCTCCATGTATGATCAACCACCAAAACGCAAGATGTGTGTAAAAAATAAACAAATAAAGCTGATTCAAAAAAAGTGCAACTTCGTAACGTGAAACGGGGGGAATAAAACATTCTATATTTGGGATCTCCGTACACAGAAATATACACGTGAATATGCGTTTACACACACACCACGTCTATTTCAGGATGGTTTGACCCAGCACACGGCAGGATAAATGGCACCCCGGCGAGTCCGACGGCTTTGATGCATTGTCTTGTCTTTGCGATGGCTTCCTTCTGATTGTTTTTGTGTGACATGTCCCTCTTTCCTCTCGCAGCACTTCCATGAAGGACGCAAGGCACAGCAGCACATCGAGACATGCTGGAAGCAACTGGAAACTGTGAGTAAGGGGAAATGCACGGGTCAGAGGTCAAACCCACCCCCCACCACCCCTTTTATTGTATTGGGACGCCGGGCCTCTTGAAAACATAAAGAGACAATCACCCTTTCCTTTCTTTGTTTCTTCGTCGTCACGTTTCTATGTAGCTTTTGTACCCTCGGTGTCCAATCGTGGGGTCCTCTACTACATGCGTCTCCCAACGCTGCGTCGGGATTGGTGAACCTTGGCCCCCAGATCTTTCTGACCTACACGTCCCATGAACACCAATCCATCTTTATGTGTGGCTAAGCATCATGGGACTTGTAGTTCTGAAACAGCTGGGGTGCCAAGGTCTAATCACCGGGTTCGGCTGCGACTAAACAATCAAGGGGTTATCGTGAAACCGAAGAGTATGTGGACCCTGTTCAGAGGAGCTTACAATCTATGTGAGGAGTGGGCACGGACAAGCTCAACTCGGCCAAGAGCTCACTGTGCCTGCTAGCCGCGGAATAGCTTGCTGTGCCTGCTAGCCGCAGAATAGCTCGCTGTGCCTTCTAGCCGCGGAATAGCTCGCTGTGCCTGCTAGCCGCGGAATAGCGCGCTGTGCCTGCTAGCCGCGGAATAGCTCGCTGTGCCTGATCACCGCGGAATAGCTCGCTGTGCCTGATCACCGCGGAATAGCTCGCTGTGCCTGCTAGCCGCGGAATAGCTCGCTGTGCCTGCTAGCCGCGGAATAGCTCGCTGTGTCTGCTAGCCGCGGAATAGCTCGCTGTGCCTGCTAGCCGGGGGATAGCTCGCTAAATGCTGGCGCTGCTGAGCCGCGGAATAGCTCGCTGTGCCTGCTAGCCGCGGAATAGCTCGCTGGCTGCTAGCCGGGGGAATAGCTCGCGTGCTGCTGCTAGCGCGGGGAATAGCTCGCTGTGCCTGCTAGCCGGGGAATAGCTCGCTGTGCCTGCTAGCCGCGGAATAGCTCGCTGTGCCTGCTAGCCGGGGGATAGCTCGCTGTGCCTGCTAGCCGGGGAATAGCTCGCTGTGCCTGCTAGCCGGGGAATAGCTCGCTGTGCCTGCTAGCCGCGGAATAGCTTGCTGTGCCTGCTAGCCGCAGAATAGCTCGCTGTGCCTTCTAGCCGCGGAATAGCTCGCTGTGCCTGCTAGCCGCGGAATAGCTCGCTGTGCCTTCTAGCCGCGGAATAGCTCGCTGTGCCTGCTAGCCGCGGAATAGCGCGCTGTGCCTTCTAGCCGCGGAATAGCTCGCTGTGCCTGCTAGCCGCGGAATAGCGCGCTGTGCCTGCTAGCCACGGAATAGCTCGCTGTGCCTGATCACCGCGGAATAGCTCGCTGTGCCTGATCACCGCGGAATAGCTCGCTGTGCCTGCTAGCCGCGGAATAGCTCGCTGTGCCTGCTAGCCGCGGAATAGCTCGCTGTGCCTGCTAGCCGCGGAATAGCTCGCTGTGCCTGCTAGCCGCGGAATAGCTCGCTGTGCCTGCTAGCCGGGGGAATAGCTCGCTGTGCCTGCTAGCCGGGGAATAGCTCGCTGTGCCTGCTAGCCGCGGAATAGCTCGCTGTGCCTGCTAGCCGCGGAATAGCTCGCTGTGCCTGCTAGCCGCGGAATAGCTCGCTGTGCCTGCTAGCCGCGGAATAGCTCGCGGTGCCTGCTAGCCGCGGAATAGCTCGCTGTGCCTGCTAGCCGCGCAATGGCTCGCTGTGCCTGCTAGCCGCGCCATTATTAATGGACCCCATATAAAGTATAATTGATGTACAGTAAGGAGCAGTTCTGAGCCACAAAGACAGAATAGCGGCTCGAGTTGTTATAAGCAGGGACGCAAAAACCTCTCTAATGCGGTAACCCCGGACACATGAAGCGCAGGTTTTTTTTATTATTATTATTACTACATTTCTTGAATGTAATTTTCGTGATATGTGCAGCTGAATCGCTTCTTGGGAAGGGACGATGCAACAAGTTCTTCTTTCTTTGTTTTATCTCTTTAGATAGACTTTGTAGCAGTTCAGTTTTTTTGGCACTGTTTGCATGTGACACTGTATCCATTTAATTGGAGTCAGGACATTGACGTAATGGATAGTCCTCCTGATCTCTCCCTTTTTTGTTGCTGAGCTTTACGTAGATTACGTCTTAAAGGGATAGTCTACTCCTCCTGACCACTGCAGTGTTTTAAAGTGGTGAGGAGTGCCCCACCCCTTCCCAAATTGGGTGAAGCAGAGGAGTTTCCCCCACTCCATCCAGCGTCACTATCGGCCGGAATTTTTGAATTTCCCGGTTGCTGCTCACCAGATCGGTCACTAGTGACATCAGCATGCAGAGAGCGTGCCGACGTCGCCCTCTGAGACCAATAGCAGCGTGCGCTCTGAGAGGCAGCCGATGGATCGGATCTGTGCACATTTGAAGCTCTGATCCGTCCTTCTGCAGAGGCGCTACAAAACCTGCGTACATAAAGTGCGAACGTCCCGTTGCGCAAATTGTGCAGAAAAGCTTCAGGGACTTCCGCTTTCGGGAGTTTCTGAGCCGAAGAGGAGGAGGAGCAGAGCTCGGCGAGGTAGAAAAGGGGAGTATAATCCTCTACTATTAAAAAAAATAATAATAATTGTGCAGAGGCTGTCAGCAGGATCTGCCCAATTATTTAAGGGCTAAACAAGGGAACATTTGGTTTGGTGCTCTTGCCGGGATCGAACCTGTGTCTCCACAGTTATAGAGCAGGGATGTTACCACCTCTACTCAATCCAGCCGGAGTGTCTCTTTAATACGCAGTACCGGGTGAAAAATGTGAATTTGTAGTTGCGGTTGAGCCCAAGGGGGTAATTAACCCGCCCCGGCACATGTGACAGCCCTGCCATCGGCACTGGGTAATAACCAGCTACAGACCTTATCCGACCCATTTAAAGCATCCGACTGTGATTTAAATTCGATTCTTTTCAACTGTTTTATTGACTTCCTCCAGAACCCATTTCCTGCGCTGACTAATAACTGCGACCTCTTCCTGAGACGTAGAAGACGCACGGTGTTTGTAGCACGGCCTCGTGTTTCCTTGTAACACTAACCAGAGCCTCGAGCTTCCCATTTGTGTCTGAAAATGTGACCCAGAGCCGCGTTTCGCAACCTTTAACGTGGTTTTTTTTCTCCTTTCCCGGGCGCGTGTCAGCTGCCTTGGCGGTTGCTGAGCAATTTGTAAATAAATACATATGGGGTTATTCAAAGAGAGCCGAATTGTCCCCGAAATTGCACCATATAGTGAATTGCCCCGTACGGTGCAATTTTGTGGCCATTCGGCTAGTCAAAAAGCTGGCAGTTTGCCATATATTGGTGAATTGCCAGTGAAATACGGTGCCTGTTCGACAGCAGTGAAATCCCCCATATAAAAGCAATGGTTAGTCTATTCAGAGACACCGAACAGCAGAGAAATGTCAGCGAAATGCCCTGATTTTCGGTGGTTTCATTCGGCAGGTTTAATCCGGCGAATACCATAGGTTTCAATGTTAAACATATTCCCCATTTTTATTAAATATTTATTCAACCGCTTATTCTTTTCACTTGCAGCAAAAAGTCTGTTTTTTATTTTTTTCAGTATTCTTTCGGCGCCAATTTTTCCAGAATTATTTTTTTTTAAATGCTGCTTTTATTTTATTTTTTTTCCCGAAACCGACTTTTTATTATTATTCATAAGACCTTATATATTATTTCCAGGCATTTCTGTGCAGTAGTTTTTTTGCAAACCGCTTTTTGAAAGCTGTGTTTTGTTTTTTTGAGAGAGTATTTTACCAGGAAGCATACATCGAGATTTCTCTCGTTTTCAAGTATGTCCTGTGTGGCGAGTATGTACCGTTAGGTGTCTTGCCCAAGGACACTTACTGGAGAGGTGCTCTTGCTGGGATTCGAACCTGTGTCTCCACGGTCATAGAGCAGTGATTTTGTTGGCTTGGCAGCTGGTCGGCGCTCTGTTCGGCGGGTTATCGGCTGTTTTCAGAGCGATTCAGTTTTTTCCCGGCTATTGGTCACTGGTGATGTCGGCACGCGGACGGCGCACCGACATCACCATCTGAGACCAAGCGTTCTTCGTTCAGAGGCAGCCAATGGATCTAATCTGCGCCGACACTACGGTTCTCCCGTACTTAAAGTGCACTAGTCCTGTAGCGCTGTGCAGTTTGCGGTTCCTGCGCTACTTAAGTTACATAGGAGCGCAAACCTTGCAGAAAATTTGTGAGCCCTTGAGCTGAAGAGGAGGAGCAGCACACAGTGAGGGGGAAATAAAAAGGAACAATAATTGGGCAGAGGCTGTCAGCAAGATCTGCCCAATTATTTAAGGACAAAAAAGGGAAACTATATTTTTCAATAGACTATCCCTTTAACCCCTTAAAGCACAAAATCGCGTTACCTTAATTTTGCATTGTAATGCATTGGATAGCACTCATTAGCATATCAAAAGACCATTGCCACCTATTATTTAAAGCAGAATTGGTGCATCCCCTGTGAAACAAATTCCTTTTGTTTTATGTCTCTCCAAGCACCCTGGAGAGACCTTAAACCAGCTGCAAATAGTAGCCCTAAACCTCACTGTAACAAAAAGTTCCAATAGATTACTGTTGCATTACGGCAGCCAGGGATCTGGCAGAATACAGGGAGAGCAGTGGGGTCACTCACTGCAGTACAGGGTTAAGATTCAGGGGGTTATAATGGCTGTAAATCCCTGTACAGTACAGATACAAGGTGTTACTGTAATTGCTATACACAGGCATTATGCAACACATACAGATACAAGGTGTTGCTGTAATTGCCATACACAGGCATTATGCAGCACATACAGACACAAGGTGTTGCTGTAATTGCCATACACAGGCATTATGCAGCACATACAGATACAAGGTGTTGCTGTAATTCCCATACACAGGCATTATGCAGCACATACAGATACAAGGTGTTGCTGTAATTGCCATACACAGGCATTATGTAGCACATACAGATGCACGGTGTTGTTGTAATTTCCATACACAGGCATTATGCAGCACATACAGATACACGGTGTTGTTGTAATTTCCATACACAGGCATTATGTAGCACATACAGATACACGGTGTTGTTGTAATTGCCATACACAGGCATTATGTAGCACATACAGATACACGGCATTGCTGTAATTGCCATACACAGGCATTATGTAGCACATACAGATACACGGCGTTGCTGTAATTTCCATACACAGGCATTATGTAGCACATACAGATACACGGTGTTGTTGTAATTGCCATACACAGGCATTATGTAGCACATACAGATACACGGCGTTGCTGTAATTGCCATACACAGGCATTATGTAGCACATACAGATACACGGTGTTGTTGTAATTGCCATACACAGGCATTATGCAGGACATACAGATACACGGCGTTGCTGTAATTGCCATACACAGGCATTATGTAGCACATACAGATACAAGGTGTTGCTGTAATTACCATACACAGGCATTATGTAGCACATACAGATACACGGCGTTGCTGTAATTGCCATACACAGGCATTATGCAGCACATACAGATACAAGGTGTTGCTGTAATTGCCATACACAGGCATTATGCAGCACATACAGATATTGCATTGCTAATAATCTCATTATGATCACTACAAATCCCCTTAAGCAGGAGATCTGAACATTTTATTATCTGTCTGCAGCACATTTACTGACACAAAGGCCATTTCTGCCTGTATGCCGATAATGCAGATCCCACGTGACCTTGTGCCAGATAAGGGACGCCATCTAGAGTCTAGAATCTTCCATCTAACGATATTTCTGTAAAGGATAAACAAACACATGACAAAATTAAAAATGCGCAAATTAACATTAATTAAATTTATCTCCGCATAACAATTTCTGTGCAAAACCTCTGTTTTACCCTTTGTTTAATTGTTACCTTCAAATCCCATGTTTCAAATAAATATAAAAAAAATGAACAAAAATTGCTTGGTAGTGAAGGGGTTAAATAATGCATAGGTGACAGGTCTTCATAAGCCTCTGTAATACGACGTGTGTTACAATGTTACTTATGAGGATCATGTTCATATTTTGGTTTTGGGAATTTAATGGCACAGATGCTCATAAACTACTGGGTTTTAAATCTTTTTCCTGGACACCTTTTTTAAATTCTTTTTATAGTGCACCTGTCATTCCCAAAACAAGTTGGTCTTGTTTGAGCGGACATTACCCCCTTTATATGTTTAACATATTTTTTGCTAACTTGTGTCATTGGGCAAAAAAAAAAGGGAGTTATCCCCTATTCAAGCTTCCCAGTCCCTCACACGACTGCGGCATGCCGCCTGGGGTAGGTACAGCACCGGGCAGTGAGCCATCCTGCAAGACATCCCTCCGCTTTGTCTGTGCGCTTGATTGGCTGTCAGAAGATGCTGCAGCGAATGCCAATGGGCCCGGAGATTCTCTTTACTGACCGAGCCACAAGTCATTCCTTGGTATCGCATCAGAACTCTGTAGCAGCTGATCCAGAATACTGCATGACCCAGATCAGCGGCTTGAACAATAGCGATTTGGGACGGCCCTATGATCAGCACTAGCCTATATTATCAGAGATGAGAATAAAAGGCTGAATAATTAGAGGTTTGCAGGGCTGGAAAATTTATTTAGTTTCAAAATAATTTTGTTTTTGTTATTTTGTTTCGTTATTTTGTTTTCGTTGTTTCGTTACTTTGTTTTCGTTATTTTGTTTCGTATATCGGATCACTATAAACACCATTGTAAGTTAAGATTGATTCGATATTTGATATCGAAGTCAAATTTAGGATCCCTAAATTAAACCCAATAAATCATATTCTGCTTGTTAAAAGGCAAGCTAGGGTTAAATATTATTATTCTTTATAAAGCGCCAGCATATTCCGCAGTGCTGTACAATAAGCACAGTATAGACAGGGTTACAATACATTGAACAACATTTGACAAACAGTACAGGAGGAGATGAGGGCCCTATTCCCGTAGGAACTCACAATCTAGGAGGGTTGGGGTTGGAACCAGGAGGAGAGGACTGTAAGGTGAGAGTGATTGATGGTTGTGTCAGTGAGTTGGGGGGTAGGCTTCCCTAAATAGGAACGTTTTAAGGGAGCGTTTGAAGGAAGAGAAGTTAGGGGAAAGTCTGACAGTACGAGGGAGAGCGTTCCAGAGAGTGGGGGCTGCGCGTGAGAAATCCTGCAGTCTATCATGGGAAGAGGTGATGCGGGGAGAAGCTAGGCGCAGGTCACTGTTTGACCTTAGGGAGCGGGCTGGGGTGTATTTGGTGATTAGTGAGGACAGGTAGTGGGGCGCTGAGTTAGTGAGGGTTTTGTAGGTAAGGATAAGGATTTTGAACTTAATTCTGCAGTGGATGGGGAGCCAGTGAAGGGACTCGCAGAGGGGAGCGGCAGAGACAGAGCGGCGGGTGAGGTGAATTAGCCTGGCGGAGGCATTCAGGATGGATTGTAGGGGGGAGAGGCGGGACAGAGGGAGGCCAGATAAGAGATTATTGCAATAGTCGAGTCGGGAGATTACCAGGGCGTGTATGAGTTTTTTTGTGGTGACAGCGGTATGAAATGGCCGAATTCTGGAAATATTACGCAGTTGGTATCGGCAGGAGGAGGAAAGAGACTTGAGTCTTGAATATTGAGCTGTCCATTGGCCTGTGGTGCTGACAACAGATTCAGCACTTCAGGACAATTAACAGGGTTCTTGTGAAATAGTCAAACAAATCTGATTCGTTTCATAATGTCGTTTGCTTTAGTACTTGTATGTAATGTAAGTTGGGATCGATTAGATTTTTGATATTGATTTGAATTTCGCGTTCACTAAATAAAACCCAATGTATCAAATCCTGGTCAGGGATCATTTAATCAATGGTTATCTTGTGAAACCGTATAACAAATCAATTTCGTGTTATACCGTTTCGTTACGTTTTCGTTTCTATTCAGATGAAATCCATTCGTATTACTGTAGTACTTCCGAAATGCGAACTAAAGAATTTTCAAACGAGTTGTGATTCATTACGAAACGAACTGCACACCTTCTGATAATAATTTTGATATTTGCGTTGTCCCTCTTCTCTGCAGAGTAAACGAAGGTTCGAGAGAGACTGCAAAGAGGCAGATCGAGCGCAGCAGTACTTCGAGAGAATGGACGCCGACATTAACGTGACGAAAGCAGACGTCGAAAAGGTTAGTTCGGGGCCTTTTCTATGAGTCTCCTCTGCGGTTTTGAAAATATCTATCTTGTATTAGCATCATCATCATGATTATTATATCGCTCATCAAAGACCAGTCCTACTAGCACAGGTTGGAAA
The DNA here is from genome assembly GCA_009667805.1 of Leptobrachium leishanense. Taxonomy (NCBI): domain Eukaryota; kingdom Metazoa; phylum Chordata; class Amphibia; order Anura; family Megophryidae; genus Leptobrachium; species Leptobrachium leishanense. The sequence goes on from CM019071.1 coordinate 134,433,312, forward strand.
AAACCCAACGTCCATCCCTGATGTTAAAATGATGTTGATGCTGTGCACTGGAGACTGTTTGGGCAATTTATATCATCACGATATCGGGATGAATCGAGCGAAATCTGAAATATTCTGTTTGGAGAATTTATTGAGGTAGGTATTAGCAGTAAAATGAGTGAAGTGCTCATGCCGTTGTACAGAGCACTGGTGAGACCTCACTTGGAGTACTGTGTGCAGTACTGGAGACCGTATCTCCAGAAGGATATAGACATCTTAGAGAGAGTTCAGAGAAGGGCTACTAAAATGGTGTACGGCTTGAAGGAGAAAAGTTACCAGGAAAGGCTTAATGATCTTAACATGTACAGCTTGGAAAAAAGACGAGACAGAGGAGATATGATAGAAACATTTAAATACGTAAAGGGAATCCACAAGGTAGAGGAAGGGAGTATATTTAAAAGGAAACAAAGTAGCAAAACAAGAGGACATAGTGTTAGTTTAGAGGACATACAAGGTTATTCAGAGAGCGGGAAAAGCAGGAGAATGACTGGAGAATGAAAAATTCTAGGTCAAAATAGCCGATTTGGAAAGTGAAATGAAAGGGAGAATTTTTCTGGTTTGGATATTTTGACCTAGAATTTTTCATTCTCCAGTCATTCTCCTGCTTTTCACGCTCTCTGAATAACCCTGTTAGTGTTAGTTTAGTTTAGAGGACACGTTAGGTGAGAGGACACAGCGTTAGGTGAGAGGACACAGCGTTAGGTGAGAGGACACGGCGTTAGGTGAGAGGACACGGCGTTAGGTGAGAGGACACGGCGTTAGGTGAGAGGACACGGCGTTAGGTGAGAGGACACGGCGTTAGGTGAGAGGACACGGCGTTAGGTGAGAGGACACGGCGTTAGGTGAGAGGACACGGCGTTAGGTGAGAGGACACGGCGTTAGGGGAGAGGACACGGCGTTAGGGGAGAGGACACTGCGTTAGGGGAGAGGACACGGCGTTAGGGGAGAGGACACGGCGTTAGGGGAGAGGACACGGCGTTAGGCGAGAGGACACGGCGTTAGGCGAGAGGACACGGCGTTAGGCGAGAGGACACGGCGTTAGGCGAGAGGACACGGCGTTAGGCGAGAGGACACGGCGTTAGGTGAGAGGACACGGCGTTAGGCGAGAGGACACGGCGTTAGGCGAGAGGACACGGCGTTAGGCGAGAGGACACGGCGTTAGATCAGAGGGACAAAGGTTTAAAAGTGTTATTTTACCGAACGGATGGTGGATACATGGAATGGCCTTCCAGTAGAAGTGGTAGAGGCTAAAACAGTGAGTTGAAGCAGGCATGGGATAGGCATAAAGCTGTCCTAAATAAAAGATGAATCCAAGGAAAGTATCCAGAGAATTGGGCCGATTAGATGAGCCGAAAGGTTTTTATCTGCCGACATATTCTATGTTAATGTGCTAAGGGGAGGGTTGTACTTTTTGTGGTTTTTATTTAGAGTAACACATTTTTTTCAGGGCTTTTCTTTTCTGTTATGCTTTTTTTTTATTCTGTTTCAATCATTTCGTTTGATGTCTAAAATAAATATTTGTGTCTATTCGGAGCTGCCGTCTGTCGGATTTGACTACAAAAGACAGCGTTAGCGCTGGAGACATGTTAGACGTTTATGATCATTTTTCTGTGCCTTTTTTTTATATCCGTATTAATGTCATTATGTTTAATATTATTGGCGCGTTTATTTGTATTGCAGCAACATATATTTTGCATTTTTGTTTCTCGAGCACTCTCTCCTGGTTACATGTTCGGTCCTCTATAGACCCGATGACGGACACGCTGTTGCTTTCTCATCATTTGTGGTTAAAGCTCGATGAAATTAAATGTACCGTATTCGTAACGGGGACTTTTGTGACTTTCCAGAGACTGTTCATCATCACTTTCACAAGACGCAGAAATATTTTAAAGTTTTCCCACCATTAAGGAAGAGGTTACTGCTCGAAACTCTGTGAGCTTTAGTTAAGTGTTACAGGTCATCAAACCAGTTATTTCTTTAACCCTTTCTCTACCAAGTGGTTTTCCATAAAACTATTTGGCAGGACTCCATGGTGTGTGTGTGTATATATATATATATATATATATATGTATGTATCTCGCTGTATCTGTGCACTGTAGATAAGCCCTGTTTAACAGGCAGGTGCTCCCTCTGCTGGCCAAAAAGCGCTACTACATGTACATTGCAGCTGGAGTTCAATGTTTCCGTGCGGGAAAAACGGATCTCAAAGCTTTTCAAATAGTTTCAACACATCTGCTGACATGTCTGATGTCCTGAAAATTTAGGGGCACGTTCTGGAGCCAGTCTGCAAACTAATTTTTATTTGTAATAAGCAAAAATTCTTTTGCATTGCTCCATAATTACCCCACGCGGATTATGCTCTATATAGGGGCACCTTCGGGAGCTTTTGAAGATTGTGCATTCTCGATAATGGCAGTGAAGGGGTTAATTTTGACAAATAAGGCTGGAATAAGAAAGTGAGCCAGTACAGTAGTATGAAACACAACTTGAAATGTTTTTAATGCTGCAGAATTTGTGACGTTGCTGCAGGGCTTCATGGGTAAAGTCAGTCTGGAGAAACCATATATTCCATATATGTAAATGGACTGAAAAATCCATTGGAGAATCAACGTTTTTGTGGCGGGGAGGGCATATTTAAAGAGCACCTGTCATGTGACTGGGAAGAGCCATCCTACAGGGCGGGCTTGCAGTCACTTCATGCACCGGATTGGCTGCCAGCATGCTGACTGACATGTCAGCTCACCAATGTCACTGCCATGGGCCAGTCGCCCAACGGTGTGCGGTGAGTTCCACCCACGGAGGGGGAAGCATGGCGGCCCCTGCCCCTGGATATCACATCAAGGAATACGAGAACTCATTGCTCTCTAGACGGATACAATGAGAATAACCTCTTAAGGACCAATGACGTAACTGTTCCGTCATAAATGCATTGACTTTAAAGCCCCTAAGGGTCTAAAACAGAAGACAGGAAACCGAGGGGTTGAACATTAACCTTTCCTGAACCCCTTTGAACGCCTTAATCTTGTCAAACCCATTCCTCTTAAAGCTCCCCTGAATCCAGTGCTGGTCTTCCTCTGATCTCTGCAGGATATGACATGCTTCCTGTTTAAGGTGTCATGTGACCTAGACAATCCAGCCAATCCAGTGGCTCTGAATGCAGGAAGTCTTTGATACCATTGGGTGGGACTGGTTCCCAAAGGTCTCCATCAGAAAATGATACCATTACAACATGTTACAAAAAAGAATCTACAAAAGAGATGGTTTGCTGCTGCTCGGTGATTTTTATGCTGTTTTTGCTGGGGGTTTTTATGCTGTTTTTGCTGGCAGACGTGTAGCGCACAATATCCTGTGGATCTCATGTCGCACAGGTGTGTATCTCTTCATACTGTGTGTGCATTGCATTGGAATTACGCGCCTGTTACATAGAAAGTGCATACCTAGAGATCTGCAGAAAGCAGAGGGGGGCGGCAAAGCTCTCCTAAAATTATATAGAACGTTTTGGGAAGTCTTGGATGGCCTCATATAACATTACATTGGATTCTGGCACAGCCTGCGCTAGCATAAGGGGGTTAAGAGCTTTTATTTGGCCGCTCGGCACAACTTTGTATCTTTACAAGCCTTTTCTGTTACAGGCGAATGGGGTTTAATGCGAGGTTATCCAAACTGCTGCTCCAGATACTGACCCGCCTCGGAGCTGGCGGCAGATAATGGTCCGTCATTGTGCGCCTGTGAATGCCTCCCAGTCAGATCTGCGTGTGACATGCCCCATCCTTAAATAACCCCCCCCACGTGGAGAACGAGGGGCCGTTCAGACCCAGCTCTGACACCCGGTGCAATAAATAGCATCGCATTGTTACTGTTAGGACTCGTGAGACACTGTAACTAATCTAGTCTCCTCGCTCTCCATGAGATGTCCCAGGGCCCCCTCGACTCGAAGAGATGCTCGGTCTGTATCTGGAAGAGGTGTCCCCGAAGACAACGTGTCACTTTATGAAAAGAGTGCAATGTATGTGTGTGAATATACAGCAAGTATACAATTCTATGACAACTCTAAATCCTCTCACACACACACATATATATATATATGTTTATATGTTATTTCCGTACTCCATTAAAAGATTGTTTTGACCCTTTGTAAAGATGATGAAGACCTCTAGACCAGGGCAGTCAAACTCACGGCCACCCAGATGTTGATGCCTACAATTCCCAGAATTCTTTCAAAGCAACAGATGGCCAGGGAATCATGGGAGTTGTAGTTCATCAACATGGGGGACGGAGTTTGACAGCCCTGCTCTAGTCTAGAGGGTTGAAAAGTCAATCTTTTTAACGAGTGTGGAAATAACATTTTAAAAAAAAATTCCCTAAAATCCCTGGATCGTTTTCAATATGATATATACACACACACACAAAAATAAATCTACACATATATAAATATAGACATACATACAAACGCATAAATATACATACGCATATATAAATATAGACATACATATATATATATATATCAGAAAACAAATTGGGAAGCACATTGGGAATTTGAGATAAAAATATATATTGTTCAAAACATCCTAAAATGAGTACCTGTCAGCTTGACCGACGTTTCGGCCCTTTAAGAGCCTTTCTCAAGGTACCGGTATCGGAACCTTTTATATGTATATATATATATATATCTATAGAGAATACAAGCAACCCCGCACTCAGTATAATGAAGTCATATTAAAGTCCTTGCTTCGGAGCGATTCCAGCTGCATAGAATGATATAGAAGAAATATCCAGATGCACACGAACACTTACAAAAATAGGTCTTTTTATTTAGATCGACGTTTCAGTCCCAGAACGGACTTTTCTCAAGATTGCATTAAAAAATATACCGTTTCGACCCTGCACCGGGTCTTTTTCAAATTTGACGGATATATATATCTATCAACTTTGAAAAAGACCCGGTGCACATATATAAATATACACATACATACAAACGCATAAATATACACACGCGTACTCAAGCATATTTAAATATTCATACACATGTATACACATAAATATTCATACACCTATATGCACATACATATATATGCATAAATACACATATACATACATACACATGTATACACAAATACACACAGCCCAAATGGACAGCACTCCAGCTGAACATGCATATTTCATAGCCGTGCTACTGAGACCAATAGTATGTGTGTTTATGTATGTATATGTTACGGGTAAAGCCTGAAGTGCGGTTAATCCTAGCATTACCCAGGGGTCATTACCCGGGTAAAGTCCTGAATTTCATTTCACTTCGGACTTTTGCTAATCTGCAAAGTATCCAGAGGCCTCTGGGTACCCTGCTTTTCTGCTGTATTTTAACCGGGTAATTCGCACATTACCCTAGTGTTGCTGGATAAAGTGTCATGTGCAACGAAACATCAGACTTTATCCGGGTAATCTGCAAAGTATCCAAACGCCTCTGGGTTTTCCGGTTTTCTTGGGTTTTCAGCAGGTTACAGGTGACTGAATTTCGAGGATTACCCGGGTAAAGCTGCAAACTGTTATCTGACCCATAACAAAATTGTGTTTTTTGGTTATTTTTAACGAAATTGTATCCAGTCACAAACCGCACGAAATAACCGTCATGTAACTCTGTGCGTTAATTGTCTGAAGATAAAGATATTATATAAAGAGTAACCTGATGGTTATTATGTTTTATAAATGATATATAAGCACATATGACACATAATAAAGATCATGTAACTCTTTCACATTCATATAGGAAACATGTCCTGTCACTCTGTATATTCATTATATCCGCAATACATTTAATGTTTGTCTTTTGACATTTTCATTGATAATATCCAGAGATAATAGCAAAATTCAATTTTACCCAAGCGGGGTTGAATGCTCTGCAGATTACCCAGGTGAAGATGTGGATAGTCCTCAGATTACCCGGGTGAAGCTGGGGATAGTCCTCAGATTACTCGGGTGAAGATGTGGATAGTCCTCAGATTACCCAGGTGAAGATGTGGATAGTCCTCAGATTACCCAGGTGAAGATGTGGATAGTCCTCAGATTACCCGGGTGAAGCTGGGGATAGTCCTCAGATTACCCGGGTGAAGCTGTGGATAGTCCTCAGATTACCCGGGTGAAGCTGTGGATAGTCCTCAGATTACCCGGGTGAAGATGTGGATAGTCCTCAGATTACCCGGTTGAAGCTGTGGATAGTCCTCAGATTACCCGGGTGAAGCTGTGGATAGTCCTCAGATTACCCGGGTGAAGCTGTGGATAGTCCTCAGATTACCCGGGTGAAGCTGGGGATAGTCCTCAGATTACCCGGGTGAAGCTGGGGATAGTCCTCAGATTACCCGGGTGAAGCTTCAGACTTGCACATTATCCGGGTAAAATGCGGATTTTTCAGCTCTTCCAGACTGTTACCCAAGGGTAGTTGGTTAGTCCTAAAATTACCCGTGTAAAGTCCGAAATTTTAATTTTTTTTGCAGCTTTTTGCACCTTTATTGCAGGTTTTGGGTAATGTCAGGATTACCCGGGTAATCCTAGGATTAACCGCATTTCGGGCTTTACCCGTAACATATATATATATGTATATATATATATATGTGTGTTTGTGTGTTAGATGGGTGAGCTGTAGTGTTGCTGTATAAATGTGTGTGCGCTGCTGCTGCTGGAAGTATCCCAGACTTGCTGACACAGCTGCATCTGTTTGTTTACTTCCTACCAATCCAAATAACACAACTGGGACCCGTCAGCCGCAAACTGCGGGAACCCTGTGTGTCTGGCAAGCGGAGAGGTTTTATTATGCGTTTTGCTGTTTTTTACTCGGTTTCCCATTTCTGCAGAAAATAAGCGGTTCCTCTCACCAAACTCAGTTCCCGTTTCAAATAAAGATGGCATGCTTTTCATACGCGCTGTAACGAGGTATCTATTGGCGAGCGGCACTGGCCCTTTAAGGTGACGCAGCCTCCGTCATCACAGTGACTGGGTTTCCGTTATAACCACAAATGCTCAGGGTGATCACGCAATGCACGGCAGCAGCGACAGCAGCAGCGCCCTCTCCGCATGGTGCATGTGTAACAGTGAATGTGGCCGCTGAGCACCTCAATCCACAGAGCTCCATGCATCACTAATATACGCGATTTTACCAAAAAGCTATAAGATTGCGACCTGGATTACATTCTTGTAAACATTCGAAATCAGTAGTTTTACAACATTGAGTTCCAGGGCCTTTGAGGCGACGCGACTCTCCTCCTCTGAGAACATGTTTGACGTCCACAATAGCCGGTGAAGTTAAGAGATATATATATATATCCAAGAAACCCCCCACTCCTGAGGGAACGTTTAGATAAGGCAGCACAGTGTGTATTGTGTTCTCCAGGCCACTTGAGATGAGAGCTAGCAGCTGAATGAGATAAAACAGGGAGCTTAAAAGACTTCTAATCTACCCCCTGGTGATGTCCTTTGAATACATCCCACACAATACAATGATGTGAGCTGGTGACTGACCCATTCACTCCATTCTATGGCCAAAGCCACACAGTGAGGAGCAAATGATGGAAAGATACTGTGGGGGGGGGGCAGTTTACAACACAATATATCACACAATGGATGCGGCCTGTGACACCTATAGAGGAAAATATCACACAATGGATGCACCCAGTGACACATGTAGGGGAAAATATCACACAATGGATGCACCCAGTGACACATATAGAGGAAAATATCACACAATGGATGCACCCAGTGACACATATAGAAGAAAATATCACACAATGGATGCGGCCTGTGACACCTATAGAGGAAATATCACACAATGGATGCATCCAGTGACACATATAGAGGAAATATCACACAATAGATGCACCCAGTGACACATGTAGGGGAAAATATCACACAATGGATGCACCCAGTGACACATATAGAGGAAAATATCACACAATAGATGCACCCAGTGACACATATAGAGGAAATATCACACAATAGATGCACCCAGTGACACATATAGAGGAAAATATCACACAATGGATGCGCCCAGTGACACATACAGAGGAAAATATCACACAATGGATGCGCCCAGTGACACATAGAGGAAAATATCACACAATGGATGCACCCAGTGACACATATAGAGGAAAATATCACACAATGGGTGCACCCAGTGACACATATAGAGGAAAATATCACACAATGGATGCGCCCAGTGACACATAGAGGAAAATATCACACAATGTATGCACCCAGTGAACACATATAAGGAAAATATCAACACAATGGATGCGCCCAGTGACACATAGAGGAAAATATCACACAATGTATGCGCCCAGTGACACATATAGAGAGAAATATTTTCTTAACTAAACATACAAGAGAAAAACAAACACATGTAAGATATCAGCAACATCAAATAAACACAAACATTCTTTTGCTGGCAGTGGCCTTTTAATATACCCTCATTTCAGTGAAGGATCCCAGTTGTGTACAGGCCTTTATTTTCACACACCGCTCAGTCTTCCTTTAAGAGGATTGTTACATGCAGATGTTGCAGGCCTGGGCTCCCCTCTCCTCGGATCGTCTGAGGAAGTGGTTTGCTGCACGTGTTCCAGGAAGACGCACTATCTCTACGAAGACGAGAGTCGCTCGACTCACAGATTGTATCTTCTACAGCGTATTATTATTATTTTTTTTCTAATTTGATGTTCTCGGTGTCAGCACTGCACCATCCTATCCGTATAACCCAACCGGCTAATGACGCTCTCACTCATTGACCGGATTGTTGTGGCCGGGGGTCACTTCTCATACTATTCATTTCTGCAAAGAGCTTTTTTTAATGGTGACAACTGCAAGTGAAACCCCAATTTGTTTACCACTGACCTGCCCTAATTCTTAATTTCCGCACCGTTCTGGGCACCTTGTGTCTCAGACATATTTGTATAGAAGCTGAAGAGTTTAATAGATGGATTCCATAGATGTACCTGTACAGGTGGACACATTTGGTTTCTTCTTTGGATTTGAAAGTGGAAATGTTTTGTTTTTTTAACTTTTTTTACAATGTATGTATATATGTGTATATATATATATATTTTTTTTTTTTTTTTTTCTGAAAGCGCTGTACTTTAACCCCTTAACTACAAGTGATTTTTCCAAAATGAGAGTTTTTCTTGGAAAATCATTTTCATTTACTCGTTGTGATCGAAGATTCCTCCATCTTTGTGCCCTCACCCTCCTTGCCACCTTTGCCCACATTATACATGGCCTCTGCCTGTTGAAGTACAGATGCTGGCCTCCCGCCAAGGGACCGTTTATAACTTTTTGGACGCGTGCTGCTGCTCTGACAGATGCAGCTCTGTGAGGAGCACACTGGGATGCTCTGTGCAGACTCTGACATGCTGCACAGAGACCTGCTGGCACTGCACAACACATTCCTCGAAAAGGGCTACGTGCTGGTGCTGCGACGGGAACTGGATTGCGGGTCCCCTGTTGCGTCTCCCTTCCTCTCAAACATTGGATTCTGAAATTCGGATTGCACGGGGGTCCCAAGCATTTTGGATAAAGGCTGCTCAACCTGTAAGTCATGTGTGAAAACATCTACACGTCCGAGCCACTCACAGACTTGCTTTGCCCACAGAGCTATTATGCTTCACACCCTGTATGCAGCAGTGAATTCTGGGTAGGACATGTAAATGAAGTGTATATATATATATATATATATATAGTGTTGTGTTTATTATTGCAGAAGCCACTTGCACATCACAGCAATTCAAAGAATTGTATCCCAGAGCTCCTGTGCCACATTCCCCAAATGCAGCAAGGAATTCTGGGTAGGATATGCAAATGACCTCTGTCTCACTTTTATGCATCCTGGATCTGATGCATATCCTACCCAGAATTCCTTGCTGCATATGGGGAATGTGGCACGGGAGCTCTGGGATGCAGTTCTTTGAATTGCTGTGATGTGCAAGTGGCTTCTGCAATAATAAACACAATTAATTATAGTGTGGAAGCTTTTTATCGCACTTTTAGTCCTCCACCACTAATTCCACAATTCTTGCACTTAAAGGGTTACCGTGCTGTGGTCGTCCTAAGATACAATGTAGCAAAATAGACCCACACTCCAAAATTTATTGTGAAAAAGTTGCCTCCAACTTTTCCCAATAAATTTTAGATTCTAAGAAGTTCCATGAGGTGCGGGTCTATTTTGCTACATTGTGTGTGTGTATATATATTTCTATATCTCCGACTTAATTTGCATGTCCTACCCAGAGTTCCTTGCTGCATATGGGGAATGTAGCACATGAGCTGTGTGATGCAGTTCTCTGAATTGCTGGGATGTGTAAACGGCTTCTGCAATAATAAACTTTATTATATATATTTTTATGGAGAGTTTGCTGACATTGTTGTAGTCGAGTAAATAGTATTGTATAGCGACATATTTGTGTCTTCTGGTCATTCCGTTGTACAGATTGGATAGAAATCTACATAAACCATTTTTTTCGGTGGCGCTCACCCTTCACACGGGCTTGTAGATCCCCACCGTTACTGTAATGATGGCCCTTTAAACCTGCTGCCGGAGGCCTAATCCTCATGAATTATCTATGTGTCAGCAGCGCCGTGTATGTGTCAATTTTCCGTTCTCCTGCGGGTATTGTGTGATGATCGCAGTTGTGTAAACACAGGTGATCAATCCGAAGCATTTTATAATAAAAAACTGCTTTCAATTAAGCGGACGGCGCTGAAATGGCGAACATGAAGAACAAAGCCCTCCTCGGTCTCCTCTTGTGGGATTCTGCTGGGCTGCAGCTTGCCTTTCGGCATGCGGCGGTAACGAGGAGGACCTGACTATCCATGTCACAATGTCTGAGCGTAGATGGGGGAGGTCCCTTCCAGATGATCCGTCAGGCAGTGGCATCGGCAAGCAGTACAGTGCTGCAGCCCAGAGAGCGGATGGAAGGGAGGGGGGGGTATATGTCATTAACTATGTATCCTCTTTAATTATACAGTAGACCTAACTACTTGAGATTTCCCCGAGAGACTCGACCTGGGTTCCTGAAATCTGTACTAACAGTTAATGAGGTGGAGGAGAGAATGTTTAGTTAAGGCTGCAGGGGGTCTATTGTGATCCAGTTTATCTAAAGAGCTGGCAGCTGAATGCTTTAAAGCCTTCTAATCTCCCCCCTGGTTATGTCCTTTGACTACATCCCACACAATACAATGATGTGAGTCGGTGACTGACCCATTCACTCCATTCTATGGTCAAAGAGACACCGTGAGGAGCAAGTGCTGGAAAGATTCGGGGGGAGGGGGATTTACAACACAAAATATCACACAATGGATGCACCCAGTGACACATATAGCGGAAAATATCACACAATGGATGCGCCCAGTGACACATAGAGGGAAATATCACACAATGGATGCACCCAGTGACACATATAGAGGAAAATATCACACAATGGATGCACCCAGTGACACATAGAGGAAAATATCACACAATGGATGCACCCAGTGACACATATAGTGGAAAATATCACACAATGGATGCACCCAGTGACACATATAGTGGAAAATATCACACAATGGATGCACCCAGTGACACATAGAGGAAAATATCACACAATGGATGCACCCAGTGACACATATAGAGGAAAATATTTTCTTAACTAAACCTACAAGAGAAAAACAAACACATGTAAGATATCAGCAACATCACATAAACCCAATAAGGACGTTGCTTTTTTTTGGTGGTAGCGGCCCTCTGATTTAACGGGGGGAAAGGGCTCACTTAGGGAGGTTTTAATGGGGTGAGGAGGCCCTGCTTTCGTGTAACTGAAGGTTTTCATGTTAAATAATATCATAGCTGGTGGGACGAGCCACACTTCCAAAAGTAGGTCTCCTTAATTAAAAGCATGACAGTAATTAGCGGGCGGATGTGGCCTCCAGATATCTGCCAAGGCCGCAAATAGTACGGGCGGGCGACGGATTCTACCAAGAGTGTCAACAGTCACACGTACCGTTAACTCTTCCGAGGCTTAATCGCACGATCCATTTCCAGCAATCATGGGGTTAATGCACAATCTGCGCGTCGCATCAACAACAGAAACGGAGAAGCTATTGTATCCTATAATCTCTCTCTCATCATGTACACACATACATATTATATTATATGTATATGTTTAATCTGTATCCTAGGTGTTTACATAGACACATGTGGGCGAGTGTTTTGTTTTTAGGAAAATTTATAGACGTGTGAAAGACGCTTCCAGGCAAGGTGTCGGAAAGCGGCTCGGAGCAGTGTAGGACACGCACGTCGCTGTCACCGGCAGGAAGCGCGGCTCACAGGGACAGTTTTTAGATCTGAAACAGAATACATTGTGACATTTATCTCACTTCCTTCCTAAATCTTTATTTTCGCGCCGTTTCTCCATTCTTGCAGCTACACTCGCCCTTTCGGTCTAAACTCGTTCGCATCCGCTCCAAAGAAACAATGGAACCGGGCTTGCCTCCCAGGTTTGCCTCCCGGGTTTCTTTTTCGGGCGTTCTATGCGGAAATCGTTCCGATTAGACTTACGCCCCAGAGCTTGGAAGCAGACATGCTTTTAAGGTATATATGACCCCCGTCACGCCTGCCTCTGAGACATGCTAAGCATGCAGAGTGCAGGGTTGCACCTTCCGTGTGCCATACGCACATCCAGACTGATTTTTCGGTAAAGGTCAATTGGTACAGACTGCCAGCTGCCTTTTATTTAAAGCCGGGGTCAGCAGCTTTGGTCCCCTGAGTGTTTTGGAACTACATCTCCCTTGAGGCTCTGCTACTTGTTAGTTTGGAAGAGCCTCATGGGAGATGTAGTTCCGAAACGGTTTGTCAAACTACATATGTATTTAAAGGGATATATTGTAGCGTTAGATTATACCCTAGATCTATTCCTATTAAATATATATATATTTTAACAGTGTGGCTGTTAGTCTTTTCTGCTGCCACCTCACTCTGTAAGATGATATCAACACCCACCCCTTCTTCTGAAAACACTGGCAGAAATTCAGTTGAACACACACACACACACACACACACACACACACACACACACACACACACACACACACACACTCTCTCTAAAATCCGAAAGGTGTCTGTCGCTGTCTTGGTTCGTTGTCTGGACTTTCCTCTTTTGTATGGCCAAGAGCTGCCACATCATCCCACGTTCCTCCTGGTGTGCCAGCGAGAACCTCGCGTGTCCATCGATAGCGCTGCACAGCGTGTCCCTCACTCCCCTCCTGCTGTGTGGAATCCTGGCAGGATTCCTAAATCTGAAATGTTGGTGGTCCCGTTCATCTCTCCCTGTAACTGCTTTGAACCAGGACGATAAGGAGCACCAGGTCGTGGTCAGCAGATCAGTGAAGGCTGCTGAAGAAATACGATTATCTCTGTATAAACGGAAACCAAGTAAATAGTCTAAAAAAATTGCTAAAATGCTTCTTTTACTAGTCTTTTTTATTTAACAAGGCAGAGCTGAGGGCTGTCAAACTCCAGCCTCCCAGATGTTTCTGAAATGCATCACCCATGATACCCTGGCCATCTATTGCATTGAAAGAATTCTGGGAATTGTAGGCCTCAAAATCTGGGAGGAGGGTGTTTTGGCAGCCCTGTATAAAGGCTTCTATTAATAACCGCTGGAATGACCCCCCAGAGTGGAGATGGCGAACCCTGGGCACACCAGATGTCTTGAAACTACACGTCCCATGATTAGGGATGGGCACGCCTTTTTTTTTCATTTCGGCACGTTCGGTTTTTCAAAGGTTTCGTTTCGGATCATTTCGACCCATTTTTGGTTTGTTTCGGCTCGTGTTTTGTTTCGTGAAATCGGGGAATTTCAGTCTTTCGGATGGTCTGTTCTCTTCGTGTCAAAGAGTCCATCCTTGGATTTTCGTTTTGACTTTAGACGTATGGTATTTCGGATGTCCGATATTACGGTCTATACGGTAATCCTGACGATTCGTTCCTTCGGACGTATCGTTTTTTTATGAAAGATCCTTTTTTTCTTATGAATAAATGTTAAAACAAATCCCTGTTTTTAAGTGTTTATTAAATATTTCTAAAACCGTTTATTATTTATTTTCAATGGCAGCAAACAGACATTTCTTTTATTTTTTTTTAGGATTATTTTTGCATTTTTCAGGAATTTTGGGTTAATCTTTAGGTTTCCTAAGTAATTGTAAAGAAACTAGCCTTTTTTCCAACATAGCTTTCAATGTTAAAAAAAATACCCGTTTTTATTAAATATATCTTAAGGCATTTTTTTTCCCCCACTTACAGCAAGAAGTGTCTGCATTTATTTGTTAGGATTATTTTTGCATTTTTCGCGAATTTTTGGGTTAATATTTAGGGTTCATCCTAACTTATTTTAAATGTATAACGAGGCCTGTTTTTTTCTTTGCAGAACACATACAGCTGGATTATTTTCTCACAGTCCGTCCGTATGTGTTCTGTTCAGCAGTGAATTTTGATACATTTGATCAGTATCAGTACCATGGATAGTAACAAGCCTGCCTTTATCCATGGTGCTGATATGAAGAAATAGATCGATTTTAATGTGTGTTTCACCACCGGCGACTGTCCATGGTTGTGATCGGAGTACCATGGTACTGATACTAACAAAATGTATTGTATCAAAATTCATTGCTGAACAGAACACATACGGACGGACTGTGAGAAAATAATCCAGCTGTATGTGTTCTGCAAAGAAAAAAACAGATCTCGTTATACATTTAAAATAAGTTAGGAAGAACTCTAAATATTAACCCAAAAATTCCCGAAAAATGCTAAAATAATCCTAACAAATAAATAAATGCAGACACGTCTTGCTGTAAGTGAAAAAAATAAATGCTTTAAGATATATTTAATAAAAAGGGGAATTTTTTTAACATTGAAAGCTAAGATGGAAAAAAAAGCTACAGTTGTGTTCAAAATTATTCAACCCCCACTGAAATTGAGTGTTTTGGCCAGTTTGACATTGATTTTGATCATTCAGTCATCTTGCTTACAATTAAATCAAAGAGGCACGTGTAGGTCAGACAAATATAACATAACATTTATAATGAAATAACCACAAATGTCTTTTCTGTGCTCACATCATTATCAGTTTTATTCAACCCCCAAGTGACATTCAATCTTAGTACTTAGTACAACATCCTTTTACAGTTATAACAGCTTTTAAACATGAAGCATAGCTTGACACAAGTGTCTTGCAGCGATCTACGGGTATCTTCGCCCATTCGTCATGGGCAAAAGCCTCCAGTTCAGTCACATTCTTAGGCTTGCGCACTGCAACTGCTTTCTTTAAGTCCCACCAGAGGTTCTCAATCGGATTTAAGTCAGGTGACTGCGATGGGCACTCCAAAATGTTCCAGCCTTTAATCTGCAACCATGCTCTAGTGGACTTGGAGGTATGCTTGGGATCATTGTCCTGTTGAAAGGTCCAATGTCTCCCAAGCCTCAGGTTTGTGACGGACTGCATCACATTGTCATCCAATATCTCCTGGTACTGAAGAGAATTCATGGTACCTTGCACACGCTGAAGCTTCCCTGTACCTGCAGAAGCAAAACCGCCCCAAAGCATGATTGACCCCCGCCATGCTTCACAGTAGGCAAGGTGTTCTTTTCGTCATAGGCCTTGTTCTTCCTCCTCCAAACATAGCGTTGATTCATGGGCCCAAACAGTTCTAATTTTGTTTCATCAGTCCACATAACACTATCCCAAACTTCTGTGGTTTGTCCACATGACTTTTGGCATACTGCAGTTGACTCTTCTTATTCTTTGGAGACAGCAAGGGGGTGCGCCTGGGAGTTCTGGCATGGAGGCCTTCATTACGCAGTGTGCGCCGTATTGTCTGAGCTGAAACTTCAGTACCCACATCTGACAAATCTTTCTCAGTTCCTCAGCAGTCACACGGGGACTTTTCTCCACTCTACGCTTCAGGTAGTGCACAGCAGTCGAAGTCAGCATCTTCTTTCTGCCACAACCAGGTAGCGTTTCAACAGTGCCCTTTGCCTTGAATTTGCGAATGATGCTTCCTATGGTCTCTCTTGGTATGTTTAAGATCTTTGCAATCTTCTTATAGCCATTGCCCTTCCTGTGAAGAGTAATCACCTCTTGTCTTCCTGGACCATTCTCTTGACTTCACCATGTTTGTAACCACACCAGTAAATGTCTAGAAGGAGCTGAGTATCACAGTCATTTTAAAGCTGCCTAATTGGTGCTTATTATGCTTTATTGCTGCTCCGTGACATCCACAGGTGTTTTCAATACCTGATTGAAAACACTTGAATGAACCTCTGTTCTTCAGAGTGGTAGTCTTTAAGGGGTTGAATAATTGTGTCAATGAAGAATTCACAAAAGAAACATTTACTACTGTATTACAAAACCAATTGATGTCATTTTAGTTGCATATGGTTCTTTAAAAAGTCCTTGTAGGATTTCATTCTGAATACAATTACAAATGTACACTAAATTCCCTAAAACCCTTTACAGCATTGGGGGTTGAATAATTTTGAACACAACTGTAGTTTCTTTACAATTACTTAGGAAACCTAAATATTAACCCAAAATTCCCGAAAAATGCAAAAATAATCCTAACAAACAAATAAATGCAGACACTTCTTGCTGTAAGTGGAAAAAATAAATGCTTTAAAAGTGACTGACGATACAAAATTACGAAATCAGCAACGGAACCGAAACGATACGATACGAAAATGCGTTGTCCGAACCGGAACCGAATTCGCCAATAGAACGAAAATGACTTGCGATTTTACAAATTTCATGTCCATTCGAAATAACGAAAAAAAATTCGTATCGGTAAATATTTCTGATGGTGTGGATTTTGTTGCCCGTCCGGGCCGGAACATCGGACGGATCCGAAGCACCGAATCGTCCCGTTTCGTGAGAAAAACGAATCGGTACGAAATGAAACGCACATCCCTACCCATGGTGCTCCGACGGCTTTACGGCAGAACAGGCATCATGGAACGTGTAGTTTCGAAACATCTGGCGTGCCACGGGTTGCCGTCACTGCCCTAGAGGTTTCCATGCCATCACCCGCAGCCCTCGTCGAATGGTTTAACGTCAATGCCAGGCTGTCGCTGACCTTAAATTGTAATTTATAGAAAGTGTAGTCTATTTTTTTTTATTTTTTTTTACCTGGACGTCTTCCCACTGTTCAATTGCGGAGAGGGGGGGGGGCATTCCCACAATCCCTGCCACCTAGAATAATTTTAGCTTCTCATGCCGTCCCCATCGCTGGTCCAGTTCCAGTAAATCTCCAGCGACCCTTTTTATCTAGCTGCCAGATACTGGCTCGGGCCAGGCTGTATCACAAGAGTTGGCAGACACAACAAGGCATGCTGGGTATTGGTATGCAGATGAGTATGCAAATTGCCACTTCACATCCCCATATTGATGTCTCCAGGCTCGCAGCCTTCGCTTTTTGTGAACAGAGGCTGGAAGCTGGATTAGGCTTTGGAGGGGGGGTGTAAATTTCTCCATGGTGGATCAGGAAGCCTCCGTGGCCGTGGCTTTGCCATATTAATTGGCCGAAATAAAGCCCTTCAAAACCGCCTGCACATAATGAGCGCCTTTCAGCGGATTCTGGCTTACCCCCTCGCACGGCTGATCTGTCTTAGCGGCCAGCGCGCAGGGCATAAGAAAGGGAGGTATTTGGCCATAAATTATTTAAATGTCCCATGTGAGCACCAGAGGGGATTTACTTTGTCCCTCTGGAAGAGGGGGGGGGAGCCGTAAAAAAACTAATTTAAAGGGAAAAAAGGAAATTACATTTTTTCCTTGTCGCTGTCCAATTCAGGGACGTGGGATAAACGGACCTCACGTATATTCATGCATGTTCCTTGCCGTATCCACAGCAGGTCTGCCTATGGCAGGGGTCAGCAACCTGGGTCCCCCAGATGTTTTGAAACTACATCTCCCATGATGCTCGGCCACGCCTTAGGTGGGTTGCGATGAGAGTTGTAGTTCAAACATCCAGACAGTGAAGGTTGGTTGCTGATCCCTGGCATCATGGGAGTCGTAGTTCTACAACAGCAGCTTCGGATCTTTTTTTTAGGGGGGGGCAGGTGACTAATGAGGTGGATTGTTAACCAAACCACCCCCACCCCCCCGGCGCTGTTTTTCCTCTGTCTGGATTGTTTTGGATGTAATCGCTCCCGTCTAACCGTTCTGGGAGTCTGAGCACGGTCTCCCCTCTGTAAGAATGGAATTTGGGACCAGAAAGGCCGTACGCCCGTCTGGGAGAGGAGAGAGTCATGGATTCCTTATGATCTCATCTTCCAGCGTGAAAACAATCTGCAGGAGATGGCTTGCTCGGGTTGGGCAAGGCGTTCTGTCTCGGCCTGTCTGTTTATTATAAAATCTGCTTGGTTATTAAGCCGTTTGTTTGCGTTACACCAACACGTAGTGCGGGACATCCTGCGTCAGGGAGACGGCGCGGGACATCCTGCGTCAGGGAGACGGCGCGGGGCATCCTGCGTCAGGGAGACGGCGCGGGACATCCTGCGTCAGGGAGACGGCGCGGGACATCCTGCGTCAGGGAGACGGCGCGGGACATCCTGCGTCAGGGAGACGGCGCGGGACATCCTGCGTCAGGGAGACGGCGCGGGACATCCTGCGTCAGGGAGACGCGCGGGACATCCTGCGTCAGGGAGACGGCGCGGGACATCCTGCGTCAGGGAGACGGCGCGGGGCATCCTGTGTCAGGGAGGCGGGGCATCCTGTGTCAGGGAGGCGGCGCGGGGCATCCTGCGTCAGGGAGGCGGCGCGGGGCATCCTGCGTCAGGGAGACCGCTGAAAGGTCTGCCTTTTAATTTTCTAGACGAAAATGTGTGAGATCTGTACATCCATACAACTAGATGTCTCTATGTCTCTCTTTCTCACGCTCAAACTGTGTCTGTCTTTCTCTCTGGTCCTCTCATTAACTGTCTCTCTCGAACTGTGTGTCTCTGACTCTGTCTCAGATTGTGTGTTTCTCTCACTTGGCCCCTCTCTTTCTCAACCTTTTTGTTTTTGGCTTCACTCTTTCTTTCAACTCCTTCTTTTGGCTTGTCTCGCTCTGTCGCGTCCCCGGTCTCGCTCTGTCGCGTCCCCGGTCTCGCTCTGTCGCGTCCCCGGTCTCGCTCTGTCGCGTCCCCGGTCTCGCTCTGTCGCGCCCCCGGTCTCGCTCTGTCGCGCCCCCGGTCTCGCTCTGTCGCGCCCCCGGTCTCGCTCTGTCGCGCCCCCGGTCTCGCTCTGTCGCATCCCCGGTCTTCGCTCTGTCGCGTCCCCGGTCTCGCTCTGTCGCGTCCCCGGTCTCGCTCTGTCGCGTCCCCGGTCTCGCTCTGTCGCGTCCCCGTTCTCGCTCTGTCGCGTCCCCGTTCTCGCTCTGTCGCGTCCCCGGTCTCGCTCTGTCGCGTCCCCGGTCTCGCTCTGTCGCGTCCCCGGTCTCGCTCTGTCGCGCCCCCGGTCTCGCTCTGTCGCGCCCCCGGTCTCGCTCACTTGCTCTGTCGCCCCCTCCTCTTGCACTGTCGTACGCTCTTTCGGTGCTATTAATTTTGGCGCAGTTCGTCAGAATTTAGCAATTCCATTTTGGTGACAATACGGCGCGTTCACGATTCACCAAATGATCATATTACGCTGAAAATGGAGCCGCTGAAGCCGTTATCGAACGTCGGTGAAAAGTGCCAAATTGGCCTTAGCGAATTCGACAAACTGAAAAAAGATAAAAAAGCCCAATGGGAAGTGTCTGATTCCGCTAACAGGAGGTTAAATCAATACAAATGGATCTAAATAATAATAAAACATGTCAAATTGAAATCGCCGAATTCGGCGTTTTGTGAATAGACAACTTGTTAGTTCTCAGTGGGACAATTCCGGTGCTGCCAAATTTCTGCGAAATGCTCCGTGCTTCACCGTCCGTTCGTCTGGATTTGGCGAAAATACAGTTTAGTGAATAGGCGAATTGCTCAGAAATTTGCTGATACGGTGAAATTCATTGTTCGGTGCAATCCGGTGGCAAATTCGGAGTTTAGAGAATGACCCCCCTAGATGTACCTCCCTGGCGATGTGCATTCTTTAACATAATCTCGTGGCAAACGAAATCCGGCACAGCTGCTTCATGTCACTCAGATTGTCTCTTCAAGCAGTCGTTCACTTTCCGAGAGCCAAACCATTATTTAAAACCAAAAAAAACCCCCAACCATCCATTCTCTTTTGTTCGATATAATAATTTTCTCATTGACATCTGGCTCCATCTCCTCTAATTAAGCAAGAAAGAAAAAAAAACGAAGAAGAAATGGTCCTACGGGAACAAAGCGCAGAACAAGCTCGTGTTCCCCCCCCCCTCTCTCCATCTCTTGGCTGACTTTAACGTCTCTATCGAAGCAACCAGAGCGCGTTACAGTTACATTGTTACGTTCGGCTGTTCGGTAGCGAAGCTTATGAACGCGCGCCCCCTGCCAAAGCCTCACAGATGATAAACTCCAAAGCCTCAGGAGAACGTTTGGCCGTTCCTGTCCCCAAAGAACTCCGTAGCGGTCCTGGCACCGTTCACGAGTTTCCATTTCTCACGATATAAACTGTTCCATCTGCTGGTATTCCAAAGATTTGTTTGTTCGGAAACTATTGTCTGCGTATCCAGGTTGGGGAAAAGAGAGCCCACTTTGGGACTGGAGGAGACATCAGTACGGAAGCTGGCGTGGCTCGTACCGGACCGTTTGTTTTTTACGTGGCAGTGACTACCATAGGTCTGATATTTGTCCTCGGGTCTGGCGGAGAGTCACGGAAAAACACGTTCGTTCCAAAACACCAGCATGAACTATCTCGTCAAACATTTAAATTCATCATTCTGAAATGTTTTGGGACAACAGGCTTAAAATTGTACTGTCATAGATTTAGGGTTTATGGCTTCTTCTTCTTTCTTTTTCTCCTGGTGCACCTTTAACGCAGAACAGTCGTATGTAAAACGTGACCTTTTTCAAGGTTTATACTCCCAGATCTCCGTAATAATACGAACGTGTGGCAGATGTCAGACATTAGAAATCAACCTGTGGGATCCACAGCAATAAAACTCAGTATTGTGTGCTGTGTATGAGCGTATCACAGAGCTGTACAGCAATAAAACTGGCACAGTAATGTGCAGTGTGTATGAGTGTCAGTTTTATTGCTGTGCAGCTCTGATATACGCTCATACACAACGCACGTTACGGAGTTTTATTGCTGTGGAGCTCTGTGATAGCTCATACCGCACATTACTGAGAAGCTTTATTGCTGGGCAGCTCTGTGATACAGTAATGCGCGGTGTGTATGAGTATCACAGAGCTGTGCAGCAATAAAGCTTCACAGTAACGTGCGGTATGTATGAGCATATCACAGAGCTGCACAGCAATAAAGTTCACACTCATACACACTGCTCTTTACTGTATCACAGAGCTGCACAGCAATAAAGCTTCACAATAATCTGCAGTGTGTATGAGCGTATCAGAGCTGCACAGCAATAAAACTCCCAGTAGTGTGCAGTGTGTATGAGCGTATCACAGCTGCACAGCAATAAAGCTCACAGAAATGGGCAGTGTGTATCACAGAGCTGCACAGCAATAAAACTCACAGAAATGGGCAGTGTGTATCACAGAGCTGCACAGCAATAAAGCTTCACAGTAATGTGCGGTATGTATGCGCTATCACAGAGCTGCACAGCAGTTAAACTCACAATAAATGCATTGTGTGCATATAATGGGCCTTGGCTGCAAGTTCTCTTTAGCCTCAGTATTTTACCGGTTAGAACAGCACAGTGATGTTATAGATCTTTTCTCGAATCTGACGTGACCGTCCCTTTCAGTCTGTACACGCATTTTGAAACCTCTAATGCACCCTTTCCTGACCTGTTACAAAAATCACTTGTCTTTTCTGCAGGCGCGGCATCAAGCGCAGATACGTCACCAGATGGCCGACGACAGTAAAGGTGATTACTCGTCTATGTTACAAAAGTTCAACCGGGAACAGAACGATCACTACTACACCCACATCCCAACAATCTTTCAGGTGAGGAATCGGTGACTTGTTCGGAGCCTCGAGGGTTGTGTCATACCTGTGTTGGTATCGGGGGGGTTCCGATTTTTATTAAGTGCTAACCAGGCTCAAAACGTACTCCCTACTTCTGATCCCAAGTGACCAATTCCACAGTTTCAAAGCTCCAAATTTCCACTAGCCCTGATTATAGTATCCCTGGGCGAGCGGGCGAGTGGACACTTTGAGCCTTGTTGCTATATTTTGTTTTGTGTTTTTTTTTTTTTTGGTTTGGTGTTACTGTTTTTGTATTCATCAATGTGTTGTTTACAAGCGTTTTACGTTCTTATCCACGCACCAGGTGAGGTCGATGGAGGGATATCTCACAAACATTCCGCAATCTAAATACATAGAAAGAATGATGATAAAAGATCACAAACTCTTTATTTTTATTTTTTTTGTAGGGAGGTATGGATTGTAGAGGATAATCTCTCCCGAAATAAGCACCACGTGCAGTCAGAAATTAAAAAAAAAAATAAAAAGACTAGGCGATCTATGGTTGGAAAAACTATTTTGTATATTTTTTTTTTTTGTTTTTCGCATTCGTCGGAATAATAATGTTTCATGTCCTTAGAAACTGCAAGACATGGAGGAGCGGCGGATAGAGCGGATGGCGGATTCCTTGAAAACGTACTCGGACATAGACCGGCAGGTGGTACCGATCATCGGCAAATGTCTCGATGGGGTTACAAAATCTGCAGAGTCAATCAATGGGAAGCAGGTAACTAAAACCTCCATCGATCAGTCACATAATTCTGTCCAGAACTCTCCTACATACCAATGAGTTAATCCATAAACTCCAAAACACGTCCCGGCGTGACTAGGTCGACACATGTCAACAATGAGCCACTGATGCCAGTGATCTTTTATCACTTTTTTTATGTTGTTGCCAAATTGTAACGGTCGATGCGGCCGCACCAGAGTAATATTTGGTTGTGAGTGCCAGAACTGTGTTTTTGTGGGTTGTATTTGTTTTGCGGGGCGGGGGGGTTTGTTTGGTTTGCGTTTCTTATTGTTTTGTTTGTCTTGTATGTTTTTTTCTTAATAAACTCTTGGGGCTTTGTAATCACTCTTTGCGCAAAAAAGCTCGCGCAGCGCTTTAATTTGTGCGCAAAGCGTTAAACGTTAACGCGCGTAAATTAACGCTGGTATTACAATCCGAGCGCATTTTTTAATCCGTCAAAAAACAACGTGCGTGAAAAAGACGCGCAAAAACGCTGCATGCAGAAATCAGTGTGCGGACTGTTTTTTCTTCACGCGATTCAGCCAATCAGAATTAAGAACCACTATTGTCTCACGTTCAGTTTTTGCGCCTGTCATAATCAATCTGCACATATATGTTGCATCAATAATAAAAACACGCACAACTTCTCCATTTTATTGGTTTGGGTATGTGTAGAATGTGTAACTATACTTTGCTGCGTATTTATTTTCGTGCTGGTGTATTTGGTTTCGGTCAGGACGTTCAGATTTGCCGTTACCACCAGCTTTTCAAAGACGTTAAAATTATGCGCGCAAACGCTGTGCGTTAAAAACTGTGCATAGATTGTAATACCATCCGCGTAACAGCGCACAAAGGCATTTGCGCTCACAATGTTAAGTATAGGAAGCACGCAGTACATTACGCTTGAGCAGCGTTCGCTCAGGTTCACCCGCGGTAGACGTTAACGAGCATTTTTTGCGCGGACATTATAATACGACGTTCTGCGCAAAGGGTTTTGCCCCTCGCGTTAATGCGTTTTTGTGCACGCGTTAACGTTTGCGCAAAGAATGTAATAGAGCCCTTTATATTTATGTGGCAAAATTGGTGTACAGCAACAGGTAGACAGCAGGTCATATATACGTGCAGTGAGGTCACAACCCTCTCCCCGCACATTTTAAATAAGGAATAAAAACCACCTGGCAAAAAAAAATAGTCGTAAAAATAAAGAGGAGAGACAATAAGGTTACAGAAAGAACATACATCCCCCAAAGGAGAGACTCCACCACAGTGACAGATCACCTATTCCGGGATGGGCGCTTTATTAGCAACCGTCCCCCAGAAGGAATTGGAGGCACAGAGTGATGCCTACAACTGCAGCTGATGGTATTGGCTTTTGGAGTCCATTGGACTCCATAGAGCCCAGCTCATCCCTGCCGCAAGCTTTCAGTCAAGGGATCACACAGCAGCTGGAACTATTTGTTCCCAGTCTCACTCTGCCACCTGCGAGTGGAAGCGGGGCAGATCCACGCCTCTTTCTCTGCAGTGGGATGAGAGGGGACAGTAAGGGATTTATTGAGGGGTAATTTTACTGTCTTAAGTGATTCTGCGTTTGTAAAATCACTTAACACCAGCTTTCAGGAGTCGCTGTTTCTTTGAGAAATACCAGGTCCAGATGAGAACGAGCTTCCACGTAATAGTTAGGGATGCACCGACATTTCGGCCACCGAAAATTATCGGCCGAAAATGTTGTTTTTGGTTTCAGCCGAAATGGAAATTCAGCCGGAAAAAAAAATCAGCCTGAAAATTTCCCTTTCAAAATGGGGCCTGGAGGCCTGGCTGAGCCGGGGGCTCGTCTGAGCCTGGAGGCTGGCCAAGCTGCCTGCTCAGCCGGCAACCAGTCTCAGGCGAGCCCCCGGCTTGGCCTGGGCCGGCGCCTGGAGGCCCGGCCGAGCAGCCTGCGACAGCCGGAGGACTGTCACCGCTGGAGCTCAGGGCCGAAGTAGGAGGATGTAGGGGAGTATGTAGGTGCAACCAATCAGCCATGCGAACCTGGGCCTGGAGGCTCGGCCGGCCTCCAGGATCAGGTGAGTCCCTGGCTCGGCCCGGGCCTCCAGGCCCAGGTTCTCATGTCTGATTTTTGGTATCGGTTTTCTGCCGAACCGATCCTGAATTTTCGGTATCGGCTGGAAATTTCCGCTTCGGTGCATCCCTACGTAATAGCTTGATTTTCTATTCCCGGGTGCAAATCGACACCTCCTATACAAAGTATAGGAGACGTCAGTTTACAGTAGGTGCACACTGTGCTTGAGCCGTATGCCACGCTTGTGCTAGGAGCGTAATTGCAATTCCCGACGTTAAGACAACCACTGGAGACGTTATCCTAACATCAGCTGTAGAATAGAGCCCGCAGTTTGTTTTGTGTTTATTACCTTTATAATCCACACACATGTGACAAAATACTATCAGGGTTATTCAAAGAGATCCGAATTGCTTGAGAAAGGTAATCAAATGCTGAAAATCAGCGGTCGGTTACCTTTCTTGGCCATTCGGCTATTCAGAGAGCAGGCAATTCACCAAATCCTGGCGAATTGCCTGCACATTCGGTGCTTGTTCGAGGGCAGTGAATCCCCATCGAGAAGCAATGCTTCGTCTATTCAGAGAACAAAATCCAGCAGTGAAAGGTTCCCCTAATGCCCTGCTGTTCGGTGGTTTCATTCGTCAGGTTTATTCAGGCGAATCCCATAGACTTCAATGTTAAAAATATTCCTGTTTTAATTCAATATCTAATAAACCGTTCATTATAAAATTCTGCAGTAAATATGGATATTTTAAGCATTTTTCTGGATTTTTTTTTTAACTTATTTTTTTTGTAACAGCCCTTTTTATTATCAATTTCAGACATTTTCGCTCAGTAGTTTCTTTGCAAACAGCGTTTCACTTTTCAATCATTCAAGCAAACTGTTTTGATAATTTATTCACTGCCTTCGTCTGCGGTGTCGGGTTTTTCCGGCGACTGCGCTGCGTGTGATCGGCTCCTGCTCGGGTTTCTCCAGCGTCTTCGCGGGGTTAATCCAGATGTTTTTGCGGGTTTCGGTGTGAGTTCGCCCTCGTTTTGCGGTTCATTTTCGGCGGGTTTGCGGTAGCTTTTCCCTACAATTCAGGGACCCTGTGGTGCTTGCTGAATACGCCGCAGGGTCACCGAAATGGGATCGGAAAAAGGAACCGAATTGAAGAGAACGAAAAGTCACCGAACGTGCGCTGACTTTTCAAATCTCTTTGAATAACCCTGTATGTTAATAACAACACCGATGGGGCTTATTCACTAAGCAGCATAAAGCAGGAGGATTGCAAAATAATGTAAACTGAAGTTGTCGTCGTTCTGCCTTTTCTGTATTTTTTTTTTTTTCCCCATACGTCAGCGGTTTTCAAGTCCCGACCAATCGCGTTGCTAGACACAATGCGGGACGGATCCTGAATTGAGCAAGATATGGTTTTCGCAACACTGTATGCGGACGTCTGTTTGTGTTCTGCACGGTTTGAGTTTTTTTTTTGAATTGTAGCGAATAAGAACTTGTTAACCCTTACCCAGCTGACCGGAGAATCCGGCTGGAGGGATTCACGCGCCACACGTATGTCTTCTTGTAATCTGCTATAAAATCCATCTCCAGCGTAAGAACGAAGCGAAGCGTCTACTTGGCGCTCCTCGTTTAGCACAGAGTGGAATTGGTCCATTTTTCTCCCTGTATCACTGTTACCAAACAGGAATAATTGACTCGTGTTTTCCGAGTTGCTGTTTGGAGACGTTCGGGTTGCTCGGAGCTTTCAGCACCAACACGTTCACTTTCAGACCCGGGCGTGATTGAAGACGAGAAGAAGATGGCATAAAAGCGTGCCCGGGGATACGATGAGCTTTTAGAAGCTCTGAACAAGCCAAATCAATCAAAGGCAAAAGACATGCGTGCAGCTTAAAGACTTCTAACGGCACGTCCGCAAGGGTATATCTGCTAAGCGGTGAATTAATTGCAACATTTAGGACAAAATAGTTGAGCTGAAAGTAAAGAGGGTCTGAACGAAAAGTCAGATTTACCTATATTTACCGTTATTCACCACTCGATGTGGTGGCGAGTTAACAGTCCCCCCCTGGATGTAACTCAGCCAATAGGAGCTCACCTTCCACTGGATAATTACTGCAGTGATTAATAGGTTTCAGCATAAAATAAGGTCATGTGACTCCCTGAATATGTTGAATGAGCAGGTTTTTCCATCAATGGGTTTTTTTCTCCCCTGATGGCACAGCGGGCATGTTCCAAGATGGCAATGCCAGGATACATCAGGCTCAAATTGTGCAAGAGTGGTTGAGGGAGCATGAGACATCATTTTCACACATGGATTGGCCACCGCACAGTCCAGACCTTAACCCCATTGAGGTTAATCTTTGGGATAATGCGCTGGAGAAGACTTTACACAGCGCCGCGACTCTCCCATCATCAACACAAGATAGTGGCCACAAATTAATGTGACTCTGGACGGGAATAAACGCCGTGACATCGCATGAGCTTATCGACACGATGCCACGGCGAATGAGTGCTGCGATCACAGCAAAAGGCGACACAACCAGATATTACAGTGTGTGACTTCTGTTTTGACCAGACAATATCTATGAATAATTTCCTTTTATATTGTCCTGAGACATACAGGCGATCATTAAGCGACAGAGACTATATGAGTTACCCATAACAACCCGAAAAAGCATGGATTTCCAAACCTCGAAGGCCGGGGTCAGACGAGCGTTTTTTAGAGAGGAAGGAACGTCGGTGAGTGTGGACGTTGCTTCCACTCGGACGCCCGTCTGGCCACCTCGCTGAACGCAGTTAGTGCGCTCAGCGCTGCAAGGCTCGATCCTCCTAAGGATTGCGCTTTGCAACCCCGTCGAATGCACGTCTAGCGTTTCGACAGGGAGGTTTGCGGCACCTGTGCTTGTAGCACGTGCAATTCGAGGGGGCGCACTATAGCGTGTGACCGGCTCCGTCGACTCATCACAACGCTGCGATGGACGCCGGGAGGCGCGTCAGTACGGGTGCACCTGACCCCGGCCTAACCAGTGAATTTCCCCACAGTATGTATTGATCTCAAACTCAGAAATCACACCAAAAACTCTCTGCTACGAGATGCCTTTTTTTGGGTTGAAGTTTTTTTTTTCTCTTATTATTTTTGCCTGTGCAACCCTGCCGTATTCACTTTCCCAGATAAAGGTTTCCAGCGCAGGGATAGGCCAGGCCACGGACCTTCCTTCCTGAGCCAGTATCTCTGCTCCTCCTGCACCTGTCCTTTAACCCTCTTATCCTCGGTCCAGCCCTGGGAAATCCCGTCCATGGGGAGTGGGAGGAAGTGATGCGTGTTGACAGTGCAGCTTTCCTGTATTTTTAGGTCCGTGCTTTTCTTTTTTTTTTTTTTCTTTTTTTTTTTTTTTTTTCTCCCTTTTATTTTTTTCTGGAGCCCCTTTTCAGTTAACTACAATTTGCATGTACTATGTTTTTTGTCGTTGTGCCCCCCCCCCCCCCCCCATTACTGCATATGCCGTTTTCCTGTGTTTTTAGGTCAGTGTTTATTTATTTTGGGTTTTTTCCTATTTTTTTTTTTCCCTTTTACTCTTTTTTCGGGAGCCCCTTTTCAGTTAACTACAATTTGCTTGCACTATATTTTTGTTGTTGTGCTTGTGCCCCCCCCCCGCCCCCCATGACTGCATATGCAGTTTTCCTGAACTTTTAGGTCATTCATTTTTAATTTTTTTTTCCCCTTTTATTCTTTTTCTCTGGAGCTCCTTTTCAGTTAACTACAATTTGCATGTACTATATTTTTTGTTGTTGTGCTTGTGCCCCCCCCCCGCCCCCCATGACTGCATATGCAGTTTTCCTGCACTTTTAGGTCATTCATTTTTTATTTTTTTTTCCCCTTTTTATTCTTTTTCTCTGGAGCTCCTTTTCAGTTAACTACAATTTGCATGTACTATATTTTTTGTCGTTGTGCGCCCCCCCCCCCCCACCCCCTACCCATAACCTGGGGTGCTTTAAGTACAAACGCTTTTATTTACGTGCAGCAGAATAAAAATGTTTAAAAGGGCAGTCAGGCCCTTGGGTCGCAGGTTTGGTGCCCAGCAGCGTCGTCCCAGCCTTTTCATCCCCCTTAATGGTGTTATTAATTTGGGTTATAGTAACATCTGTCAGACAGATGTGCGTTCGCTTTATTTAACGACCGTACTCTTAATTGCTCCTGCTTTTTGTCTCCTAAATTGAAAGGTCGATGTGGCAGCGTCAGAGGAACCGTCTGATTTTTGAGTCCCGGTCCCTTACTGAATCGTACCATACCTTGATCCAGGGCTTGAGAAATCCATGTGTCAGGCAGCCGCGACTTGTAAAAGTTTATCTCATACTCAATCCTAAATACCATTTTATTATTTCTGAATTTATTACATATATTCATTTTATTACACCCAAATTTCTAAAAAGACATCGCCTGGCTCCTAAAAATGTGCAGTTGGTTCCTGTCGAGCCATGCCTTTAAAGGGTTATTCAAAAAGAGCCGAACTTGCCACCGAATTGTAACGAACGATGAATTTCACCATGCGGTGCAATTTCGTGGCAGTTCGGTCATTCAGAAAGCTGGCAATAAACCCAAATATTGGCAAATCACCAGTGAAATACAGTGCAGATCGCCACAACTCGGCGACTTTCGGTGGCAGCAAAATTGTCCCATAGAGAAGTAATGGTTAATCTATTCAGAGAATGCCGAAATGTCAGCGACATGCCTAGATTTTCAGTGGTTCAGTTCGACAGGTTTAACAGGCGAATCCCAGAGGACTTAATGTTAAAAATATTTGTGTTTTTATTATTTATTTTTTTATTCAACTGTTTATTTTCATTTGCAGCAAAAAAGTCTTTTTAGTTCTCTTTTATGAAAAATGTATACTTCAGCTGAATTTTGCTGCCGAAAAACACGTGGACTACGTAAAAAAAAAATTGTTATTTCAAGAAAGCAAATGACAAAGAGTAACATTCATGTAATTTGACAATTCGAGAAATTTAATATTATCTGTTTCGGGAAAAAGGGGGTTAAACATTTGTCCTTTAACAAAAAGTTTAATTGTGGAGCTGCTGAGCCCGTGACCGAATACCAAATGATTTGGAACCATTACACCCTCCAGATACTTGGAAACCTTGTTTGGATCACAGCGACGTAATGAGCTTTTATCTTCTGCCTGTCACATGGAAAGGATTTAAATTTGTTGAAGCTAAAATGCTTTTCTTCCTGAGCTAACTGGATCAGCAACCCCACAGCTTGCAGTCACATCACTACAAGAGGGAACAGCGGTATGATGCACGGGATTGCGCTTTCTGTTGAGCTGCGCGCTTGCTTTTGTGTCGCTGTCCAGATGGTCAGTGGTTAGTGTCGGCGGCAGCAGCCTCTCTCTCCACCCAGTCCTCTCCGAATGAAGCGATGTGCCGACCTGTTTATCCCTTTTTAAGCGAGCTGAGCTTTCCTTCTCCAATGTCAACAGCTGATTGGTTGCCAGCCATTTTTCCTCAATGCTGATTGGCTGTTTTGCCTTACCTTAGGTTCCTGGCTCCACTCATCAAGCTTGGGTAAGAAGAAGCAATGTGTGGACCTCTACTCCAGCATCCCCCCCACACACACACTATAATTGCCTTCATTTTTCCACACGTGGAAAAGGAGGGTATGTCGACAGCACGGCCAGGTGGTAATCCACTCTACTTGTCAAAAGTCAATACATAGCTAACAAGTTGCACAGTGTAACAAAGATCCAAGCTCTGAGAAGTAGGGATGTGCGTTTCGGGTTTCGGAATTTTCACGAAATTTCCCGATTCGTGTTTTCGGATGCGGACGATTTTCCGAAAATTTTTAGATCCGAAAATGGCAGATCCGAAAAGTTTTCCGAGCCGAAACGAAATCTTTTCGGAATTTTCAAATGTACTTGAAATGTGTCAAATCAAAATTTATTGCTTTGAAACGAGGAGAACAGATGTTCCGAAAAAACGAAAATTTCCGAAAATACGAAGTCGAAACAAAAAAACGAGCTAAGTGACACGAAAAATGGTCGATATTCCGAAACCATTTACAATTCCGAAAAACGAAAATACGAAAAGTCGATACAAAAAACGAGCTAAGTGACACGAAAATACGAAAAATGGTCGAAATTCCTAAAAAAAATTTACACGAAAAACGAGTCGAGCCGAACCGAATCGAAACAGAAATCGGTCGAAACGAGCCGATTCGAAAAGTTTAAAAATCCGAAAAATCGAATCGAACCGAAAAAAAAATCGGTGCACAAGCCTACTGAGAAGTACTCCCCTGTCAGGTCGCTCTTTTGGCCCAGGTTCCGCAGGAGCACCTTTTCTGGTGAAGAGCAGTGATTACAGTGCCTTGCTCAAAGGGTTCTAGGATTTAGCTTTCCTCAGGCAAGGTAGCTGTCCCACAAGGGACAGAGAACAGGATTAAAGCTGTACCCAAAACCAGAGACCGGAAACAGTGTATGGGTGAAAGGCGAATGATGCTTTAACACAGATTTTTGGTTGAGAAATAAGCCAAGCTTAGATGAACCCCCCCAGGTACCACCCTGTCTCCTTTCTATACTCCCGTCTCAGATGTGCTTTCTCAACATTGCATCATCCTTTCCTGCTGCCCTCTAGCTGACCATAAAGTGCATAACCAAACCAGAGTTACCTAGCAGGGAACAAACATGCCGACAGAACTAAACACGGTATTGAATAACCTAGTAATAACACACTGATGAACCGTGAAACAAGGCTTGTCGCCGAAGCCGTTGCTCCAGTCAGTGTTGGACTAAAGAAAACACGGTTCAATAGTAAGCGGTAAAACGGTGTTCCGTTACACGCATATAATCCAATTAGTTAACCATTAAATTCGTTGTTAGGCTTTTGGTTCATTAAAAATCATTCGATCAATAAAGGGAGTTTATTGATATATAATTTGTCCTTCGCAGGGTTGATTCCCTTTGGAAGTAACTTGGCTGTTCACTCGGGTTTCTCCATGTCTTTGTTCAGCGTTTCTAACCAGTACCACACACTGAAAGCATAATGACAGGGTAAAGGTTTTCAATCCGACCGCGGCATGATATTGCGGAATGTAAACACGGACGTGAGACACCGAGGCCCGAGACGGATTGATGGATGTGACGTTTCTGTTTTCATGGCTGCCACTGAGCTACACCTAACATCGGGGTCTTTTACTATCGTCGTCCCAGTCACCTGGGGTTTTGCAATTTTTTTTTTTATTTTTTTTTTTTGGATAAAGTATTTTACCAAGGAAGGATACATTGAGATTTCTCTCGTTTTCAAGTATGTCCTGGGTGGCGAGTACGTACCGTTAGGTGTCTTGCCGAGGATCGAGCCTGTGTCTCCACAGTCTCAACGGTTATAGAGCAGTGATGTTACCTCTACTCCACCCAGCCGGCACAAAAGCTATTAAAAGTTTGCACGCCAGCAATTGAAACCCTACCTCGAGCGAGTGTCCCAAACATGCTTGGTTGTATGCCAAATAAAATCTGCGTGTCTGTACCGAATGGAAATCCGTTCTGAGGCATCTGAAGAACGGGGCTTCAAGGTTTCTCAATTTCTTTTGTGTATTGAATTACTGTCCATGTATCAAAACCAGGGGAAAAAAATGACTATTACGACTAATATAAAACATTTTCTCCCTGAGGACGATCGGACAATTTACTGGGGTTTTTAGTCTTTCCTGATGCTTTTCAAAGAGGTTTTTTTTATTAAACAAAATTTAACATGTAGACAAACAACCTCTATTGTGAGGTTCAAAATACTGCGGGTCAGAATGAGCATCCGTCTGCCGAATTGCTGGCCCCGTTAATAAATCATTTGTGATAAACAATCGAATCCAGATAATGTGACATTCCGAAATAGAGGCATATTGTGTAATATATAACAGTAGTTGTAGCGATGGAGGAAAGTCGAATACCTCTGTGATGATGTCCTGCAACATTCACCAGAATGGAACTAGACCAGCACAGTCTCACCTGGTATACCTAATGGAGACTGGTCCCGTAAACAAGGTCTCCCATTGGTTTTCTGTCAAACCATTCTGTTGGAGACTACTCCCACCACCTCAAACACGAGACCTCTTCATTTGAGATCTTCAAATTCAGGTCAGGTCACTGCGGGAATAGGTGTTCGTCTGGTAGCATTATTATTATCATTTATATGGCGCCAACAGTTTCCGCAACGCTTTACAATAACCAAAGGGAACGAAATACAAATAAACAGACGTAAGATGGAAACGAGGTGTAGAGGTCCCTGCTCATAGGAGCTTACAGTCTAGAGGGATTGGGGGTTGAGGAAGACAAGAGGAATCTCACTAGATAGCAGGATCATTAGTGCCAGTGGTTTGGGAATGGTGGGGCCATAAGAGCGGCTTCAATCAAGCGTGAGCAGAGGGACGAGTTGCATCAGTGATGTGGTACGCTAATCTGAAGAGGTGGGTTTTGAGGGATTACTTGAAGGCCTGAAGATTAGGGGAAAGTTTGATAGGGCGAGGCAAGTCATTCCAGAGGACTGGTGCCGCCCTTGAGAAGTCCTGGAGGCGAGAGTTGGCCGTGCGTGTGTAGACCGATGACAGGTTGAGATCACCTGCTGAACGGAGTTGTTTAGATGGGACGTGCTTGCGGAGTAACAAAGACATGTAGGGAGGGGTTGAGTTATTGAGTGATTTGAATGTGAGCATCAGTATTTTAAACTGTATCCTGAAACGTACAGGAAGCCAGTGGAGGGACCGGCCGAGTGGGGACGTATGTGAGGTGCGTTTAGTGAGAAAAATAAGCCTTGCCCCTGCATTCATTACAGATTGCAAAAGGGCAATGCAGGAGTTGGGGAGGCCAATAGTAGTAGTAGGGAGCATGTAGTAGAAATGTTTTATCTTTGTTTAGCAGAACATCTCCATTATCCAGGGGGTGTTTATCGCCAATAACTTTGCCTGACGCCCGAAAGCCATCCTCCGACACAACATGTCTGTCTCCTCCTCCCACAAATTGTACGCATTTGCCTGGGTGACCTCCTGTGACTGGTTATTCAGCTGTCATAGTTGGCTGGGCGTTTGGGGAGAAGTGAGAGTTCTTCCTCGTTTTAGAGTAGACTCTAACAGGTCTATTCACTAAAGGGTGAACTCAGGAGAAGTGAAAAATATAGGTCAAAATAGCCAAACCAGAAAATTTCTCACATTTATCTCACTTTCCAAATCGGCGATTCGATCTAAATTGTTCTCTTTGCCAGCCACTTCTCCTGATTTTCACCCTTTAGTGAATAGACCTGTAAGAGTATGAGTTAATGGTCACCAAGTGGGAACAAACTTTAATGGGAATGGCTCCTGGTGTTTTCTAAACCTGTGCTTGTAGGGAGGGATGAGAACTGATAGGCTTGAACGTTAACTGCTTGGATTTGCTATTTGGAAGATGCCAACTGTTGTAGGCACTGATACGGATTGTCCAGTTTGGATTTTAGATCACCGAGTTCCCACATTCAGCTATATTTATGCATATAAAAACCTGGCTATCGGCCCCAGTTGTGGGTGGATTACACTCTCCGTTTCACAAGTATGCAAGATGGGTACCATGGGGTCTTCGATCACTGCTGAAGGACAATAAAGTTAGAAGTAAAACCATTGTTAGCCCTGGAAACACCAGAAGATAGACCATCCAGTACCTGCTTGCCCCATCATACCGGACTGTAGCTCTTTCGCCACTTGGAAAAGACCTTCGTGATTGAAACCTTCACCAGGTGATTATTGATGGTGAAATGGAACATCATTTACTGATAGATCTATCACTTGGTGTTGCAGAATCTGTGATTCCGTGAAAATTGTTTGGTTTTTATGAGTTACGTTTACTGGGAGATAATGAAATTGAAATGGGGGTTAAAAACTGGATATCTGGAAATACCCGTTATTTTCTGATTTCAGGATTCCCAGATGGTCATAGAATCGTTTAAATCCGGGTTCGAGCCCCCTGGAGATGTAGAGTTCGAGGATTTTACCCAGTCCATGAAACGCACAGTATCTGACACCAGCCTGACCAACACAAAAGCTGACGGGAAGGCCGATGCCAAGGTTCCTGGCAAAACCCGAGGCAAACTCTGGCCCTTCATCAAGAAGAACAAGGTACTGCTTTCCAGTGCTTTGAAGCTCACTCAAAGCCGGGCTCTTCTGTTGGTTTTATATAACCATTTTGTCGATTAACATTGCATTATTTTGCACGTGTTGAGTCTTAAAAGTTAATTTTGTTTGTTTTTAATTCGTGTTCTTCATGTCTATCTCATGGTTTTCATTCTATTTATTTATTAATATGACAATGTTAATATTTGATTAATCTCCATCCATAAGCTGCATGTTTAATCGCTCTACCTCTCACCAATTGTTTATACGAACCGTTATAAACATGGCCTGGTTTTTGGGTTGACTTTCTATTCTCCAATTGCATCTCATTGGTGGACGGGTGCTTATACCATCTCATCAAGGCTTTGCCGATCAGAATGCCTATAGTCTTGATCTCTGCGGATCACAAATACTTAATTTCACACTACCCACCAACTTGACCTTTTTGTGCTTTTGCTTCTCGAGTTTGTCACCACCGATAAACATACCCAGCCGCAAGTCAACTTGGTGCCTAGGGTCCAAGGGCTTCATGCTCCCTGCCATTCAAACATGATATTCATTTACTAATGCCTCTTTTCCCTTGTGGTTAGTGCATCCTTCCACCTTAAAACCAAGGGTCGGCAAACCGGCGTATGGATCTGCTATATTCTAGATTCCCGGGTTCTTATAACTGGGCTGTAGAACATGGACATATCTGGGAACCTCTCCTTAGATATTTAAGCTGTGACTGAACGTTTAGGACCACACAATTAAATGGTACGATAGGGTGTGAGTGGAACATGCCTGAAGAGCACCAACCCTGTAGGTTCAAAGACCGAAAGGAGCAGATTCCTGGTATGAACATGGCTGTGCCACCCAACCCAACCGATCTCCATCCTATTTCTCTTTCCACCGCAGTTGCATGTTAACGCTCAGACGTCTTTCAGTTGGCTTCCCATCCCACGCAGGTAAACTTCCTGACTTTGGCATGTCAAACCATAATTGAGATTTACGACAGTGAGGTTAGGGCGCCATAGATACGGAAACCTTGGAAGATTCCTCAAGGGATCGGAGCACTTCATGCCTGCTTTTGAGATGTATATGGCGTTCAGACCATTTTTGGGAGGGGTAACATCATTCATATAGACCCTTATGTGAATTGCACAAGTCTGAAGATTCTCTTTTATTGTGGGGACGCCGTGTGGGCTCTGCTTTGGGAACGTGTCAAAAGACGAATGAAATACTCCGCCAATGGGCATGGCTTTGTAATTTGCATGGCAAAACTAGCATGGCTTCCTGCTTTCAACTGCTATTTACAGAGGGAATGTAGCTGATCACCATCGCCTTCATCCATCTTTAATTACCTCTGTTCATCTTCCTGATTTATTCGTTTTTTTGGCATTCTTTTCATTTTCTTCTTTCCAAACCATGATCGTTACACGTGGAATAAGAACGTTCTGTTGGGTTATTTTATGTTTTCATACTATTGGTTTGGAATACATATTGTTTTAATCCTCATTACATGTTTTTTTTTTTTTGTTTTTTCTTTCATATTTTTTTTTTTAACCTTTTCGTTCTTCTCTGTACTTTTTATTTTTATTTTTGTTCGAAATTTGCTTTATATTCTATCACTGCTCCTCTTTCTTATACATAGCTTATGTCCCTTCTAACATCCCCTCATCAGCCCCCTCCTCCTCCCCCTGCCTCACCCTGTGCTGTTCCAAACGGCCCTCAGTCTCCCAAGCAGCAAAAGGAACCCCTCTCCCACCGCTTCAACGACTTCATGACCTCCAAACCCAAAATCCACTGCTTCCGAAGTCTAAAGCGTGGGGTAAGTTGCGCTCTGGTTATATCTTGCAATCACTTCATTGTTTCTCCCATCTCCTCCTCCCTTGTATATTTTTGATGTAAAGAGCTTATTTTTAACCTATCATTAACGGGTCCTCTTCTGTCTCTGCACGAATGTGGCCGAAAAAACCGACTACTTCCTGTTTCGACAGGAAGTGGCATGACCGCACAAAAACTCATATCCTGGAAAACTACAGATTGTTTCTCCACTCTTAGAGGAGAATGAAGGGAAAGCAGAATAAAATGGAGAAGGATTTATTCATTATTCATAGAAATCGATTCAACGTATCGCTGTGCAGGAGCCGGAGATCCCGGGTAGTGTCTCCTTGCTTCAGATTGTGGACAGGACCCAAGATCTTCAGGATCTCTTCATTAAACCGAGTTGAAGCCAAGATAGTGTGACTCTAGTGTTAAAGGCAAGTGGCACTTGCTCAGAACAACCAAGTTGCTCTGACTTGGCATTAGCTCGATGTTTAGTGAATGGACCCCTTTCTTAAAGGGTTTGGATACATAGTCCTTCTAACATGCTTCTAAGATCCGCCGTAGCATGTTAATCAGTTCACAGGAGTAAGTCATGGACAGAAAGGGACGGAGTCTGATTATTTAAAGCATTAACGTCAATACTATTAAATAAAATTAATTTATCTTACAAATATAATTTGAAATCTAAGGCTAAATATAAAGTGTGTTTTTTTTTTTAAAATCTATTTTAAAAAATGTAGAATTTACAGTGTAATAAAATATTCTATGCTTGAAGAAACCAAAGGATGGTGTTAGAATATTGAGAGGAATAAATATATATATATATATATCATATTTATTTTACTATATATATTTTATAATCTTTTTTTAAATAATATATTTTTATAAAAATAATTTTATATTTAGGCTTGGATTGCCATATATTTCTAATACAAAATCTATATGATGGAGTCAGAATATTTAAAAACATTAAAAATATAATACATTTGTATGGAACTTGTTAGCACTTTATAAATACTTGTACTTTATACCTAGTCTTGGATTAATATATAGTTAAAGTATTTTTTATACAAATATATATTCTATAAAAAAGTGTGTGTGTGTATATATACAAACCAGCTCAAACCTGCAAAAGCCTCCAGATGGATAAACTGCCCAGGTGCTGGAGTCCAAGAAGAAACCTAGATCACCAGACCAGGATGGATGCAGTCAGGGACTTGGACAATAAGTATAAAGTGATGTTTTCTAGATAAATCCTTAAAAAAATTCCTGTAGACCTCTTCCGACGTTTCAGCCCTCTCGGAGCCTTTTTCAAGGCAACCTTGAGAAAGGCTCTGAGGGGCCGAAACGTCGGAAGATGTCATTACAAAATTCCTGTAGACTCTTCAATAAAGCATCGCTTTTTCTTATTGTCCAAGTCCCTGACTGCATCCGTCCTGGTCTGGTGACTATGTATATGTGTATATATATATGTGTATGTATATATATATATATATATGTATATAAAATGAGAAGCCAAGGATAAGGGATGACCTCAGGATATTAAAAAAAACATGACTATTATGCGTTTTTGTCCCTTTCCTTCTGTATCCACTTTTTACTACAGACACTTAAATAAAAAGAAAATTTCAAGTTAAAAATTTTATATAAATTTATATTAAATATAATTTATATTCTAAATGGTGCATTCAAAGACAACTCTAAAATATTTTTATAAAAAAATATTCTGAAATGAAATATATATTATAAATGTAATTTAAAAAGCCATTGTCGCAGAAAAAAAAAATATTTATTTTTTTCTCGGTCATAGTTTGTGTGCCAATACTGTGTGTCGTTGACCTAGGCTGGTCTGTGTTCATGCGTGACTGTAACGACTCACCGACCTGCTCTAACGAGGCATTGAGAGATGAAGCTACTGTAAATTCCCCTCATCATTATTTACTGTATCCTTGAAACATTTTCCCCTTAGTAAAGGAGTGTGTCCCCTTATATTAGTCTGTAGGACATTACAGCAACTGTGCGGCAGTGCGTAAAAAACTTCTGTATGTCACGTTCTAGAGGATTAAAGTGAGGTGGCAGAATTTAATCTATTTAAACCCCCTTTTCCTTCCTAGCATAACCTTTAGAAAGGCGACGCAGGCACGGAGGCAGATTTGCTGAAAACCCTTTCGGCAGGGTATTTTGCTAGTCTTAATGCCCCCCTACTTCTTTTAGTTTACATTTTTTTGGACTAGACACGTCACCTGTGCTTAATACCCCAAATCCCAATTTATAATTAACCCCTTCACTACCGCGACCCTGTACACTTGATAACGAGTAGCAGACACGTCATCCCAAAATCTCGTTAACACACTGTAGAGCTGTGCTGCACCATTGCAAATTAAATTCGTTTGTCGCAAATACATTTTGTTTGCATTTGGGCTGCCCCCAATGTTTTTGCAACCTGGGTATGATACCTGATGTGTTAAAAACCAGCTGGGGAATGTGTCTTCATGACATCTCCCCGGCTGATCCTGCGCGAAGACCTGAACTGCAGTAACTCCATTTGGCCAGCAGATGGCGACATCTGTCTGCCGAATAAGTTATTACAGTAGGGAATACACTGGGAATATTCCCAAATCTCTCTTACTGAATGAATAAATAAAGATGATTTTGCAAAAAAAAAACATTGGTCACTGACGGGATTTTTTGGGAAAACCATTTGTTAGTGAAGGGGTTTAGCAGATTTTTACAGTGTTTAAACTGTAATCTCACATGCCAACGTCAAGGCCAGTACTTCGGTGACGCTAACTTACCCATATAGTAGAGTTTCATGCTCTTAACCTCCCTAGCGTTCCGATTCTGACATATTTTATATGACAGAATCGGAACAATTTTATTTGGCGGTAATCAAGTGTGGCTCGGGGTTAAATGCATTGCAGAAAGCGGTAACCCCGAGCCACACTCGAGCTGGATACATTACCTGTCCCTGCGCTCCCTCACTGTCCCCAATCTCTTCCGGCGATCGCAACGTCCTACTTCCTGGTTCTTCTCGCAAGAAGGGAACCAGGAAGTAAAATGCCTTGATCGCAGAGGTCAGCGAGGGAGCGCAGGGACAGGTAATGTATCCAGCTCGAGTGTGGCTCGGGGTTACCGCTTTCTGCAATGCATTGAACCCCGAGCCGCACTCGAGCTGGATACATTACCTGTCCCTGCGCTCCCTCACTGTCCCCAATCTCTTCCGGCGATCGCAACGTCCTACTTCCTGGTTCCCTTCTCGCAAGAAGGAAACCAGGAAGTAAAATGCCTCGATCGCAGAGGTCAGCGAGGGAGCACAGGGACAGGTAATGTATCCAGCTCGAGTGTGGCTCGGGGTTACCGCTTTCTGCAATGCATTTAACCCCGAGCCGCACTCGAGCTGGATACATTACCTGTCCCTGCGCTCCCTCACTGTCCCCAATCTCTTCCGGCGATCGCAACGTCCTACTTCCTGGTTCCCTTCTCGCAAGAAGGGAACCAGGAAGTAAAATGCCTCGATCGCAGAGGTCAGCGAGGGAGCACAGGGACAGGTATGTATCCAGCCCGAGTGTGGCTCGGGGTTACCGCTTTCTGCAATGCATTTAACCCCGAGCCACACTCGGGAAAACTGCCAGGGAGGTTAATTTTTGGGACGGTTGACCAGTTCACTTGGTGAGTCTGAACCTGGATGTCGTTGCTGTATTCCCGTAGAACGGGTGCTCCAGGCTCCATTAAACCCCCCTTTTTTTTGTATGCTTTGTTTTTGATTTCCTTTCGGACCCCCGTGCAGACCCCGTCTGTGTCTTATCACAAAGGGATGATGAAGAGGACTTTAGGGAAGCCGACCTGTGCCTTTGAGGCTAGGGAATATGTTGTAAGTCTCCCCCTGTGATAGACGGATGGCCAGCTCTTACAGTCACTAACACCGGCACAAGAGTATAGCGACCCGTGGGCGGTGGCAGCGAGGGGGCGGAGTTCAAAGAAGCCGCCGCAGCAGCGCCCCCTTATTGCGAACTCGTTAAAGAGTGCACCACGCAGAATTATTTTTCCCAGCTGGGATGTGGGGTGGTCTGTCCCAAAATTAAAAGGCACTAATCAAAAGGCCAGAAAAAACACAAAATCCTCTTTTTTTTTTTCTTCATGCATTTATTCTTATTTTGAGGGTTACAAACTATATAAAAACCAAAAGAGGGTTTGGAAGAGTCTGTAAAGCTTGGTTACAGACTCGGCTGGCATTCAGGAGGGGACTTTCTAAATTCCTATTGCAATCACCCGCTTGACGTACTCACCCGAATGCTAGACACGTGCTCTCCGTCTCGTGCTATTGAATGTGCAGAGCTGTGCATGGTCCCAGATCTATCATGTCACACCGAACATCACCGTCCCATGTCCGCCGCAACCCCAGATGACATAGGCTTAGAGGCAAATTATGAATATTAAGGGAACATAACCCCCACCTCAGCTTTTATCAGATGAAACAACCTCTGCAGAGGCTTCTGACCTACTGGAGCCTTGTATGGCCGACGTTGACTGACCTTGGCACTGGAGACTCTTCTGAGCCATGCAGCCAGTTGGAATAACATTATATGTCGTCCACACGTCTATGTGGGTTCACTATCAGAAAGACGCGAGTTTTTAGACACATAAAAGAAATAAGATTCTTTTTAAAAAAATGTCTCTCCAGTTTGAACATGGCTAAGTTGGACCTCTCTTCGAATTCAACCGCAGACACTTTTTGGACACTCCGAATTTGGCCACAGCTGACTTCGACGCTCTGGCCTGAAATAAAGTGACATTTTCCTTAGCATTCAGTTATAAACTCGGGTTAGGTAACTATTTGTACGTGTTTTAGGGTGAAATCTAACATTATGCTTCATTTTTAGGCAACGGATTCTGCCCATTTTGTTTTCTGGGGGGTTTTTTATGCTCACGTCAAACGTAGGAGCAGAATATGTATCTTTAAAAATGGAGCAGAATGTTACGGTTAGGGTTAAAGCTAACCCTAAAAGAAGTTTAAATAGTTGTCAAGAACGCGCGCCGCGGCAAAGGAAACGCAGGGTTAAGCAAATCACAATCTGTCTACGCTAGACCCAAAATAATGTCTACGTGGCCCACAATCCCCCGCACGCACTTGCCGAACTGTCACGGCAACGTCTTCGCTCCAGAAGGGCACGCAACATGATGAAGTGGCCACAGGGTTGCAACGGAGTATCCGTCTACACTCCACCCGGAGTACTGGCTACGTTGCCCACAATCCCTGTACCCACTTTCCTTGTACTATTCATCACACTGCCACCACAAACTGACTTTTTGCCCAAGATGCTTACTGTCTGAACCAGAGCCGGTTTGAGACTCTGGTTATGCACCCCAAAATAGAAAACAGTCCAGACGACTGACTGCACCACAACTCAATGTTTAGTAGATCAACTCGAATTTAAAGGCAAATCTCTGATAATCCAGTCCTTCAGTTAGCGTGGATCGAATTTCGGGCAGAAGCAGATCTTAATAAGTTTTATATTTATTATGATAAACAAAAAAATGATATATCACAGTGCATTTGGTTACAGAAAAAATAGATATGATAATCAATATTTACAAACACAAGCAGAAAAAAAATAAAAAGGATTAAAACACAGACCCTTACTCACACGTCCGCACACTTGAAGGACATCTGTGACGCCCTGGTGCTGGAGATTGGAAAAATCGGCAAATTCTCACTTCCTATGTGAACCCCAACCGAATAAGCCTCAAGCACATGGCGTGCTTCCGAATATGTTTTGCCAGTTCTTCCCAGGTACAGCTCCTAGATGGTACAGCCCGCCCATTACATTTCCCTAAATTCCCCCTCCTATTAATTCGTGGGCATGCTCAGTGCCGGCTGGGTGGAGTAGAGGTAACCTCACTGGAGACACAGGTTCGATCCCGGGAAGAGAATCTCTCCAGTAAGTGTCCTTGAGCAAGACACCTAACAGTACATACTTGCCACCCAGGCCATACTTGAAAACGAGAGAAATCTCAATGTATCCTTCCTAGTAAAATCCTTTCTCAAAAAAAAAATAGTAACCAAACTCTAATTTGTAACCCTAACTTTAATTTCTAACCCTAATTTGTAACTGTAACCCTAACTCTTAATTTGTAACGTAACCCTAATTTCTAATCCTAGCAAGGAAAAATGACGCTTCATTTCAGCCGGAGCTTCGAATTCGACCGTGGACAATTTTCACACTTCCAAATTAATCTGTGGTCGAATTGGAAAGGCGTCTGACGATATGGCCCCGGCCAATTTGGAAGATAATGTTTAAAGAGGCATCTTTTAACGTGTCACTTTTTGATGCGTCTAAAAACCCTGTTTTTTTCTGATGGGAGACAGGTCTATATGCCTTGGTCAGCGATCAGAAGGGTTTTTTATGATTTTTATTGCATCCCAGTAAACCATCAAATGGGGGCTTGACAAACTTCTACCAGACATGGGCAGAGCCATTGAGAACACTTACAAGGCAGCTGCTCGTTTGATTTTTTTTTTTTTAGGAGCCACAGGAAGATTTTGTAGCATAAAACAGAAATTTAGGAAGCGAAGGTAAAAATCAATGGCTTCCTGGCACCCTGGGTTTGTCAAGCCCTCCTGGCACCCTGGGTTTGTCAAGCCCTCCTGGCACCCTGGGTTTGTCAAGCCTTGCCCTAAACTGCTAGAGATTGTCCTCTGGTGGAGACGGGGCCCTTTCCATCCCATGGCTTTTTAAATAACGTGTTAGACGTCCGTGTATCATATTCACCTGTGCGGGACGTAACTGTGCCAAAAACACATCTAATTCCAATTGGTTATCCTAACGACGAGGCTGTGTGCCGTAAATGCATTTTCTGGAACAATTTCTCTAATAATCACAGTATTCTCCCCCAAAATCAGAGGAGGGGGAATAGGTTGTAACCCCTGAAATGTGTTTTTGGCACAAAACGTCAGCTGTACAGGATTCCCATAGTTATGACGTGTTGGTAAGCCATAAACTCCTGTGAGTACCAGCCGACGCCGAGTAGGAGACGTCTGGCCGTTTGCTTGTACACATCTGTATTTGGACCTGAAAGAGAAACGCGTTGGTCAAATCCGTGCAAAAGTTCACAGGTCGTTTGGTCTTGATGGCGGGAGATATTTCAGCCCTTCCATCCGTGCCACGAGTCTCGTCTATGGCAGCATGTTCATTAAGTGTGTATGTGTCAATGTACGTATCAGGCGTCGGCATCCTCAGCTCCACATATGCATTTTGCATGATGCCCAGTTATTTCTTACACGTGCATTGTGGGAAATGTAGTTCCGAGGATATCTGGGAAGGACCGCTGCTGAGATTGAGCCCGAGCTCGATGAGTCTTGTGGCACTGCCGTGTCATCACTGGATGCCCAGCCCCAAGTTGGTCTAACAAGTTCTTGTTTGTGGTTTCACACCAATCGGGTTCCTGTATCACCCCAATCCTTTCAGAACCAGGCGTCCCTTGATGCTTCGCCACTCTTAACTAGTTACATGTTTCTTTTTATATTTATTTTAATATGCAAGGTGCCTTCCGCCATTGCTTGACTCCTATAGGCCAACGCTGCTGATCTCTAGTTACAGGTAAA
The DNA here is from genome assembly GCA_009667805.1 of Leptobrachium leishanense. Lineage (NCBI taxonomy): Eukaryota > Metazoa > Chordata > Amphibia > Anura > Megophryidae > Leptobrachium > Leptobrachium leishanense. The sequence goes on from CM019071.1 coordinate 134,477,761, forward strand.
CATCGATAGCTCTGATTGGACCTCAGATTGCTGTGCAAGTGCTGTCACCAAGATGGCGGCACCCTGTAGGCAAGTAGAACAGATACTCTTTAAGTATATGACTGTGCACCAGAAGAAGCCTTTAATCAGGTGAAACACAAAGAGCTATTTTATACACCTTTTATATTTACGTAATAACTGTATATTTTTTTCAACTCCGAGTCCATGGATGGCCCAGTAACCTCCGCTTTGGCCACGTGGTTTGGGATACCTCCAGCCTGTGAGTTCAATGTAGCCGCTATCTTGTGATTGGTGATCGTTAGATTGAAAGTCCAAGATTTGTAGAACGGTCTGCATCTTCGTAAAACTTTAAAGGGACTCTCGAGGTACTGTGACCACCCAATGTAATGGAAGTGGTCACAGTGAGCCAAGTGCCCTCACCCCTCCCCCCTTGGCCCTCCAGGGTGGATTTAGCCCCCCCGGGTGGATTTAGCCCCCCCAAGAAGCTGAGATCAGCAATCACTGATATTTAGGGTTATTCAGAGAAAGGTGAAAACCAGGAGAACTGGCAGGAGAAGAGCACAATCTAGACCAAATAGCCAATTTGGAAAGTGAGCTAAATGGGAGATTATTTTGACCTACAATTTTCACTTCTCCAGTCATTCTCCTGAGGTTCACCTTTCTTTAAATAGACCTGATTGTCTTCATCACCATTGGGGACACTCCTGCAGCCAGTGGCTCTAAATGAAAGCCATTTGATTGGCTTGATGCAAATGAGGACTAGCCTCACCCAGAAAATTTAAGTCGGCGAGTGCCGATCAAGCTTCCTGGAAAAAGGTCAGGAGTGAACACTGGCTCTTTCCCAGCTTTAGCTAAAGACTCAATGAGCTTGCATTGAGAGCCCATTGGTATTGGCTGGATGCTTGCTCGTTTACCAACATACTCTGGGGTTAAAGCAGGAGAGCAGGGTCAGGTGGGGTTAATATTTATCCCCTCCATGCCCCCCCTGACGTTTTTAACCCCAGAGTGTCTCTTTTGGTAACAATCTATCAAATTTGCCATATTTTCCAGGACACACGTCGTCGTAACCGCTAATGGGAAGCTTGTGACAGTGCAGTATGTTGACTTCATCTGTTCACTAATGGAGGCAAAGTTATTTCTTATTGTGCGGAGGGGGGGGGCACTATCCACTAACACCTAGATGGTGAACCTCAGCACCCCAGATGTTTCTGAAGCTCAGCGAGCCTTTTGTGTGACTAAGGATCATGGGACATGTAGTTCAGAAACTGGGGTGCCAAGGTCTCCACTGCACTAACATGTAGGAGTTAGGCTAGGGTCAGACTGAGGCAGTGCGAACGCGCGTTCTGGCGCACATAATCACGGCCGCACTAGCAGCAGATGACGGGCAATGACAGCCAATATACGAAGTACGGTCGCACAAAAGTCCGGCCGCGCAACGCAAGTGGAAAATGAACGCATTTTTTCGAGAACGTTAAACCGCTGGTACTGACGTACAGAGTGCGCTGCGGCCGCATAGCAGCGTGTGTGCGTGATTAGGAGACGTCAGACGCTGCTAGTGTGCGGCCAACATAACGTTCAAACAGCCGGATTTCCCTAGACTTCTTTTCACCCCATCGTCATGAAATACGTCCAGAATTGCGCATCGTCTGACCACTTAAGCGTATTCCGTGAAAAAATGCGTGCGCACGCATCGACGTACATTTTGACGGTGGCCGCAGAAAATGCGCTCATCTGTCCCTAGCCTTAAAGGAACACTACATTGGGCAGAGGCTGGTCACTGTCCCGTGCCGTGTGCTGCTTCTCCTCTTCGGCTCAGGGACTCCTGAACCCGGAAGTCCCTGAACCTTTTCTGCACAATTTGCGCGCTTACGTTACTTGCGTAGCGCTGTGGGACTTACGCACTTTACGTAGGCAAGTACCGTAGCGCCTACGCAGTACGATGGATCGGAGCTGCACTCACATGCACAGATCTGATCCATCGGTCGCCTCTCTCTGAATACGCTCGCTACCGCGATTGGTCTCAGGGAGGGCAACGTCGGCTGCTCTCTGCGTGCTGACGTCACCTGTGACCGGCAGCCGAGAAATTCAAAATCCCGGTTGCCGGTGACAATGCAATTTCTCTAAATTAAGAGTGCTGGGTGGTGAAGGGGGGGGCACTCCTCACATACTGATCACTTCAGTTATAAACATGGCCGACCAGGCAAAATGACTGTTTAATAGACTAGGCGCGGCAAAGATGCACCTTGGGTCCAAATGTTGCCGGAGTAAAACGTCAAACTCTTCTATGTTTAGTCATGAGAGGCGGCCATAAGCTCATCATCCTCTTTTTATGTCACTGGGAGAGAAGCCGGTGCGCGTCCTTCTGTTTACACATGAATTCTCTTCTTTCTGGTATGTTTTTGGTGTCTTTTTGTATCTTTCGACACCACACGGATACACCCGTTCATATCTCCTCAATCTGCATATGCATGGATATACTGTGGATGTGTCAGGCTGCGGAATAAAGGGGGGGGGATAAAAGGTCACAAGTAGGGCGTCCAGAGCCTTCCCCTCCCTGTCGGGAGCGTGCGCTCTAGTGATTAGAGCCGTGCACGCATTTTGTATTCTCCTCTGCCCGTCACTGCAGTAGCTGGTCGCCATCTGTCACTCGCCCCACGCGCCGCTCCAGACACACAATGGCGGCAGCACAGAAGGTCGAGCAGGCCCCGTAGCCTCATCGGAAAGCACGGTGGTGTCTGGGTTACCCCGGCGCCGCCAGAAAAAACCACATATATTTTCCACTGCATTGCGTTTCAAACCGTGTGAGTCTCGGTATATTCTGAATTTTCTGTCCTATTTTTCCCTTATCAAATTCAATTATGTCACGGACTCTCAGGCTATGGCGCCTAATCCGGCGATGCCACATGCGGTCTAGTATCCAGTCTCCCTTGGTTAAACATTCGGCGGCTGAGAAGTCAAAACTAAGATGGGTTTGGATGTTGTATATAGCAGGGGTCAGCAACCTTGGCTTCCTGATGTTTTGGGAACTACATTTCCCATGTGGCTCAATCAGCCTAATGGGTGACTGAGTATCATGGGAGATGTAGTTCCCAAAACATCAGGGAGCCAAGAGTTGCTGACCCCTGGTATATAGGACTGCAGCAGGGGTCGGCAACCTTTGCCCTTTGTTTTGGTACTCCATCTCCCATGATGCTCTGCTACTCATCAGACTGGTTGAGCCTCATGGGAACTGTAGTTCCAAAATCTGCGGGGCCAAGGTTGCCGACACCTGGACTTCAGGCTGGAAATAGCAATCACAACTTGTAAATTCTAGCCACACCAGCCATTTCACTGTTCAGCGAATAACACCCTCTCGTCTGCTTTTCCCTGCACCTCGTTATGTCGCGCTGTCATCCCTTTGAATAGCAAGGTGAGAAATACAGCTGGAAAGTCATGTTCCTCTTTATTTTCTCTTGGCTTTCTCCTAAGTAAAGAGCCGGGGGCTGATTTACAACGGCGGGGTGGGGGGGGGGGGGGTATGAAGAAGGGAGGGGGTTAAATTACAAAGATTACCTTTACAGATAAAACCTTAATAAGCGCTCTGTCGTCCTGTCAGATTGTATCTTTCTAATCACCTGTTCCGAGGCGTGACGCTGTAATATATAATGGATTTGTCGCACGCAACGCGCAGGCTCTCCCCTCACTATTTTTATTATTTTTTATTATTATTTTTTTGCTACCCATCATGCCTTTCCAAATCACAGGCCCCAGGCCAGAGCCTTAACCGCATTAAAGACCTGTAAGGCCACGCCGTAATGTCATTACATTCTCTATATTACCAGTCGCTTGCTGTGATTTGAATATGTGCTGCTTGTAGGAGAGACAAAAAAAAATCAGGATTGTGAAATCCAGCCCTGTAATATGAATTGTTTAAGGGGAGATTTATTGCTAGTTAATGTTTTTCCCCAGTCTATACATCCCAAGTGTCCCTGCTTTAGATTACTGCCTTTTTTACAGCGCCTCCATATATTCAGGGTGTGCGGGTGTCTTTTTTAGGGTCTCCTCCATATATTCAGGATGTGCGGGTGTCTTTTTAGGGTCTCCTCCATATATTCAGGGTGTGTGGGTGTCTTTTTAGGGTCTCCTCCATATATTCAGGGTGTGTGGGTGTCTTTTTAGGGGTTCCTCCATATAGTCAGGGTGTGCGGGTGTCTTTTTAGGGGTCTCCTCCATATATTCAGGGTGTGTGGGAATCTTTTTAGGGTCTCCTCCATATATTCAGGGTGTGCGGGTGTGTTTTAGGGGCTCCTCCATATATTCAGAGTGTGTGGGTGTCTTTTTTAGGGGCTCCTCCATATATTCAGGGTGTGCGGGTGTCTTTTTAGGGGCTCCTCCATATATTCAGGGTGTGTGGGTGTCTTTTTAGGGGTTCCTCCATATATTCAGGGTGTGCGGGTGTCTTTTTAGGGGCCCCTCCATATATTCAGGGTGTGCGGGTGTCTTTTTAGGGTCTCCTCCATATATTCAGGGTGTGCGGGTGTCTTTTTAGGGGCTCCTCCATATATTCAGGGTGTGCGGGTGTCTTTTTAGGGGCTCCTCCATATATTCAGGGTGTGCGGTTCTCTTTTTAGGGGCCCCTCCATATATTCAGGGTGTGCGGGTGTCTTTTTAGGGGCTCATCCATATATTCAGGGTGTCTTTTTAGGGGCTCCTCCATATATTCAGGGTGTGTGGGTGTCTTTTTAGGGGCTCCTCTATATATTAAGGGTGTGCGGGTGTCTTTTTAGGGGCTCCTCCATATATTCAGGGTGTGTGGGTGTCTTTTTAGGGGCTCCTCCATATATTCAGGGTGTGCGGGTGTCTTTTTAGGGGCCCCTCCATATATTCAGGGTGTGCGGGTGTCTTTTTAGAGGTTCCTCCATATATTCAGGGTGTGCGGGTGTCTTTTTAGGGGCTCCTCCATATATTCAGGGTGTGCGGGTGTCTTTTTAGGGGCTCCTCCATATATTCAGGGTGTGTGGGTGTCTTTTTAGGGGCTCCTCCATATATTCAGGGTGTGCGGGTGTCTTTTTAGGGGCTCCTCTATATATTAAGGGTGTGCGGGTGTCTTTTTAGGGGCTCCTCCATATATTCAGGGTGTGTGGGTGTCTTTTTAGGGGCTCCTCCATATATTCAGGGTGTGCTGGTGTCTTTTTAGGGGCCCCTCCATATATTCAGGGTGTGCGGGTGTCTTTTTAGGGGCCCCTCCATATATTCAGGGTGTGCGGGTGTCTTTTTAGAGGTTCCTCCATATATTCAGGGTGTGCGGGTGTCTTTTTAGGGGCCCCTCCATATATTCAGGGTGTGCGGGTGTGTTTTTAGGGGTTCCTCCATATATTCAGGGTGTGCGGGTGTCTTTTTAGGGGCTCCTCCATATATTCAGGGTGTGTGTGTCTTTTTAGGGGCTCATCCATATATTCAGGGTGTCTTTTTAGGGGCTCCTCCATATATTCGGGGTGTGTGGGTGTCTTCTTTTTTTTTTTTTTTTTGGGTCTTCTACGTATATCCAGTGGGTGTATAACAACTGGAAAGTGATAAAACTCCCTGCAACAAATCTATATACACACATTGAAAAAGTCTGTCAGTAATCACTCTATCACTGGCCCCGCCCCCAGCGACATCCTCTGTAATGGACAAATACATAGTGTTCCACCACAAGGCAGGGGTGCGTCGCCAGAGCTTGAGCCTCTTGTGCCACTCGCTGCTTGTCTTGTGCCTCAATGATTGGTGTTTCAAAGTAACCGCAGGCTTGTGACGAGGAAATTTGTCTGCATGGCTTTGGCATTGTGTGTGTGTGTGTGTGTGTGTGTGTGTGTTGTTTGCACGACAAGAAATCATCAGTATTTTAACTGTGTGCAAAACATTCAAGGTGCTGCAAGCGAAAACTTGCTCTCGCACACAATCACGCACAATCACACACACTCACAGACACACACACACACACAGTCACACACTCCCACACACAAGATTTGGTTACCTGCACGTTTAAAGCGTGAGCAAATATTTAGCATGATTTATTTAAGGGAAACCGTGTTTATGTCGATGGAGAAACATACAATGTATCGTCTTCTCGGTGTATCATTGTGTAACGCAGGCGTGTCAGACAATCCTTCTCTTCCGTCCATCTCCAGGCTTGGTCTCGCTCTATGGGAGCCGCCATCTTTAAATCCCTTTTTCTCATTCTTTCCACTTGCCCAGCGGAATCCCATGCAGGTACAGGAGGGCGAGTGAATGTTTGCAAACCCTGGCATCATGTGCCCGCGCCACGTGTCAAAAATGTGCATCAAGGGGACCCTGTCGAGCAAACTAAAGCCTGGAGATGGACTAAAAATACGTCCTTTTAATAAGGGCAAGGTTCGGCCGGGTGTACATGAAGCAGCGATGCACAGAGGCGAAACGCAAGGAGTCATTTTCACAAAGCGACGAAACCGCATGCAAATTCCCCACTGAACTTCAAAAAAAAAAAAAAACTTTCCTAATGGGAGTATAAAACAGTAAAAATGTGTGTAAATATTAAAAAAAATAAGAACCAAAAATGTCGTCTATAAAAAAAATACAAAAATGTCGTCTATAAAAAAAAAATACAAAAATGTGTTCTCGAAAAACAAAAAGGATTTTTGCTGAAAATGAAAAGAATAAACGGTCTTAAAATAAAAATGAAGTTAAAAATAAAAAGGATGTTACATTTTTACATTGAATCCTATCGGATTTGCCTTTTTAAACCTGTCCAGCCGAAACACTGAAAATCATGGCATTTCGCCGGACTTTCTGTGCAATTCGGCGTTCTGTGAATCTGGGTGACCAAGGTTGCCGACATCTGAATTGCCCATTTTTTCGAGGACACTCAAGACGGGTACGTGGTCATGGGTGGGGTATATAAAAATGTTTCCATGCGGTAGGTATGATTCATATGCTGCAAGAGTGAACGCAATCTGCTACCTGTGACAATGTGCTTTCTTTCCTGCAGCATATGAATTCTACATGCTGCAGGGAAGCACCTCCATGTGCTGTGTGGAAGTTGCATTAAAAATATGGCCAATCTGGGAAACCAGTCTAAGCTCATTTGGCACCACTGGACAAACCAACCTTCTTACCTGGTGATCCAGTAGATCATCAGCTGTTGGGGGTGGGAAGTGGATCCCAAAATGTGCAGGCCTCTCTATGTGGGTTCCATAAAAATGCACCCTTCTCAAAGGTGAAGTACTAGGTGGCGTTGACGCTCCTCTACTGGGCACCCAGTAAGCGGATTCAATCCCCATTCCAACGACGGCTCTAGTGCATACCTGGCTGGCTGCTGGTAATGGGTTGGAAGTCCAGCATGTTTGGTTTTTTTTGGCCATGCAAGGGGGCACTTCCACCTTGGCAGTAGGCATTGGCACAGAGATATGAGGCCCAATCAGAGCAGCTGACATCTACCTGTCAGGTGAGATCAGGAGGGGCGTCCAGCAGGTATGTAATACAGGTATGTTGTTTTTTTTTTTTTTTTAAATGGGGGGGTCAACACGGGAACACGGGGTAGATCATACGGTGTATGAATGTGCGATTGTGCTACATCCACTCCCATGTACCATGAGCCCCTTCTTTACCATGAAAACAGGGGGAGCCGGGCTGAACAAAGCTAAGACAAACACAGAGCAGTGACACTTTGTGTCTGTCTCTGCCGATCCTAGCGAAACGCGTGAACCTCTGCCAATCACAATAAACCAAAAGCAACATCCTCTTTACACGCCAGCCACAAAAACACTCCTTATTCTGGTTATTTTGGCAACGTGGGCCTCCGGTCTGGTGAACTTTTGCACAGGTTCTGCCGAATGTTATATATTTATTTTATTTTTTATTTTCTGTTGTTATATTTTTTATTATTTCTCGCCCCGATTTTGTAGATTTTCCATCGAAACTACCCATCCCCCCCAGCTCCTTACCTTGAGAACGTACATTCACCTTCTGCTGACCTGCTCTTTTCTTTTCTTTTTTTTTCTTTGTTATTATTTTATTTTCCCCTTTTGGCTCTTTTTTTTTCATTTTCCTGAATCCACAATTATACCATGAAGCTTTCTCTGAAGCTGGTAAGAACTGTTTTTCAGTATGCACATACCCCCCCCCCTTCCTCCCACCACCTGACTCTTCGTATGTTTATCACGAGGCACAAACAGACTTTTTTATTATTATCATCCTCATTCGGGAAGCGCCAACGTAATCCGTAGCGCAGAATGGGTTAAGCATCAGCAAACTTAAATTCTGGACCAGGAAGCAGCCGGGTTCCTGCAACAAGGTCCCTCCTCGAATGAGCTAAAAAGGTTTAGTTTTCACTTTACGCATTATTTTTTTTTATATTCTATAAAAACTTTTATAAATTCTTTTATTATATTTATATTATTTTTCTTGAGTTATTAGTATTTTTATCCCACTATATATTTTTTTAAAAATTAGAATTTTTTTAATATATATTTGGATTTAAATTAAGTACGTAAAATACAGTGTTTTATGTATTTAAAAGGATTATTTTTTTAATGTATAAAAAATAAATAGTGGGGTAAAAATACTAATAACTCAAGAAAAATAATCAATATAAATATAATAAGAAAAATTTATACATTCTCTGAGTTATTAGTATTTTTATCCCTCTATATATTTTTTTGTATGTTAAAACCAAATTTTTATTTTTTTATTTTTTTTAGTACATAAAATACATTGTGTTTTATGTACTTTAGTAGTTATTCGGATTTAATTAAGTACATAAAACACAATGTATTTTATGTACTTAAAACCAAATAATTTTTTTTTTTAACATAGTATTTTTAGCCCTCTATATTTTTATGTTAAAAAATATATTTTTTATTTGGTTTTAAGTTAAGTACATAAAATACATTGTGTTTTATGTACTTAATTAAATCCGATTAATAACTAAAGTACATAAAACACAATGTACTTGGAAAAAAAAACTTTGGTTTTATCATATTAGTATTTTTATCCCTCTATATATTTTTATATGTTAAAACCAATTTTTTTTTTTTTTTTTAAGTACATAAAATACATTGTGTTTTATGTACTTGGGGAAAAAAAAAATATTTTGGTTTTAACATATAAAAATACTAATAACTCAGAATGTATACATTTTTCTTATTATAATTATATTATTTTTCTTGAGTTATTATTTTTATCCCTCTATATATTTTTTATATGTTAAAACAAGATAATTTTTTTTTTTAAGTTAAATACATGAAACACTATTTTTTTGTACTTAATTCTAATTATTATTCGGATTTAAATTATCAAAAATAATTAAATAAAAAAAAAAAAAGGGCCTTGGAGTCCAATAAGATGCCGAATTCAGAGATTGCGTTTGGAGACCCCTGCACGTTTTTGCCATGGTTGTGCCTCTGATAACGTCCCCCGCGTTCCCCTCTCTCCATGCGATTTGCACGTGTTCTTCTTTGAGTGTTTTGGCTTTTTTTATTTCTCATTTTGAGTTTTCCCACCCTCCTTCGTGTTGTGGCTTGATTTATTTTCCAGATGTTAATTTATTTTTCCTCCCTGGTGTTCCCGTATAATTTAACCCCCGCCCCCCCCCCCCCCCCCCCCGCTCCTATTAGCCCAACTCTAAAGAAATGTCCAAGAGTTTTACGTTTATTATTAACGAACTGATAGAAATGAATCGGTTGTAATGATCTGTAGTGTCTTCACATTGTGTGTTTTGTGGTGGGAGGTTGGTTTTCCACCAGATATCCAGTTTATCAGACTCTTGTGTTAATATGTGACCAGGAAAATGGAATTAGACACATTCCTGGGCAGTAAACGGGATCTCGCGGCTCTGGGACGGGGGAGAAAATGCTGTGCAAAATCTATCTTAAATCTATTGCAAATTAGCATTGCACAGGTGGGTAACTACTCAGCGATATCCCTACAGAGAAAATACAGCATACAGTGCAGGGTTCTCCCAGCAGGTCCGGCATACAGTGCAGAGTTCTCCCAGCAGGTCCTGTATACAGTGCAGAGTTCTCCCAGCAGGTCCTGTATACAGTGCAGGGTTCTCCCAGCAGGTCCTGTATACAGTGCAGAGTTCTCCCAGCAGGTCCTGTATACAGTGTAGGGTTCTCCCAGCAGGTCCTGTATACAGTGCAGGGTTCTCCCAGCAGGTCCTGTATACAGTGTAGGGTTCTCCCAGCAGGTCCTGTATACAGTGTAGGGTTCTCCCAGCAGGTCCTGTATACAGTGTAGGGTTCTCCCAGCAGGTCCTGTATACAGTGTAGGGTTCTCCCAGCAGGTCCTGTATACAGTGCAGGGTTCTCCCAGCAGGTCCTGTATACAGTGCAGGGTTCTCCCAGCAGGTCCTGTATACAGTGCAGGGTTCTCCCAGCAGGTCCTGTATACAGTGTAGGGTTCTCCCAGCAGGTCCTGTATACAGTGTAGGGTTCTCCCAGCAGGTTCTGTATACAGTGTAGGGTTCTCCCAGCAGGTCCTGTATACAGTGTAGGGTTCTCCTCCCAGATTCTTTATAGAACGCTGCCTTCTCCTCATAGATTTTGTTTAGAACTCGGGGTTCTCTGCGCAAATTCTGTATAGAATGCAGGGTTCTTCTCTCAGATCCTGTATACGGGGCAGATTTCTCACCCTGCAGATCCTGTATACGGGACAAGGTTCTCCCTGCAGATCCTGTATACGGGGCAGGGTTCTCCCTGCAGATCCTGTATACGGGGCAGGGTTCTCCCGGCAGATCCTGTATGCGGGGCAGGGTTCTCCCGGCAGATCCTGTATGCGGGGCAGGGTTCTCCCGGCAGGTCCTGTATGCGGGGCAGGGTTCTCCCGGCAGGTCCTGTATGCGGGGCAGGGTTCTCCCGGCAGGTCCTGTATGCGGGGCAGGGTTCTCCCGGCAGGTCCTGTATGCGGGGCAGGGTTCTCCCTGCAGGTCCTGTATGCGGGGCAGGGTTCTCCCTGCAGGTCCTGTATGCGGGGCAGGGTTCTCCCTGCAGGTCCTGTATGCGGGGCAGGGTTCTCCCTGCAGGTCCTGTATGCGGGGCAAGGTTCTCCCTGCAGATCCTGTATACGGGGCAGGGTTCTCCGGCAGATCCTGTATGCGGGGCAGGGTTCTCCCGGCAGGTCCTGTATGCGGGGCAGGGTCTCCCCGGCAGGTCCTGTATGCGGGGCAGGGTTCTCCCGGCAGGTCCTGTATGCGGGGCAGGGTTCTCCCGGCAGGTCCTGTATGCGGGGCAGGGTTCTCCCTGCAGGTCCTGTATGCGGGGCAGGGTTCTCCCGGCAGGTCCTGTATGCGGGGCAGGTTCTCCCTGCAGGTCCTGTATGCGGGGCAGGGTTCTCCTGCAGGTCCTGTATGCGGGGCAGGGTTCTCCCTGCAGGTCCTGTATGCGGGGCAGGGTTCTCCCTGCAGGTCCTGTATGCGGGGCAGGGTTCTCCCTGCAGGTCCTGTATGCGGGGCAGGGTTCTCCCTGCAGGTCCTGTATGCGGGGCAGGGTTCTCCCTGCAGGTCCTGTATGCGGGGCAGGGTTCTCCCTGCAGTTCTGTATGCGGGGCAGGGTTCTCCCGGCAGATCCTGTATGCGGGGCAAGGTTCTCCCTGCAGATCCTGTATACGGGGCAGGGTTCTCCCTGCAGATCCTGTATGCGGGGCAGGGTTCTCCCGGCAGATCCTGTATGCGGGGCAGGGTTCTCCCCACAGATCCTGTATACGGCAGCGTTCTCCCGGCAGGTCCTGTATGCGGGGCAGGGTTTTTCAGGCAGGTCCTGTATGCGGGGCAGGGTTTCTTCGGCAGGTCCTGTATACGGGGCAGGGTTCTCCCTGCAGGTCCTGTATGCGGGGCAGGGTTTTTCAGGCAGGCTGTATGCGGGGCTGGGTTCTCCCTGCAGGTCCTGTATACGGGGCAGGGTTCTCCCTGCAGGTCCTGTATGCGGGGCAGGGTTCTCCCTGCCGGTCCTGTATGCGGGGCCGGGTTCTCCTGCAGGTCCTGTATGCGGGGCAGGGTTTTCCCGGCAGGTCCTGTATGCGGGGCAGGGTTCTCCCTGTAGGTCCTGTATGCGGGGCAGGGTTCTCCCTGCAGGTCCTGTATGCGGGGCAGGGTTCTCCCTGCAGGTCCTGTATGCGGGGCAGGGTTCTCCCTGCAGGTCCTGTATGCGGGGCAGGGTTCTCCCTGCAGGTCCTGTATGCGGGGCAGGATTCTCCCTGCAGGTCCTGTATGCGGGGCAGGGTTCTCCCTGCAGGTCCTGTATGCGGGGCAGGGTTCTCCCTGCAGGTCCTGTATGCGGGGCAGGGTTCTCCCTGCAGGTCCTGTATGCGGGGCAGGGTTCTCCCGGCAGTTCCTGTATGCGGGGCAGGGTTCTCCCGGCAGATCCTGTATGCGGGGCAAGGTTCTCCCTGCAGATCCTGTATACGGGGCAGGGTTCTCCCTGCAGATCCTGTATGCGGGGCAGGGTTCTCCCGGCAGATCCTGTATGCGGGGCAGGGTTCTCCCCACAGATCCTGTATACGGGGCAGCGTTCTCCCGGCAGGTCCTGTATGCGGGGCAGGGTTTTTCAGGCAGGTCCTGTATGCGGGGCAGGGTTCTTCCGGCAGGTCCTGTATACGGGGCAGGGTTCTCCCTGCAGGTCCTGTATGCGGGGCAGGGTTTTTCAGGCAGGTCCTGTATGCGGGGCTGGGTTCTCCCTGCAGGTCCTGTATACGGGGCAGGGTTCTCCCTGCAGGTCCTGTATGCGGGGCAGGGTTCTCCCTGCCGGTCCTGTATGCGGGGCGGGTTCTCCCTGCAGGTCCTGTATGCGGGGCAGGGTTTTCCCGGCAGGTCCTGTATGCGGGGCAGGGTTCTCCCTGTAGGTCCTGTATGCGGGGCAGGGTTCTCCCTGCAGGTCCTGTATGCGGGGCAGGGTTCTCCCTGCAGGTCCTGTATGCGGGGCAGGGTTCTCCCTGCAGGTCCTGTATGCGGGGCAGGGTTCTCCCTGCAGGTCCTGTATGCGGGGCAGGATCTCCCTGCAGGTCCTGTATGCGGGGCAGGGTTCTCCCTGCAGGTCCTGTATGCGGGGCATCTGGGTATGCGGGGCAGGGTTCTCCCTGCAGGTCCTGTATGCGGGGCAGGGTTCTCCCTGCAGGTCCTGTATGCGGGGCAGGGTTCTCCCTGCAGGTCCTGTATGCGGGGCAGGGTTCTCCCTGCAGGTCCTGTATGCGGGGCAGGGTTCTCCCTGCAGGTCCTGTATGCGGGGCAGGGTTCTCCCTGCAGGTCCTGTATGCGGGGCAGGGTTCTCCCTGCAGGTCCTGTATGCGGGGCAGGGTTCTCCCTGCAGGTCCTGTATGCGGGGCAGGGTTCTCCCTGCAGGTCCTGTATGCGGGGCAGGGTTCTCCCTGCAGGTCCTTGGTTTGGGGTTAAATGATAATATATGGATCAGTATTTTAGTGACTGTTGGAGTTGGCCTTCGGTTTTAAAGCCGCGATATGGCAAAACGAATCGATATATACAGACGAGCCCCCTTCGTATAAATGGAGGGCAGGATAGCAATAAAACCTAATCATGCCACATCTAGCGGCTCCTGCCTGGATGGTGACCTGGAACCCACACACAGGTTGTATATTCCATCCTTTTACGCCCCGTTCACACTGTGCGATTTTCATATTCGCCACCTTGAGCGACAATGTCTCGGTTTTGCAAAACACCACCAATGCAAATCGCAAAAAAAGGGTCATGTACCGACATGCTACAGCGACGTCACGCGGCAAGATGTGAGCAGCTCCATTGAAAAAGCTACATAGCGCGTGGATTTTGCCACGATATCGCCGCAAAATCCGCGCAATATATCGCACAGTGTGAACGGGGCCGAAGTAATATTTTGCTTTATACAGTCACAGGTTTAAAGTTTCGGGGAGCAGAGATTCTCCTGGGCGGGTGTTTTTAGGGTCATTCTGATGGAGGCAATCGGCTGGTCAAGAGGTGCCTTATTGCATTACACCATAGAGCAAGGCTGTCAAACTCCTGGCCCTTCCAAGATGCCTACAATTCCCAGAATTCTTTCAATGCAATTGATTGCCAGGAGTTGTAGTTCCGAAACCTGTGGGAGGCTGGAGTTTGACAGCCCTGTCACAGAGCTTCTATTTAGTGGACATGGTCCCTGTTTTGTGTCTCGATCTCTCTCTCTCGATCTCTATCTCGATCTCTCTCTCTCTCGATCTCTCTCTCTCTCGATCTCTCGATCTCTCTCTCGATCTCTCTCTCGATCTCTCTCGATCTCTCGATCTCTCTCTCGATCTCTCTCTCGATCTCGATCTCTCTCGATCTCTCTCTCAATCTCTCTCTCGATCTCTCTCGATCTCTCTCGATCTCTCTCGATCTCTCTCGATCGCTCTCTCTCTCGATCTCTCTCTCTCTCGATCTCTCTCTCTCTCGATCTCTCGATCTCTCTCTCGATCGCTCTCTCGATCTCTCTCGATCGCTCTCGCTCTCTCTCGATCTCTCTCTCGATCTCGATCTCTCGATCTCTCTCTCGATCTCGATCTTGTTTTATCGTAATTGCCCTCATTTTAGCAGCTCCTCCATGTGTCAGGGTGTGCAAAACTCCCAGCAGTGAGTCTCTAAACCAGCACCCTTGACCCTCCAAAAGTTATGAAACTACATTTCCCATGAGTTTTTGTTAAACTAAAGAGAGACTGAGCATCATGGGAGACGTAGTTCCCAAACATGGGGGGGGGGAGCAAGGTTGCTGACCCCTGCTCTAAGCTATAATAAAAGTGTTGGAGATCTCTTGCCATAAACAAGGATACTTGGACTTTATTTTTGATTAAATTTTTTGATATAAATGACCCCAAAAGGTCACTGCAGCTTCTAAAATGCCTTCAAACCTGGTCTCGCACTCCAGCGACATTCCCTAAAATGCAAGTGTATCGATTTGACTTCGAATTGTTGCAAGCTGTGCTTCTAGCTATACCGTCCAGGGGACGGATCAGCCACCTTTTCCCTCAAGATGTTTTGCAACTACATTTCCCATGAGACTTCGCCAACGTTATTAGTGGCTGAGCATCATGGGAGATGTAGTTCTGAAATATCCAGAGGGCTAAGATTGCCGAGCCCAGGCCTTGGCTCAGCCTGATAGGAGCTGCTCCGCAAAGTGTCCACATGCGCTCTCCGCGTTCAGACTTTCTATTCTACTACTGGGGAGCCGTGAAGCGAAACCTGAATCCTGGCCGGATAATATAGTGTGCATGAAGATCTCCTGCCAGCGCCGGCGCGCATTATGGACTCACATTATTCGGTTATACAGTAAGTAATCCGTATCGATGACTTCCAGTTTAATCAGCGAAGAGGACGCCGGGCAGTAGATCGTTCTACACCATTCAAAACCACTTAGAAAACTCGCCCGTTCTTGGGACTGGGAGCTCCGAGAACGACGTCCTATCTGGTTTCAGATGGCGCGGATGCCCTGAAGCTGCCTTAGAGACACGATGACAACATGGTATTTTCATTTTAAGGAACAATTAAATTAAACGAGGGGGGGGTGGGGGTTCGTATGATGCTATCAATCTGACAGGGCTTCTACATTCCCAAGCTGAGACATAAAACATCTGCTGCACTGTGTTCACATGAGGCTGTTTCTCAATTACATCAGTCGTCCGTATTATTATGTTCTTTTTCTTATTTTGGTTTTTGTTCTCGCCGCCTAAGTAGGGGGGCAGGAAGACAAACGACGTCTAATACGATGACAACAAAGGCGGGGGGGGGGGCGCGACAGACCGGTCACACGAGGCTTGACTTCAGTAGGAGCTTTCTTATAGGAGCAACATTGTTTCAGTCCTGCACTCAGGGCCTTTATCAAGGGTTGAGAAAGGGCCTGAGCGCAGGACTGAAACCTTGCTGTTTCCGGCTAAAGCCAAGCCTGGTGTGACCGGTCTGTCTTCTTCCTTTGACCGGTCGGGACTGGTGCTGTATTTATAAACACATGTGCCCTTCTATAGGTTTCCGAATGTCTAAGAAGTAGTGGCACGTCTCTCAGCACTGCAAAACAAACTGCGTTTAGACCAGGGGTCAGCATCCTTGGCTCCCTGATGTTTTGGGGACTACATTTCCCATGTGGCTCAGTCAGCCTAATGTGCGACTGAGCATCCTGGGAAATGTAGTTCCCAAAACATCAGGGAGCCGAGGTTGCTGACCCCTGGTTTAGACAATGCCCCCTACCTGCCACCTTTGCGGCATCCCCCCCCCCCTAATAAAAATCACCATGACACATAATTTTATTGTGTTTTTTGCGAATGAGGTAATGGCATATAAACCCACGGGTGATCCTGTGCATGTCGAGTGACGCTCTGCGCTCAGAAATCCTCCTGGTTATGAAACGAAGACGCATATTTCCGTTTTCCAGAGCTCGCTCGCGGCATACTGGCTTCTGTAGGCGCATCGGTTGGTGTTTATTAAACGCTTTATATACTGTGCATTCCCGCTACATTACCCTTCACCACCACCTAGTGTTTAAGAATGGAAGCACAGGCAAACACTATTCCACTGATTTTTGTTTTTGCAAAATTACCCATATGAATCAGCATGATGGTGACTATATTTCAACACGCAATTCATTTTCTCCTGCTTTTCCTTTAACGGATCATTTTGGTGCTCGGCGAAGGCTTTTTGCCACTTTTTATTAGCGGTAAAACCTCAGAGTGCCTACCTCAATGATGGCGAACCTCGGCACCCCAGATGCTTCTGAACTACATGTCTCATGATGCTCAGTGAGCCTTAAAGCTGATAGGGTATCATGGGACATGTAGTTCAGAAACATCCGGGGTGCCAAGGTTCGCCAGCACTGCCCTAGCTGTACAGAGATTTAAGGCTGGTGCTGCCGGGTACGTGTTAACAAAGCTTTGGTGGTATTGGAGGACTCCTACAGCTTGGTTATCTACTGTGGGAACAGCCATGCCCTCTATATCAGGCGCCAGCAACCTGGGCCCGCCAGATGTTTTGGAACTACATCTCCCATGATGCTCAAAAACTCAATAGATCCAATGTTCCATACCTGGGGTTAGCAACCTTGGGTCTCCAGAAGTTTGGAACTGCATTTCCCGATCTATGATGCACACAATGTGACGTATACGAGTGGTATAAATGTCCATAACGGGAGGGAGGCCCTGATGATCTTCTCTGCTGTCCTCTTTATTGGGGTCTTGTGAACTGCAACACCTCAATCGCCAAAGCAGACGGTGTTACTGCTGCTCTCAGTCGCCCCTCAATAGGATGTAGGAAGGCTGGGATGCTGCTGGGCCTTCTTGGTTATGGAGATGGTGTTGAGGGACCAAGTGATGAAATATGATGGGTCATCAATGGGTTAGATACAAAATCTGATGTCACAGGATACATTAATTCAACAGAATGAAACATTGTATCAGCTCGAAACGATGTGACCTTGTGCATGGTCCAGCATGGTTTTTTAGGGCCTCTCACCTTATGTAAACATTGGACAGTTCTTCAGTTCTTCTCTGGCTCACTCCGGGAAGTGACCATCGCTGTTGTGTGGTGATAGATCAGGTAGAATCCTGGTGATGGTGGCTTGTCTGTCGAACCCTTCCTTTTTTGTTTTTTGCATGTGGTGCATGCTCATAGCCATTGCATGCGGTAAGGACTGATAGTAAGCATGACGGTGCAGTGTTTCGGTTTCCACCAGGGCGCCACCCCGAGGACTTCAGCCACCTTCCTCCCGAGCAGAGGCGGAAGAAGCTGCAGCAGAAGGTGGACGAGTTGAACAAAGACATCCAGAAAGAGATCGACCAGAGGTGAGCAACCGGGGAATAACTCACGGATCCCGTCAGACACTGGATTTGGTCATGGACGGCATACGGAGGGGCAAAGGCTTAAGCTTAACCCAAACCTGGTGCACCCGGGTCCACGGCAGCCAGCCAGCACTATCCAGAGAGCAGGGAGGACCGTGCAGAGTATGCAGAACCAGCAAACTTTATAACGGTGCTTTTTGTCTGGAAGAATAAGTGGGGGTACTCTCATGTCTCATGTCCAGGGAAAAAAGGATTATTAGGACTATTTTCATGTTCTAATACACTCTTTTATTAAGCTTTGCTCAGTCTATAAACTGGTTTGTTGGGTTTAATTTAAATGAACAGGGCGTTTCAAGTCACCTTTTTTAATATTTGGTTTACGAGATGGTGTCAGCTACTGTGCTGCCTGGAGCGATCAGACCCCCAGATATCAGGCCTCCAGATATCAGACCGCCATTAATAAGATCCCAGATATCACGCCCCCAGTAAATCAGACCCCCAGTAAATCAGACCCCCAGTAAATCAGACCCCCAGTAAATCAGACCCCCAGTAAATCAGACCTCCAGTAATCAGATCCCAGATATCACGCCCCCAGTAAATCAGACCCCCAGATATCAGGCCCCAGTAAATCAGACCCCCAGTAAATCAGACCCCCAGTAAATCAGGCCTCCAAATATCAGACCTCCATTAAATCAGACCCCCAGATATCAGACCCCCAGATATCAGACCCCCAGATATCAGACCCCCAGATATCAGACCCCCAGATATCAGACCCCCAGATATCAGACCCCCAGATATCAGACCCCCAGATATCAGACCCCCAGATATCAGACCCCCAGATATCAGACCCCCAGATATCAGACCCCCAGATATCAGACCCCCAGATATCAGACCCCCAGATATCAGACCCCCAGATATCAGACCCCCAGATATCAGACCCCCAGATATCAGACCCCCAGATATCAGACCCCCAGATATCAGACCCCCAGATATCAGACCCCCAGATATCAGACCGCCAGATATCAGACCGCCAGATATCCGACCCCCAGATATTAGACCCCCAGATATCAAACCTCCATTAATCAGATCCCAGATATCAGGCCCCCAGATATCAGGCCCCCAGATATCAGGCCCCCAGATATCAGACCCCCAGATATCAGACCCCCAGATATCAGCCCCCAGATATCAGACCCCCAGAAATCATATCCAGATATCAGGCCTCCATTAATCAGATCCCAGATATCAGGCCCCCAGATATCAGGCCCCCAGATATCAGGCCCCCAGATATCAGGCCCCCAGATATCAGGCCCCCAGATATCAGGCCCCCAGATATCAGGCCCCCAGATATCAGGCCCCCAGATATCAGGCCCCCAGATATCAGACCCCCAGATATCAGACCCCCAGATATCAGACCCCCAGATATCAGACCCCCAGAAATCATATCCCAGATATCAGGCCTCCATTAATCAGATCCCAGATATCAGGCCCCCAGATATCAGGCCCCCAGATATCAGGCCCCCAGATATCAGGCCCCCAGATATCAGACCCACAGTAAATCAGACCCCCAGATTTCAGACCCCCCGATATCAGGCCTCCAGATATCAGACCCCCAGATATTAGGCCTCCATTAATCAGTGTCAAAATGTGATTATATTGCTTAAATATACGCAGGGAAGATTTATACAGAAATTGCAAACCTGTCTGTTACGCACGCGCACACACACTCACACACTCACACTCCTTTACACCTCTGTGCTGGCAGCTGTTACCTTTTCCTCCCACGTGACACTTACATCGTTTCTCGTTACTGACAGAGATGCCTTAACGAAAATGAAAGATGTCTACACAAAGAACCCGCAGATGGGAGACGCGGCCAGCGTGGGTCAGAAACTGGTGGAAATTGGGAACAACATCGAAAAATTTCGCTCAGAGGTTCAGAAGTTTGAGGTGAGAAGAGCGGGCAGAGCGCTGATACTGCGACGATACCGAGCGGCTGCAGACTGCTCTGTCCAGCCGCTCCAGGGGTTGGGAAAGGCTGTCACTGTCTGTCATAGCTTTGCTCTTTGAGAACGGTGAATGCAGCTCCCATCATGCTCGCTGTGAGAGCCCTACAGGGTTATTCAGAGATCACGGCATTTCGTTGCTCTCCTGCTTACCGCATTTCGGCGACTTCAATTCGCCGACCCTGCAGTAAATTCAGCGTTCAGCGCAGGGTCCCCGAAGTGCGGTGAATTGACCCCCCCCCCCCCCCCCGAATCGAAAAACTGCTGCAAAACCGCCGATTCGAACCGAAAAAAAGCCGACGACCAGCTGCCGGAGAAAGCCGACAAGCCGGCGAAAGGGGTAAGAAAAAATCTGCAACTTTTAAAAGGGGTTTTCAAACAAAGTGCTGCATGACGATGCCTGGGAATAATATATCCGCTCCTATGAATAATAATGAAAAAATATCTGGTACAGAAAAAAGAAAACCTCAGTTTTAAAAAAAAATTCGCTGAAAAATGCCTAAAAAATTTACTTTTTGCTGCAAATGAAAATAATAAACAGATTAATAGATATTTAATAAAAACGGGAATATTTTTTACATTGAAACCTATGGGATTCACATGATTAAACCTGTCGAAGCCACCGAACGGCAGGGCATTTCACTGACATTTCTCTGCTGTTCGGTGTCTCTGAATAGATTAACCATTACTTCTCTATGGGGGAGCACACTGCCGCTGAAGATCACTGTATTCCGCTGGCAATTCGCCAATATTTTGCCAAGCGCCAGGTTTTAGAAGAGCCGAATGGCCACGAAATTGCACCGTACGGGGAAATTCGCTGTTCAGTGCGATTTTGTTGCCAATTCTCTTTGTATAACCCTGCTAGTGAACGGATTGATACAAGATGACACCAGCGCGGCTTCAGGGGATGGGAAATGGTTACTATTGTCCATCATAGCTTTGCTGTATGATAATGGTGACATGCAACTCCCATCATCCTCGCTGTGAGACCCCTATTGAGCAGGATGATACATGTTGGCACCAGAGATGCCCGGCAGTAACCTGGCAGCACTGAAGGCCGCTGCAGTCACCTATCAAATGGTTCTCAGTGACCCGAATAACGACGTTCGCGCACAAAATGCACGTTATCGTCTAACGCGAGTGACCCTGCACGAACCCTTTGCGAGCGCAATTTAGTGCGCACATCCTATACTTAACATTGTGCGCGCAAACGCGTTTGTGCGCTGGTACGCGCATGGTATTACAATCTTAGCGCAACATTTAACGGACAACGTTTGCGCGCATAATTTTAACGTTTTTGAAAAGCTGGCGGTAACGGCAAATTGTAACAACCTGACCGTACCAAACTGCGGATTCACAACGGAGAACGTCGATGCGCAGGTGTTTTTTTTTACTAGATCCGTCAAAAATGACGGCCGCTTCCGTCAGAACGTACGTCTGTTGTGCGCAGTCTGCACAAAATGACGGACTCGCGTCAAAATTTCATTGCGCTCACTGATTTCTGCGCGTTACTTTGCGCGCATTTTTGCGCGTCGGTTTTACGAGCGCAATTTCCCGATGGATGAAAAAGTGCGCGGGGAATGTAATTCCAGCGGTGATTTTCGTGCGTTAACGCTTCGCGCAAAAAAACACGCGTTTAGCGTGCGTTTTTGCGTTAAGAAAGTAATAGGGCCCCAAAATGTTAAATTCTACACACACCACGGCTGCTCAAATTCTTATTCTTTTATCCACAGCCTTAAACCCGAGGGTTTTGTTTGCCTTAGAAGCTCGCTAAATTGCTGAGAACATGCGCCATCACGTTTTTTCGCTGCACCTCCGGTCTCCTTGACCGCTCGATGTATCAGACTGCCACAATCGCAAACTGTACCGCAGATTTCACATTTGACTTTTCATCATGTTCGTACGTACAACGCCACATCTTGTGTTGGTGCCATGCAGTTCACTGAGATCTCTTTGCAGGGCTGGCTCGCAGAGGTAGAAGGAAGGCTCCCTGCAAGGAACGACAGCTCGCGTCGACAGAGCGCCCTGTATGAGAAAGAGAACACCACAACAGTCAATAACTGCGTGCAAGACCGGGAGAGGTACAGTATAGTATGTGTGAGGGTCTGGAGGCTGCTGGCATCATGGGAATACTCATACGAACCTTAGCACCCCAAATATTTTTGGACTACATGGTCCATGATGCTCTGCCTCGCTTAGGTGTAGCTAAGCATCATGGGACAAGTAGGTCAGAAAAAAACAGCTGGAGTGCCCAGGTTCGCCATCACTGCTGTAGGGTTAAAGCGGGAGGGGCTTGGTAACACAGGGGTTAAACGTTAACCCCTCATTTCCCCCTCTACGCTCCACCTGCCGTTTTAACCATTCAGTTTCCTTTTAAACTCCCCTAAATCCAGCGCTGGTCTCCCTCTGATCTCTGCAGGATGTGACATGCTTCCAGCTCAGTATGTCACCTGACCACAGGAGGGGCTGGGCTCTCCAGCCAATCCCAGTGGCTCTCAGTGCAGGAAGGATTTGATACCGTTGGATAAGGCTGGTTCCAAAAGGTCTCCAAGCCCTGAAACCTGCACGGAGGACTCCCTGAGCTGAAGGTCTGGACAGGGCTAAGCTCCTGCATATGAATGTCTGAATCAGCCCTCTGAACCCCCCTCAGAGGAGGGAGCACACAGCTATGCCCGAAAGTAACCCTGTCCTGGTAATCTAGAGTAGAGCATCCAAAAAGCTTCTCCGTGATGTCCCCCACGGTGCTCTCCCATGTCCGAACACACATAATAAAATATTCCTGGATCAAGTAAAAATTCCAAAGTACTTTGTAGGTGTTCTGTGGTTTTTATTTAATGTCACACTGGAAGTTGAAATAGTATCACAGGGTAACGGGTCACGTAGGACACACTTGTTTTTGGACAGCAGAACTGTTCTCTTGTTGTGTGAACATCAGTTCTATTCACTAAAAGGTGAAACTCAGGAGAATGACTGGAGAAGTGAAAATTCTAGGTCAAAATAGCCAAACCAGAAAAATTCTCCCATTTATCTCACTTTCCAAATCGGCTGTTTGGTCTAGATTGTTCTCTTCTCCTGCCAGTTCTCCTGATTTTCACCGTTTAGTCAATAGACCTGTATATCTCACACATTGCAAGACGTCCCATCCATGAGGCGGGTGGTACAGGAGATCAAATGTATGCAGGGGTCCGGCTTGTGGAGTGGTTTGCTATAGTGGTTGTATGGTTTCCTCTCTTGAGCAGCCCGGATGGCAGTTATACAGAAGATCAGAGCCAGGAGACCGAAGTCAAGGTGACCCCCACTGAGTTCGACGACGATTTCGATGACGAGGAACCCCTTCCAACAATCGGAACGTGCAAAGCCCTTTATCCCTTTGATGGCAAGTATTTCACATCTCCTAGTGTATTCATTGATCATAAACCTTCTCATTGTATGTATGCACGCGCATACACACACCAGCATTCAAACACACACACCAGCACACACACACCAGCACTCACTCACACACACACACCAGCACTCACTCACACACACACACCAGCACTCACTCACACACACACACCAGCACTCACTCACACACACACACCAGCACACACACACACACACACACACACACACACACACCCAACACACACACACACACACACACCCACACACACACACCCCAACACACACACCAACACACACACACACCAACACACACACACACCAACACACACACACACCAACACACACACACACCAACACACACACACACACCAACACACACACACCAGCACTCAAAGCGTTACAGGCAGGTGTTTCTCAGGACAAATAGATACAATACACCACGGGGAGAGCACTCCATTACAAAACCTACACCATCGCAAAGCTCACGAAATTTAAAGACACAGTTTTTAAAGATTTTTCTTTTTTTTCTTCATTAAAAACAAATTATACCACAACCTAACTCTCAGGGTTATTCAAAGAGATCCGAATTGCTGGCGAAAGGTAACCGAATGCTGAAATTCAGCGTACGGTTACCTTTCCTGGCCATTCGGCTATTCAGAGAACAGGTAATTTGCCAAATTCTGGCGAATTGCCTGCACATACGGTGCCTGTTCGAGGGCAGTGAATCCCCATAGAGAAGCAATGCTTCATCTATTCAGAGAACAAAAACCAGCAGTGAAAGGTTCCTGAAATGCCCTGCCATTCGGTGGTTTAATTCGACAGGTTTATTCAGGCGAATCCCATAGGCTTCAATGTTAAAAATATTCCCGTTTTAATTCAATATCTAATAAACCGTTTATTATAATATTCTGCAGTAAAAAGTCTTTTATTTATAGATTTTTTTAGGATCTTTTAGGCATTTTTTGGGATTTTTTTGCAAAAAAATCCTTCTTTTTTTTTAATCGTTTTTTCTGTAACAGCCCTTTTTATTATCATTCATTGGATCTTATATGTAAATTTCAGACATTTTCGTTCTGTAGTTTCTTTGCAAACAGCGTTTCACTTTTCAAACATTCAAGAGAACCTTTTTTTTTTTTTTCACTCCATTCGTCAGCGGTGTCGGCTTTTTCCGGCGGCTGCTCTGCGCTGTGACCGGCTCCTGCTCGGGTTTCTCCGGCGTCTTCGGCGGGGTTAATCCAGATGTTTTTGCGGGTTTCGGTGTGCGTTCACCTGGGTTTTGCGATGAGCGTTCAGCAGCTTTTCAGTGACTTTTCCCTGCATTAAGATGGCCCTGTGGTGCTTGCTGAATACACCGCAGGGTCGCCGAAATGGGATCGCCGAATCACACCGAATTGTAGAGAACGAAAAGTCACCGAACGTGCGGTGACTTTTCGATTCTCTTCGAATAACCCTGTAGGGGATAAATGCTGGGTGTTTGGTTCACAAAGTATGATCATATCTTGCTTAAGCCTGTCACAGCGTCAATGTAATATATATATATTGTAAGGTAAGGACTCAAGGATTTAATAAAAGATAAAATAACAGCTGATGTTTTGTTTGTTAGCCAACGCGCCGGCTGTTATTTTATATTTAATGTTTGAAGACGTCCTCGAGGGCATCATTCACCTTTTCTCTACATACCTACGTTTTTGCACCAGGAACATATTGTTGAAAAAACTTTGTGGTAGGTGAGTGATAGATTTTTGTGTGTGTATAGATATAATATATATATATCTCTCAAAGCAGGATCACCATAAAACCATCCAGCCCCGGTGCAACCTCCACAGCAGATACAGTTGCAGCAAACTGATGATAATGGTCTTGATAAAGGCTCGAATGAGCCGAAGCACTGATTTATTTACAATAAAGATTGGACTTTTTTGTGAAGACCTGTGAGTGCCCTCAGTTTGTTGAAATATATACAGGGTTATTCAAAGAGAATCGAAAAGTCACCGCACGTTCGGTGACTTTTCATTCTCTTCAATTCGGTGCGATTTGGCGATCCCATTTCGGCGACCCTGCGGTGTATTCAGCAAGCACCACAGGGCCGTCGTAGTGCAGGGAAAAGCCGCCACAAACCCGACGAACACTCACCGCAAAACCCAGGCGAATGCACACCGAAACCCGCAAAAACATCTGTATTAACCCCAGCGAACACGCCGGAGAAACCCGAGCAGCCGCTGATCACAGCGCAGAGCAGCCGCCAGAAAAAGCCGACACCGCAGACGAATGGAGTGGAAAAGAAAAAAAAAGTACGCTTGAATGTTTGAAAAGTGAAATGCTTAAAAGATCCTAAAAAATCGATTTAATAAAGAGACGATTATAATCTTTTGCAGTAAAACAACGGTTTATTAGATATTGAATTAAAATGGGAATATTTTTAACATTGAAGCCTATGGGATTCTCCTGAATAAACCTGCCGAATGAAGCCACCGAATGGCAGGGCAATTCGGCAACATTTCACTGCTGGTTTTTGTTTTCTGAATAGACAAAGCTATGGGGATACACTGCCCTCGAACAGGCACCGTATGTGCAGGCAATTCGTCAACATTTGGCGAACAGCCTGCTCTCTGAATAGCCAAATGGCCAGGAAAGGTAACCGAACGCTGAATTTCACTGTTTGGTTACAGTTCACCAGCAATTCGGATCACTTTGAATAACCCTGATAGTGATAAGGTGAAGGGGATCCCCTGTAATGGGATGTACCCCCTAGACATCTTAGAGAGAGTTCAGAGAAGGGCTACTAAAATGGTGTACGGCTTGAAGGAGAAAAGTTACCAGGAAAGGCTTAATGATCTTAACATGTACAGCTTGGAAAAAAGACGAGACAGAGGAGATATGATAGAAACATTTAAATACGTAAAGGGAATCCACAAGGTAGAGGAAGGGAGTATATTTAAAAGGAAACAAAGTAGCAAAACAAGAGGACATAGTCTTAGATTAGAGGGGCAAAGGTTTAAAAGTAACATCAGGAAGCATTATTTTACTGAGAGGGTGGTGGATACATGGAACAGTCTTCCAGTAGAAGTGGTAGAGACCAAAACAGTAATTGAATTTAAGCAAGCATGGGATAGGCATAAGGTTATCCTAAACAAAAGATAAATCCAAGTAAAGTATCCATGTAATTGGGCGACTAGATGGGCCGAAAGGTTCTTATCTGCCGACATTTTCTATATTTCTATGTTTCTATATTCCCCCTCTATTTGCGAGGGAGGATTGGGTTGTTGTAGCCCAGGAGGGCAATATGGGTTTGATCCTTGCTGCTAAGTTTCCCCCACCTGTTAATAATCAAGCCCTTAAATCAGTGTTTCCCAAACCTGTCCTCGGGACCCTCAACCAGGCCAGATTTTGCAGGATCACCTTGGGGAAATGCAGACTGAATCCTGCAATCACTGAGCAGCAAATCACATCACCTGTGCTGTGCTTCACCTATCCTGCAAACCTGGCCTGTTTTTCGTTGCAAGAATTTTTATAGAATATTATATATTTTTAAAAACAACGGTCAGGGGTTACACACAGGGTGGAGAAAAAAAACAACACAACTATCCGCAGCACCTACTCTTTATATCTGTTGCATAATCACTCATGTTGCAGGAGTCCCATTGTGGCTTAATTTATCATTTTTTTGGGATCTCGTTTCCTGTACATAGCAGCCCGTCCTGGGTCACATTCCGCCCGCCCTGGGTCACATTCCGCCCGCCCTGGCCACACACCTGTTAACGCCTGACGCTGACCTCCTTGTTCCAGGTGAGAATGAAGGAACCATATCTGTAGCAGAAGGCGAGGTGCTGAAAGTTATAGAAGAGGACAAAGGTGACGGCTGGACGCGAATCCGCAGGAGCGAGGAGGAAGAGGGCTACGTCCCAACGTCCTATATTGAAGTTTATTTGGACAAAAATGCCAAAGGTGCCATGACTTACATCTAACCCCCATTTTTCCACCCTGTCTGTCTCTCTGGGAGGGACGGCTCCTGTTCGCTGGGTCCTTGGCACAGAAACCTCATACAGTGTTGTTGCCATTTTTCAAGCTCTTTTCCCCGTCGGCTCATCGACACAGACTAGTGTTTGCGTTTGCCTTTTAATGAACTGACTCCATATTGTTAGGGATTTAGGTCCTCGTTGGACCCGAGCTCGAGATCAACCCCCCCCCCCCAGAGGACTGACCATAATCCTAAAGTATTCTCCTGTATATAGTCAACCCTGGCCAGTAATCCCCTTAACCCCTTCACTACCATGATCGAGTATACTCTACCTTCGGAAGCTCATACAGAAGCCCGACACCCAGTAAACTCGATCTGGTCATATTCTGGAGCAATGCAAATGAATTTAGTCTATTGCAAACGAAACTCCAGAATGTGCCCCTGAATTTCCAGCACCTCGGACAGGACAGCCGAGGTGCTGAAGCTGTTTTATGAGCAGCTCCCAGCTCCGTTTCATTCCACGGAGCTCCAGTTGCATTATTATACATGTTGTAGCACTTTTTGGCCAGCAGGGGGAGCCATCTGCCTGTCATACAAGCTTACGGTCTATAAAATGTATTTTATGAAGGATACATTCATTTTTTTTAACACTGTCTGCAATGGAAAGTGGTTTCCCATAAATCCACTTAGTCCCGGCAGTGGTTTTATGGAAAAATAACACCTTGGTAGTAAAGGGGTTTGCCAACTGCGACAGCCCCCTTCAGTACTCCAAATTAAGGAGGTGACATGAAGGCCGAATGACTGCAGATGGACCGCCATGTGGTCTCCCAGGGACTCGTTAAAAGGCGTATTGCCCCCGCAGCACCACTAGTTTATTGAGCAGATTACGTTTACTGACGGAATTAAATGTTTGTTACCTTGAAAAATAACATGCCTTATCTCAATAGGGCATGTCACCCAGCACTAATGACTCCAGGGAGGGGTTAAAAACACACTTTCTTGTACATTATGGGCAGCAAGCAGCCAATCGGTGCAGAAGTCTGGTGTATGACACGGCCAACTCATGCGCTGATTGGCTGGCAGTGCGCAGATCACAGAGCCGGCATTCTGTGCGTTTTAACCTAGATTATAGTTTATCAAACACATGCTTCCCTGGGCCGTATCTGCTTAAAATAACATTAAAATATAATTTTATGTCCCCCCTCCCCCTGGAACGATCCGTTACATTTTCCTCCGTCGAAATATAATTCGAGCCGCAGTGTCGCTTCGGCCGCAGGACACCAGGCCAGCTGTCACCGGTTGCAGCTATTGCGCCGCTGCAACACAGCGCTTCAGTCCGGTGACATTTAATTCCTTGCTAACGTCTTACCTGCCCCTTCCTCAAGCTTAGTGCTAAACCCCCAGCACCGCCGTTTTACGCAGCTGCAGATAAACCAGAGATTATATCCACATAGATTTAATAAATAATAATAATAAAAAAAGTTAATTAAATTTATTTATAGCGAGATTTTAACATGATGATTTACTACTGAACTGTGCAATATTACACTGCAAAAAAAAAAACCCTACAATGTACAGACACAGACGTATTGATTGGATGCCACGGTCGTGTTGTTGTTGTTCTACAAATCTGATGTTCCCCTGGTGGATGCTGGGAGTTGTAGGCCAACAACACCGTAGACGGCACCTTTTATTAACAGGGGTCAGCAGCCCACGGCCCACCAGATGGTTTGGAACTACACATCCCATGAGGGTCAGTCAATCTAATGCGTACCTGAGCATCATGGGAGATGTAGTCTCAAAACACCCGGGGGGGGCGGGCGACAAGGGTGCTGACCCCTGAGTAACCGTATCTATGAGATATATGGGACCTGTTTTAATCCATTTATTAATAGCCGATTCCTATTATTCCCTTGTGAGGATATTGGGAGTTGCAGTCGGAGAGGTCGAGTCACATGTTCCCGATTCCTAGTATTTTTTTTTTACTATTGTGATTAATTTATTGTTACTTTTTACGCTTTTGCTCCTGCATGGACGCTCTGTCACCTGCTTTCTGCAGCATGTCGGGACAGTTTTAATAAATGTCGGGGGACAGGAAACCCCTTTTTTCTTATTTCCGTGTCCGCTGTTAGTCAGGCGAGTTGAATCTTGTTCGTACGACGTGTTTTGGATCATTTTAAATCACGGCGCGGTCACATGACAAAATCACATCTGTAACAGTGTCGCTCGAAGACATCCTTTTTTTTTGTTTTGTTACGGTTGCTACTGTTTTTTTTTTTTGTTTTTTAAAGGGTCCTGTTACTGTCGAGTTCTGTTAATAAATCCAGTTATTTTTGCATATTCGTGTGGGTTTTATTCTACAAAATACACGTGTCAGGAGTCTAGTAGGCTGAGGTGTAACTTAAGGGGCACACGTTAGGGTCATAACAGGAAGCGGTAGACACAGAGGGGTAAAACATTAACCCCGCTGCACTCCCCCTCCCATTTTATCCCTTTAGTTTCCTTTAACCCCTTCACTGCTGAGCCATTTCACATCTTTAAAAAAAAAAAACATTTTCCTTTTTTTAATTATTTTTATAATTTTTTTTGCTTTACTTTAAACATGCTCATGTTCGGTATCATTGGAAAGGCCATGCTCTGACCTTTCTAATGATACCAAACATGACCCTGCTAGCTGCCAACAGTCGGGAGATATCGAGGGTTCAAAGGAACCCCCCTATCTTTCCTTAGGAGTCAATGAGGACGTTCCCCACACATCCTCAGCAGTGAAAGGGTTAAAATCTCCTTGAATCCAGCGCCGCTCTCCCTCTGATCGCTGCAGGATTCATGCCATGCTTCCTGCTCAGCGTGTCACATGACCGCAAAGTGGTTCGGACGTAAATGTGTGAAAGATTTGAGGTTTAATATATACGAAGTGGCTGTGACACGTTGCATAACCTGACGTTTGCTATAAAAAAAAAGCCATCTGGTATGGCGCCGGCACTGGCAAGGAGGGTGCGGTGTTTAAACAGACCCGGGATGCAAAAAAGCGGGAAATTTTAGACTTCGCTTGCATGTCTTACCCAGAGTTCCTTGCTGCATACGGGGAATGTAGCACGTGAGCTCCGTGAAGCCGTTCTCCGAATCGCTGGGATGTGCAAATGACGTCTGCAATAATAAACTTTATTATTCGCTACGTGGAGGCTTTTAATCTCACTTTTTGCCCTTCACCGCAACTTAAATGAGTGTTATATATATATATATATATATATATTAGTATGTACGCACGCACGTGCTCTGTATAAATCTCCTTCCTGTCGTTCTGTCTCTTTAATTCGAGGGTCTAATGTTCGTAGCGTCTGCAAAAAGCACAATGTGAATGATGATTTCCTGCAGCGCCTTGGTACTTTACGTTCTAACATGATACTCTCTTGTTTTTGTTTGTTCGTGTGTTGTTTTGTGTTTTTTTGTTTGTGTTCTAGATTCCTAAAGGTGTGCTGACGCAAGGATGCTCGGGGCGAGCTAGATACTGAAGGAAAACACACAACCCTGCACGCAGTTCCAAACCAAGCTTAGAAATCTGATTCCTCCTAGGTGGAAAAGAGCACTTAAGTCAGTCAAACGAACCGGTCTGATTGTCACCTGTGCCACCCACCCCCGTGCTACCCATCTGCCTCTCTGCGCTACACGTGTTGCACAGGCTCTCCGGTCGGTCACCAGAGCTGGTGACGCCTTACGGAAGGCAAATATCGCGGCCATAAAACATGCCTCGAATTAAGTTCTCACGCGGCAGAACCCGCAGAGTCATGACTTGTATTTAACCCTTTTTTTTAGTTGTCGTAGAGTTTTATATTTTTAATCAAATCACATTTAATATATGCTACATCATTTAATTTAAAAAAGATGACCTAGCAGATATTTTAACGTTTAACCCCCCACCTGCAATACAAACCGTAACATAAATTCTATGGTGATCGAACGAATCCGTGGCTGCGTTACGTGGACGAACGGGCCGGTGTCGTGCAAGCAGGTGGCGCGAGTAACCGGTTTTCTGACCGCTGTTATAAGTAGCAGAGGCGCTCCATGGCGTTAGATTTACTCTTTGAGTGACAAGATGACTAAATTTCTTAATCTGGGGGAATCTAAAGAATCTTCCCCCGACCAGGGGCTCGATTTAATTCCTTTCGGACTGTCTTTCGATAAAAATATCGAGTTTCGAACAATTATTTTTTTTTCCCGACATGTCCGTTGATTCAATCCAAAGGATTTTGGATGCAACCAAAAAAAAATCTAAAGATGTTCCGAAAAAAAGCTGGCACTTAAAAGCCTATTTTCGGCCAGGGCCAGAATCATGACACCTATCTGAAAATCCAGATCGAGTTATCTCGATTTTGCATTGTAATGCATTGAAAAGCATACATTAGCATATCAAAAGACCATTTCCACACCTTTTTAAAGCAAGATTAGTGCGTTCCCTGTGAAGAAACAAAAACCTTTGTGTTATGTTTCTCCAAGCACCCTGGAAAGACATAAAACCAGCTGCAAATAGCAACCCTAAATCTCACTATAACTAAAAGTCCAAATAGATTACTGCTGCGTTCCAGCAGCCAGGGAT
The DNA here is from genome assembly GCA_009667805.1 of Leptobrachium leishanense. NCBI lineage: Eukaryota > Metazoa > Chordata > Amphibia > Anura > Megophryidae > Leptobrachium > Leptobrachium leishanense. The sequence goes on from CM019071.1 coordinate 134,509,460, forward strand.
TTGGCAGAATACAGAGAGAGCTATGAGGTCATTCACTGCCATACAGGGAAAAGATTCAGGGTGTTATAATGAGTGTACATCTCTGTACAGTACTGTAATTGCCATACACAGGCATTATGCAGCACATACAGATACAAGGTGTTGCTGTAATTGCCATACACAGGCATTATGCAGCACATACAGATACAAGGTGTTGCTGTAATTGCCATACACAGGCATTATGCAGCACATACAGATACAAGGTGTTGCTGTAATTGCCATACACAGGCATTATGCAGCACATTCAGATACAAGGTGTTGCTGTAATTGCCATACACAGGCATTATGCAGCACATACAGATACAAGGTGTTGCTGTAATTGCCATACACAGGCATTATGCAGCACATTCAGATACAAGGTGTTGCTGTAATTGCCATACACAGGCATTATACAGCACATACAGATACAAGGTGTTGCTGTAATTGCCATACACAGGCATTATGCAGCACATTCAGATACAAGGTGTTGCTGTAATTGCCATACACAGGCATTATGCAGCACATTCAGATACAAGGTGTTGCTGTAATTATCATACACAGGCATTATGCAGCGATATTTCTTTAAAGGATAAATGAAAACTTAAAAATGAGCAAATTAACATTTTAATTTTTTTTAACTCTCAGGATTACAGTTGCTGAGCAAATCCTTGATTTTATACTATATTTAATTGTTCTCTTCACCTCCCATGTTTCAAATAAATGTAATAACAAATTTCAACAAAAATTGCTTGGCGTGAAGGTTTTCCCCTCTGATTTTCTGTTTTCCTGCCTGAAAATCCGTTTATCGACCCCCTTCCGGCACTTACATTTTTTATTTCCAAAATCAATATACCAATACAATAGCAGCGATTCACCAAAGACGAAATTTCCCTTGGCGAGTATAGCCGCGAGCGCTGAAAACTGAACCGGATTTTCATCGGGACGTAGAATGGCCGGTATGCCCTTCATTAAGTCAGCTGTGTCGAAAAGCGTCTGAATCGTGGCCGAAAATGCACTACACTTTGGCATACGAGCCGAATTAAATCGAGCCCCTGGTCATATCATTTGAGCAAACCCACTTGGCTGTGGTTTTCAGAAATTTTTGTGTAAAGGCTGGTAGATCTAAGACCAAGGAGCGATATATGCAACCACCATTATCGGCAAGGTTGGGGTGGGTCCTGCTCTTCAATTCACTAGCCAAGGATCTAATAGGACTACCCTAGCTTTATTTAGAGAGGGAAGAACCTGTACAACACCACGTCTCCACCCCACTTTTTTCTCCTGCTTTGACCACCCCTGCACGACCCCTCTACGTAGCCCGTCCTATGCACTGCCTCTTGGTTTTCGTCACTGTCTGGTTTGAACTCTTAAGTGCCCTTTCACACCTGGTCACTTTTTTTGTCCTGCGTGCATGCTCGCCCCCTGTCGCCTTGCCTATGCTCACCTCCGGGTCAACCCTAAAAGTTATTTTGGGTTTCTCTAACCCTCCTGTTGCATGAATGCCACGTGCATCGCCATCTTCCAGTACATGCTACTAATATAAAAGGGTTTGGGGTGGTGGCATCGGTTCGGAGAGTGAAAAAAAAAAAAAAGAATCCTCCTGTCCTGGTGGATACCCTTCCTAAGGTGGAAGACTTCATACCAACCTCTTGTCATCTTCTGGACCATGGGATGTTTCAAATGTTGATTTCTCCACTAGACTCAAGGAGTCGTTCACGTATCAGACCTCCGCCATGTTGGACTTTGGATTATTGGACCACGGTTTGCCAGAGTAGACTTCTCACTGGCTCTTCAGAAGATCCATCGACCAAGGTCAACTGCTTCTTATGGGGGGGCATTGACTTGCGTAAAATCCTGGATCTACCACCTTTACATATCCCAAGAACACGTCCAGAAGTTTCATATGCAAGAGAGGACATGTATTCCGTTCCGACATGGATTTTTGTGTGTCCCACGTACACCCAGTTTTTCCTCTACTGCCGTGTCCACCTTATACGAAACACTGTAGATCCAGTTAGGTGCAGGATGGCTGCCGCTCAACATGTCATGTGTTTTGGGGGGGGGGGGGTTTACATCTATTTCCACCACCTGTAAATTCCTGAAAACCCCCAGGTGGCACCTGCTTTTCAAAAGTGACTAGTGCTTTGTGTGGTCATGTGTCAAACCCGACGTAATACCCCCGAGCTTCTTGTAGACTCGTAGTCTCCACGGACAGTGTGTTTATCGTCAGCGCTGTTGGGCGCGTCCACGACTCGTATACAGGTCATGTTGTTCGCAACCCGTGAAGAGATGTATCCTTTTAGCGATAGACCTCCAAGGCCGTCTTCGATGCTAAAAAAAAAAAAGTTCCAATACAAAAAAAAATGCCACTTTCATTATTCTGCTGCTGTTATGTGCACATCCCTCGTTAGTTAAAAAAAAAATAAAGAAAATATTAAATATAAAAAAATATATATGTAAATAGAGGGAAGGAGATTCCCTTGCCAAAGCTGTTACAATACTGCTTTCCGAGATAAACTGCAAATCTTTATGCACTATTATGTCTTTATTTGTAGCCCACCTGACTATAACTGTTGTTTTTATGTTTTTTTGGTTGTTTTTTTTCCTTGCTTGAAGTGTTTTAGAGATTTAAAAAAAAAAAAAAGTAATACTGCCAAATTGTACAGTTCTATTTTAAACTAAAAAAAAAGAAGATATTAAGCACCCGTTTTTTTGTTGGTTTGTTCCTCTTTTTGTTGGTTTCGGACACCTACTCGCCGCGTCGTTAATCAGTCGGCGGCTGCAAACTCTGCGTTTTATAGTGTTTCTGTGCCAACCGAGAGAGAGAGAGATCTACGCCGAGAAGTTGCCCGCAGCCTCGCCGTGTAACGTAGCATTTGTCCGCCCGCGTGGGGTCCGCGGCTCTGTTCTTCTGGGCAGACGGGGTCTTCTGTTTGTGACGTGGAAGATATAAATCGAATGACTTTTTACGCGTTTGCAGATTTACACGGTGACATGTCTGAACAGGCCTGTCCCACACCTCCGAAGGACACGTGCTATTTTTCTCCTCCGTTGCTGGCAAAAAAATAAAAACAACAATAAAACACAGACGCTTTGAGAACCCATTGCCATAAGCATGACACAGTTTGCCATTCAGTTCTGAGAACTGCAGTACTGCTAGAAATAAACTAATATGCCAAATTTTGTGTCGGCTGCCAGTGTTTCTGTCTTCATTTCTTCTCCTGGTAATCCTTGTGTCTCGTCCGGTATGGGACATTCTCTGCTGCTTTACCAAAGGCGATAGGTTGTTCTGTCGTGCCGCAAACCTACACGAATCCCACAGGTTGAATACAAATGACTCAAAAGCGAGTCAGAACTCCCATAAATAAGGTAAGGATGTGAGAGATGAGCAAAGTATGTGAAGGCCCTGAGAATGAGCAACATCAAGAGGTTTGTGGAGGTACCTGAAAGGGGACCCACCGTTGGGCAGGCAACTTCTATCTCCAGGTCCTCACAAACCTAGTGACGTTGCCCACTGTAAAGACCCTTGCAAACCTTGAGGACAGGTAACGTCAGAGACCTCTCAAATCTTGTGCTGTTGACCGTTCTTAGGGCCCTCACAAACCTTGTGGTGTTGCCTGTTCTTAGGGCCCTCACAAACCTTGTGGTGTTGCCTGTTCTTAGGGCCCTCACAAACCTTGTGGTGTTGCCTGTTCTTAGGGCCCTCACAAACCTTGTGGTGTTGCCTGTTCTTAGGGCCCTCACAAACCTTGTGGTGTTGCCTGTTCTTAGGGCCCTCACAAACCTTGTGGTGTTGCCCATTCTTAGGGCCCTCACAAACCTTGTGGTGTTGCGTGTTCTTAGGGCCCTCACCAACCTTGTGCTGTTGTCTGTTCTCAGAGACCTCACAAACCTTGTGGTGTTGCTCGTTCTTGGGGCCCTCACAAACCTTGTGGTGTTGCTCAATCTTAGGGCCCTCACAAACCTTGTGGTGTTGCTCAATCTTAGGGCCCTCACAAACCTTGTGGTGTTGCCTGTTCTTAGGGCCCTCACAAACCTTGTGGTGTTGCCCATTCTTAGGGCCCTCACAAACCTTGTGGTGTTGCGTGTTCTTAGGGCCCTCACCAACCTTGTGCTGTTGTCTGTTCTCAGAGACCTCACAAACCTTGTGGTGTTGCCTGTTCTCAGAGACTTCACAACAAACCTTGTGGTGTTGCCCATTCTTGGGGCCCTCACAAACCTTGTGGTGTTGCGTGTTCTTAGGGCCCTCACCAACCTTGTGCTGTTGTCTGTTCTCAGAGACCTCACAAACCTTGTGGTGTTGCTCGTTCTTGGGGCCCTCACAAACCTTGTGGTGTTGCTCAATCTTAGGGCCCTCACAAACCTTGTGGTGTTGCTCAATCTTAGGGCCCTCACAAACCTTGTGGTGTTGCCTGTTCTTAGGGCCCTCACAAACCTTGTGGTGTTGCCCATTCTTAGGGCCCTCACAAACCTTGTGGTGTTGCGTGTTCTTAGGGCCCTCACCAACCTTGTGCTGTTGTCTGTTCTCAGAGACCTCACAAACCTTGTGGTGTTGCCTGTTCTCAGAGACTTCACAACAAACCTTGTGGTGTTGCCCATTCTTGGGGCCCTCACAAACCTTGTGGTGTTGCCCGTTCTTGGGGCCCTCACCAACCTTGTAGTGTTGCCCATTTTTAGGGCTCTTACAAACCTGGTGACATTGCCTATTCTCGGGTCTTTCACATACTTTTGCTCACATAGAATACAGGCTAATCCAGATGTGGATACCTTGCTTAATGTGTCTAGAGAAGTATCCACTGCGCCCTCCTGACGAGGTCAAACAAGGCCGAAATGATCGTCGGGTTTCCGGTTCCTCTTGTGCAGAGGGTTACCTTGATATTTTAGTTCTGGCCACCCCTTTTTGGGTGATGAGACTGAACCATATACAAATCAGTCTCTCTAATTGCACCATCCAGCTAATACCTTGTGAGACCTGAGTGGGAACCATCGTAAGGCAGGCTCCTATTGCTGTTGAATGTTCTCCGGATCCTCTCAAACCTTGATGTTGCCTGTTCTCTGGGTTTTCACATACTTTGAAGGTTTCTGTTACAGATCTTAATCCAATGAATGAAAATTAATGAGCGTTTCAGACAAGGTATCTCCTCTTATGTTGCTCTCATCCCATCACAGCAGGCGCTAGAAGCAACCACAGTTTTCTGTTAAGCAATGCCACATCTATATATGCGTGTTGTTTTGCTAACGCGTCTCAATGTTGCCTCAACCATGTCTTGAATCTTATTCTTAGTTATCCACTAATGTGTCAGTCACACGGGGCTGTTACGGTACACTCGTACCTTCAGATAGCCCCACAAAAAAGTCCGGCCTAGTAAGATCCGGGAAGCTGGAGTGGCTACAGATTCTTGGAAATGACGCGGTCTTCAAAAACCTGCTGGACTATACCAATGACTCGTATGATGTGCCTCCTTGCTGAAAATAACCGTTTGCTAGGTGGCAGCACAGTCATGACACAAGCCCTCCCACAAAACCAATCGCTTCCTTCACGTGCTGTGAAGGGATGTGCTCAACATAAGAGGAGGTATGTGTCCTGAAACGTTCGTTAATTTCCTTTCATTTGTTTACCATCTATAGTGAAAACTTTGGGTTCGGGTCTATATGGATCGCCCTGTAGTATGAGGTAAAACATGAAAATTACGCGTTAAGTTTGCGACGCATAAAATGATGTGAGATCACACTCGGCCCTAGGTTACCCTTTCATTGTGTTGTGAACCTTAGCTGTTAACCTCTCCATACCAACCACATTACATATACTGGAGGCAAGCTACGATAGGACGGTTGGGGTATACGTTTACTAATCATCTGCATTTGGGGAGGATTATAAAATGAAGATTAAATCACAATTAAAAGAAAACCCAAACGATTTCCCCACAAGACAAGACCCATTAAGGACACATCCACCCAACAGGCGGCTAGGGACGTAAACCGCTTCCGACATGATTAAGGTGCCATGGGAGACTACTTGAAAACCTTTTGAGGATCACCTGTTGAGGTAACGACGAGGTTTGTGTCCCAGGGGTCCTGCCATTTATCTGTGACCTTCAAGATCTGCTCTTCACCAAGCCGTGTAATCCAAGGGGTGTGGTGCGTTGGCTTTGCCAGCCAGTGAACTGAATATATTAGAATTAAAGGAACACTCAAAGTGGTCAGGATGTGAGGAGTGCCACCTTCCTCTGCTGCCCAGATTGGGCAGAAACGAGAGGTGAAGTGGAAGAGTTTCCTCCACCCAGTGTCACCAGCAGCCGGGATTTTGACTTTCTCAGCTGCCAGTCACCAGATCGGTCACTACTGACGTCAGCATGCAGACAGTGTGCCAATGTCAACCTCTGAGACCACCACGTTAGCAAGAGGTCTCAGACAGGCAGCCGCTCGATCGGATCTGTGCTATGCAGGCTCTGCAGAACTTGTGTACGAGTCCGTAGGGCTTTGCAATATGCAATTCCTACACTACCCACGTTGTGTCGTAGCGCAGGTTGCATTAGATGGCTGCAGCGACATCGGGGATTGTACGTCCCTGAGCCAAGGAGGAGGAGCAGCGCCGGCAAGGGACAAAAGGTGAGTAAATACACCTACAGGGTAATTCAAAGAGATTCGAAAAGTCACCGCACGTTCAGTGACTTTTCGTTCTCTTCAATTCGGTTCCATTTCAGCGACCCTGCGGTGTATTCAGCAAGCACCACAGGGTCCCCGAATTTCAGGGAAAAGCTGACGCAAACCCGACGAAAACTAACCGCAAAACCCGGCGAATGCATGCCGAAAACCCGCAAAAACATCTGGATTAATCTGCCGAAAACCACGGAAAAACCCGAGCAGGAGCCGATCACACACAGCGAACCCGCCAGAAAAACCCGACACCGCAGACAGAGTGAAGTGAATAAATTAGCAAAACAGTTTGCTTGAATGTTTGAAAAGTGAAACGCTGTTTGCATCAAACTACTGAGCGAAAATGTCTGGAATTTACATATAAGATCCAATGAATGATAATAAAAAGGGCTGTTACAGAAAAAAGAAGCAAACTTAAAAAAAAAAATCCAGAAAAATGCTTAAAGTATCTATAAATAAAGAGACTCTTTGCTGCAGAATTTTATAATGAACGGTTTATTAGATAATAAATTAAAACAGGAATTTTTTAACATTGAAGCCTATGGGATTCTCCTGAATAAACCTGCCGAATTAAACCACCGAATGGCAGGGCAATTCGGGAACCTTTCACTGCTGGTTTGTGTTCTCTGAATAGCCGAAGCAGTGCTTTTTTATGGGGATTCACTGCCCTCGCACAGGCACCGTATGTGCAGGCAATTCGCCAGGATTTGGTGAATTGCCTGCTCTCTGGATAGCCGAATGGCCAAGAAAGGTAACGAACGCTGATTTTCAGCGTTCGGTTACCTTTCTCAAGCAATTCGGATCTCTTTGAATAACCCAGCTAGAAAAGAAAAAATGTAAACAATAATTAGTCAGAGGCTGTTGGAAGTATCTGCCCAATAATTTAAGAGCAAAAAAAAGGGAACTCTTTTTAAGTGACCCTTTAATCTCTCTCGGTAGCTGGTTTATTGGAAAGCCCGTGGGCTTGACCCCAGCAGCAGCCCAGCCAGCTCCTGCTCCTGTTTGAAGCTGCTCCTCTAGGAATGGCATCACTCCTCATGGGCCGGCTAGGTTTGCAGAGCTGTGACTGGGCAGTTCAAATCAAGGCGGTTTCAGGTTTTAACTATTAACGGTTGGTCATGAGGGTATATGGTTGTGCGCGCAATGACCTGGTGATCACAACACTACCACAGATACTTTGCCTCTGTATTTGGCGGCTCGGTTTCCGCGTTCTGAGGGAGGTTGTTGAAACAATGAAAGCTGGCATCATGTATAGAGGACTCCATTGCTGAAGATGAGATGTGCATTAACGCACGGGGCCCTGTCACCCACCACTCTGCACTGAGAGACGGGTCCCCTCTCTGGATACAGTGTGTAACTGACATGCTATAAATGCTAGATATAGAAAAGCCTATTAAAAGGGACACTCTACTCATCCTGACTAATTTAAGCGGTCAGAATGTGTGGCGTGATCCCCTCCTCTTGCCCCGTTATAGTGTAATTGCTATGTGAAGTGGACACGTTTCCTCCACCCCACCCAGCAGCTAGCAATTTTGAATTTCCCGGCTGCTGGTCGCCAGATCAGTACACAGCATGCCAACATCACCCTCTGAGACCAATCACGGGGGCGAGCGGTCTCTGAGAAGCAGCCGATGGATGGGATCTTGCGTGCCTGCTGTGCAGCTCTGATCCATTGTTCCACGCATGCGCTACAGAACCTGCGTATGTAAAGTGCGTAAGTCCCATAGGGCTGTGCAATTTGTGGTTCATCCGCTACGCAAGTTCCATAGAAAAGCTTCAGGGTTTGAGAGTCCGTGTGCTGTGCGCGGCGAGGGTGAAAAGGTGAGTAAAATCACTCCAAATAAAAAAATTGCACAAAAGGCTGTTAGCGGTCTCTGCCGAATTATTTACAGGGGGGGGGGACTTTGCACTTTAAAGGAGTATTCTATTGAAAACATTAGAATAAGTTGACACATTTCATTTGAAAGTATATCCAGTAAATAAGTAACCAATCCCTGACGTGCAGGCCCTCCTTCATCGATGAGGCTAATTCACCTCACCCGCCGCTCTGTCTCTGCCGCTCCCCTCTGCGAGTCCCTTCACTGGCTCCCCATCCACTGCAGAATTAAGTTCAAAATCCTTATCCTTACCTACAAAACCCTCACTAACTCAGCGCCCCACTACCTGTCCTCACTAATCACCAAATACACCCAGCCCGCTCCCTAAGGTCAAACAGTGACCTGCGCCTAGCTTCTCACCGCATCACCTCTTCCCATGATAGACTGCAGGATTTCTCACGCACAGCCCCCACTCTCTGGAACGCTCTCCCTCGTACTGTCAGACTTTCCCCTAACTTCTCTTCCTTCAAACACTCCCTTAAAACATTCCTATTTAGGGAAGCCTACCACCCAACTCACTGACGCAACCATCAATCACTCTCACCTTACAGTCCTCTCCTCCTGTTTCCAACCCCAACCCTCCTAGATTGTGAGTTCCTACGGGAATAGGGCCCTCATCTCCTCCTGTACTGTTTGTCAAAAGTTGTACAATGTATTGTAACCCTGTCTATACTGTGCTTATTGTACAGCGCTGCGGAATATGCTGGCGCTTTATAAAGAATAATAATAATAATAACCAGACCTCTCACTCAGCAACAACCACCAACACCATTGGGCCTAGGAAGCAGTGATAGGACCACAGCAATACTTAGGCAGGAATAAATATGACCAGATCCAAAACATGATATTAAAGAGTAATGAAAATTATTATAAATATATGACATATAAATGACATCCAACGCGTTTCGCCAACCGGCAGCATGTATAACGCATATGCTGCAGATAAGGAATCCCAGGTCACCTGCCTCGATTTCCTTCCTGCAGCATGTGGATTTTACATGTTGCAGGGCAGCACTTTTCCCTGTGCGTCCTCTCTGCATGAAATAGTAATATGTGTCCAGAAAAACATGGCTGATCTGACAACCCTGCCTCCATGTGCACATGACAAAGGGCGCATGCGCAAGGGTTTGTTACCCGTACAGCTTTAGCGGACCTAACTGTAGGCGAAGAAGCGCCTACACACAACCACGCCTCGTTTTCGCTCTTCAATTCGATAATACAGTGAGTTGGTTCCTCTCTCTGCAGTATGAGCCCTTGAGAAAGATGGCGCTGGTGTTATCGTTTCCGGCATTGTCACATGACTGGAACGTCACTCGGCTGCGCCGGATGTGATCTTGGCGCCTCTGCTTCGACACTCGCGACGAATTACGAAGTCGGAGAGTGGTGTCCGGGGTGCGAGCTGCGGCTTAATTCCACCGAAACCGGTTTGATTTTGAGGCCGGGGAGTCCGCGGTATCGCTCAGGGCCTGCCCGGGAGGGACTTGTGCTGTGTGTACCGGTCACTTCCTCATGGTGATGGAGGAGGATATAGACTCTCTCCCCGAGAGGGAGACGAAGGTATGAGGGGGTAGTAACCCGTTAGGGACCACTAGTCGCCTTGATATGAGTTCTGTGCCCTCCTCAGGGCTGAGAAGGATGTCCCCATCACTCCCAGCCAGACACTAGATTCCTGATATCCCAATATATATAAATAAATATCATGTGTTTATTTTTTTTCTTCTCTAGCCTTGTCTACATGTGTGACCGGCAGAAAGCGATAAAAACGAGGGGTCAGATACCAAACTGGAGGCTGTGTACAGCACCATGAATGCACGGCTGGTTTTCCGCGGAGACTCGCTGTGTGAATGCGGGGGTGGGCATTGCATGGGAGGGCTTTGCGCGGAGGCTCGCTGTGTGAATGTGGGGGAGGGCTTTGCGCGGATGCTCGCTGCGTGAATGCAGGTGAAGGGCTTTGCACGGATGCTCGCGTGAATGCAGGTGAAGGGCTTTGCGCGGAGGCTCGCTGAGTGAATGCGGGTGAAGGGCTTTGCGCGAAGGCTCGCTGTGTGAATGCGGGTGAAGGGCTTTGCGCGGAGGCTCCCTGCGTGAATGTGGGGGAGGGCTTTGCGCGGAGGCTCGCTGCGTGAATGCGGGTGAAGGGCTTTGCGCGGAGGCTCGCTGCGTGAATGCGGGTGAAGGGCTTTGCGCGGAGGCTCGCTGCGTGAATGCGGGTGAAGGGCTTTGCGCGGAGGCTCGCTGTGTGAATGCCCGTGAAGGGCTTTGCGCGGAGGCTCGCTGTGTGAATGTGGGGGAGGGCTTTGCGCGGAGGCTCGATGTGTGAATGTGGGGGAGGACTTTGCGCGGAGGCTCGCTGCGTGAATGCGGGTGAAGGACTATGCGCGGAGGCTCGCTGTGTGAATGTGGGGGAGGGCTTTGCGCGGATGCTCCCTGCGTGAATGCGGGTGAAGGGCTTTGCGCGGATGCTCCCTGCGTGAATGTGGGGGAGGGCTTTGCGCGGAGGCTCGCTGTGTGAATGTGGGGGAGGGCTTTGCGCGGAGGCTCGCTGCGTGAATGCAGGTGGGAGGGCTTTGCGCGGAGGCTCGCTGCGTGAATGCAGGGGGAGGGCTTTGCGCGGAGGCTCGCTGCGTGAATGCAGGGGGAGGGCTTTGCGCGGAGGCTCGCTGCGTGAATGCAGGTGAAGGGCTTTGCGCGGATGCTTGCTGCGTGAATGCAGGGGGAGGGCTTTGCGCGGAGGCTCGCTGTGTGAATGCAGGTGAAGGGCTTTGCGCGGATGCTTGCTGCGTGAATGCAGGGGGAGGGCTTTGCGCAGAGGCTCTCTGCGTGAATGCGGGTGGAGGGCTTTGCGCGGAGGCTCGCTGCATTAAAGGCGGGCGTTCATCGGGGGACACTTTGTGAATGCAGGGCAGTTTTTGCGTGGATGCTCGCTGCGTGAATGCGCTTGTCACATCCTGATGCCTTGCTGTCTGTAGCATAACATTTTGCATTCACATAATTTCTTTCGGGCCCATATTACTGACCAGCTCGGCTCATTTCAGGAGCACGCACGCACTCACTCACTAAACATGGCCTCACATTCTCCGGCCAGTAGCCTGTATTCTCAAAATCCCCTCGATCCCTATACCATGCAATAATAATGAATTGATTCCGTGTTCCTCTCCAGCAGTCTGGTCCCTCCCTTAGCCACGCTGCTATTCTAGTCCCTTTACACCAGTTACCAACCCGTTTATGCTGGTAACAGAATAACACGCCATATGATGTAACAAGCCGCCATTGAATACTTCAGTGCTGCTGGAAGGTACCAGCTTGCTTTGACCCTCTTCTTCGTCCCTCTCTTCCAGGACTTTATGTTCCGTCAGCTGAAGAAAACGCGGGTCTTCGATCCTCCCAAAGACGTTGTCCGTGAGCGTTCCAACCTCCTGGCGATCTCCAATAAATTCGGTCTGGTTTTTGCTGGTGGGTCACCAGGACTGAAGATCTTTCACACAAAGGATCTGCTCGTTCCGATCTACGCAGGAGAAGATCCAAACCACGTCGGTAAGTTTCTTCTAATGATCCAATGACTTATTTTTACCCCACCAGTCAAACACACCAATGCAGGGGTCAGCGATCTTGGCCCTCCAGCTGTTTTGTTGCTAATCTACTGAGCATCATGTGAGATGTAGATATAGAACATTTTAAGGGTAAATGTCGCTGCCCCCCTCCCCCCTCAATAATGTCTGTCGCAGGGACTTTCAACCACTGTGCTGGCGGACTGGTGTGCTGCAAGTGGTCCTTAGTTGCTTAATGAGCTGTGTGAGTGACAGGATAGTGACGCAGATAGAGCAGAACTTTAAATAGAAGATTAAACTTTTATATTCTGTTTTTAAAGTGATAAGATATATTCTAGATAAGCCGCTGCGTTACTTGGATATATTTATCTCGCTGTGTGTGCACTGCGTCATGATGAGGTTATATCACTGGTCACGGGTTTCCGTGGTGATCATTTTTATCTTTTTATTATATTGAGCCCTAGTCTTGTGATGCTCTCAGTTTTTGACCGTGTAAAAGCGGTGAGTGTCTGTCATCACAATCTGGCGAGCTAGCTCTACACTATTTGAAAATAACCTGCGGGATTAACATGTTAAAGGGTTATTCGCAAAGTGACGGTGTTGCAAATTCCATCAAAAATCACCTTGAATTTCCCAAAACGAATCTGTCCAAAGAGCGGTGGGATAAGTATCACTGTGCAGCTTCTCCTGTCACTCTTTGGTTTCTAGTCTCGTGAAATGATGTCTCAGCAACCACCGGCGCTTTGTGAATAAGCTGCCGGCATCAAAACACTGTGCTCGATGCTGGTCAGAGTATGCTTATTCATGTTCCGGGGTGCAGAGTGGAGAATCTTGGGTCTGTGATGGTCAGTGTGTGCTTATGCTGGTTCCGGGTTGCTGGTCAGAGTATGCTTATTCAGGTTCCGGACTCAGCCCCACCTTCTGGTCCTTCCCATGCAACCGTCACAACATTTCTTCTAGCAACCAGCTTCACCTTCCCTCTGCTCCCATCTGTTTCACTTACCCCGTCCCTTAGATTGTAAACTCACGGGATGTCTGGCCGAGCACTTATTTATTTATTTATTTATAAAGGATTTTACCAGGAAGGATACATTGAGATTTCTCTCGTTTTCAAGTTGGTTGAAGTGCTGTACTTTCTAGACAAGCTGTCCTTTGGGCAGGGTTGTCTTTTCCTTATTTATCATGTATGTCTCATGTTTGTGCTTCCCCATTGTACAGTGCTACGGAATATGCTGGCGCATTATAAATAAAAGATAATAATAATAATGTCACCGTCTGAAACTGCCTTGTGGCTATCTAGGCCCGGTGTAAACTGGAATGGTAACTTTGCTTCTCTGCAGTCGCGGGGCCTGCTGGCATATCGATGCAGCTGAAGTTTCCTACTCACCACGTGGCTCTCAGCTCTGACAACCTTACCTTGTCCGTGTGCATTGCGGCCGGCGAACACGGCACGATCATCTCCTTTTACGACGTACGGACTCTGCTAAATGAGGTGAGTGTCTTATATCCTCTGTCAGAGCCGCCCCGAATCCCCGGTCCTTCAGGAAATCCCTCAAAAACCCTTTTTGTTTTTCCTTTGAAACTAGGGTATTACAATCCGACGCAATCCCTCTCCTCACTTCCCCTTCCCACATCGTTATGGTGATGGCCATGGCAGTAACGCAAGCCGTGGAACCTATTTCTGACACCAACTCTTGTGATCCTTACTGCTAATGAGTTGTTGTTCCTCTTGTTCTCCTCCACCCCATCCCCTGTATATTGTAAGCTCGTCTCAGCTGACACTTGTGGATGAAGTCATTTTTAAAGCTTGACGTCCCCCCTTCTCTGTTTTAGGCCAAACCACAAAAGCGGCCTTTTGCGTCTTACAAGCTGACAAAAAACGGGAATAGCTTCGTCGCCGATCTCAAATGGAACCCGGCGATACCCGCCATGGTGGCCGTATGCCTGGACGATGGCAGTATATCCGTCCTGCAGGTCACAGATACCATCAGTGTGTACGCTGCTCTGCCTGCAAGCATGGGTGTCACCTCAGGTGGGTGGACCTGGATTTTACATCGTTTCACATTTTACTGGGGATTACTCCCCGATTCCTTAACCCCTTCACTACCAAGTGATTCTCCGAAAATACGCAAAGTCCGCAAGTCCCGTTGCGGTCCACAATTTGCACTTCCTACGCTACGCAGGGAGCGCAGAAAAGCCTCTGGTATTTCTGGGTTCGGGAGTCCCCGAGCCGAAGGGGAGGAGCAGCGCGCGGCGAGGAACAAAAGGTGTATAAAATTGGGCAAAATTAAAAATAGAATAGGTAGGGGTTGTCAGTAACCTCTGCCCAATTATTTAAAGGCGTAAAAAGGACAATACATTGCCCGGAGAACGGGCAACTTCACGAGGTTTGTGAGGGTCCGAAGAACGGGCGACAGCATACATGATCTGCACTATGGTTGGTCACCGCTCAGGTCTCACAAGGTTTTAGCTCCATGGAGCCTTTACAGAGGCCATTTTTTTTGTTCTTGCTGTAAATATTCTATGAGGCTGCAGCTTGTTCTTAACTGGCAGATACATTGATGAATTGGTGTGACACATGACTGCAGGTTACAAACTGATAACTTAAAGCAGGGTTGGACACATCCTAGATCCCCAGCTCGTCACCATCCATCGCTTTCACAATGCTTTATCAACCTAGAGCAGTGTTTCCCAAACCTGTCCTCAGGACCCGCTAACAGGCCAGGTTTGCAGGATATGTGAAGCACAGCACATGGGATATGATTTGCTGCTCAGTGATTGCAGGAATCAGTCTGCATTTCCCCATGGGAATCCTTTAAATTCTGGCTTTTTCAAGGGTCCTGGGGGACAGGCTTGGGATACACCGACCTAGAGACTCAAAGAAGGCTCCGTGTGAGCTGCAGTTCTGCGATACCATTTGACCTCGACATAGAGCCCTGTTGCCGGTAGAAGTGAAGTAAAAAAGTGCAAAACAATTTTCTTTACGTCTCCCTTTTACCGCACCTATTCTGCAAAGCGTCCGGCTTTGGACTAAAACCGAGGTGCAGCCTGATACCAGCATCAGCCCTGCCTCAAGTATCGGCTCCTGCTGCTGCATTCTCCTTCTGCTGCGAGGATGGAGACTGGGAACTTTGTTCCCAGTCTCCCTCTACTTGTGGGGAGAGGAAGTGGATCACGCCGCCCTGTCCCCCGTGGGACGAGAGGTGATTGACCAGCATGGAACCCACCTGCTAATAAAGGAGGGCATGTAGGGAAGGGCGCAGTTGTCTACTAATCGTGGAACATAGAAGCACGGAGCTGGACGTTGTTTTGGGATGCTATCCAGTTTATTCAGACATGTATTTGTTCGCGTCTCCCTTGCAGTGTGCTGGAGCCCCAAAGGAAAGCAGCTTGCCGTCGGCAAACAGAATGGCACCATCGTTCAGTTCCTTCCGGTAAGTCCATCATAACAGAATCTTATTTTTAATTCAGGTTCCGTAAGGATCTGTCCGCCCTCATAAATATGATCGTGTTGCTTCATGTTTCACTGGAACGTCTGCTACATCATACAGCGTTATGAGAAAGTTACAGGGTCAGCTGACACACCGGCCAAAGCTCTAGTCCAGGCGCCAACCAATGTTTCCCTCCAGATGTTTGGAAACTACATTTTCCATGATGCTTAGGTACACACTTGACTGAGCCTCATGGAATATGTAGTTCAATAACATCTGGAGGGCCAAGGTTGCAATATAAAGCAGGGGTGGGCAACCTTCCCTCCCCCCCAATGATTTGGATCTACATCTCACATGATGCTCAGTCACACATTTAGCTTGGCATAGACTCATGGTAAATGTAGTTCCAAAACATCTGGAGGGCCATCATTGCTGATTTATGCTCTAGAGCAGGGCTGTCAAGCTCACGCCCCCCCCCCCTGAAATATTGATGCATTCTATTCCCAGAATTCTTTCAATGCGCTCGATGACCAGGGAATCATGGGAGTTGTAGTTCACTAACATCCCGGGAGGGCGCAGTTTAACAGCCCTGCTCTAGAGTGAGGTTGAGTATTAAACTTAATAATTAACCCCTCGGAGGGTTTTTCCCTCCAACGTCTCCATGTTCTTTTGTTTGTTTGTGCCGCGAGTATCCATGTAAGCATTGCTGGTACGGTCGGTGACACTTTCTTTTCTTCACAATCTTATCGTGGCACGTTTTATCGTGAACTTCTCGAACCCTGAATCTTAAAATGACTTGGGTTTTGCCTTGTGGGTTTCTCTGAACCATAATGCTTCTTCTTCCAGAATCTGCAAGAAAAGAAAGTGATTCCCTGCCCTTCCTTCTACAACTCGGAGAACCCTGTGAAAGGCGAGTGTTGCCGCCTGAGTCTTTCTGTCTGTACGGGCGGTTCTGTGTGGTATATTGCAACTCGATGACATGTTTTTATCTTGTAGTGCTGGATGTCCTCTGGGTCAGTACGTACGTCTTCTCCGTGGTGTACGCAGCCGCTGATGGGTCCGAAATCCCTCCCCAGCTCGTCATGGTTTATCTTCCGGTACGTACCAACTTAATGTAGTATAGAATAGGTGCCACTGATCCAATCATTGTCTTGGACTGGTCAAAAGAAGTTACTGCAGGTAGAACAGCAGCTCGTGGTTCCGTGCATCAACTGGAAAAAGCCCGATGATGGACATTTCTTAGTCAAGTTTAATCAGTTTTAGAACTTTGGGCATTGTACCCACAAGGCTAAAACTTTGGAGGCAGCGTCTGGAGCCCAAAAGCAAAGTAAGTTTCACTTGCAATCCTACAGCACAGCCCAAAATCGTGTTAACACCATCTCTGCCTGCTACCGCTGGTCTTGTACACACGATGACTGTAGCGAAGGGGTTAAGGGTTAGCATTTCATGGAGTTGGCTGTATTGATGGTGTTGTTTCTTTTCTTTCCGTCGTACAGAAAAAGGAGGACAAAAGGGCAGAACGCTTCCAGACGTTCCCAGATGTCTTCTACGGCAGCTGCACAGAGCGGCAGCAGCACTTCTTTTTGAATTATATGGACGGCTGGTGAGTCGGGGGTTAAGCAGCAAAACGTCAGCAATTTTGGCTCCATTTCCCATTCTAGGACTTAATTCACAGGCGGCGAATGCAGCCAGTACGTCAGAACCTGCTGCTTGTTATAGGAGCCAGGCAAATTGTATGTAGATTGCTGAAGAATAATCCTGAAGTTTAGCTGACAGAGCCCGATTGCCCCTGGATTTGTTACGCCAAGCGCTGTGTGCTGATCTGGGTTTTCACTTGAGGGTTGTACTGAGAGCTGGCCTTGGTACCACCCCCCCCCACCCCCGCCAGTGTCTCTTGTGCCCCTGGGGTAATGTGAGTCACGAAAGCAAGCGATAATGTACAAATTTTCCTAGTCCTTATGATATGACGGAAAGTTTGGATTTTAATACGGACTCTGAGGCGAGTATTTGCTATCTCTTTAATATCACAGCAACGAGAAGAAAAACTGATAAAGCATATAAACTTGCCCCAACATAGGATTTACCCTCCCTAGTAATCCCCAGCCCCCCCCCCCCCCCGAGAGTCTATATAAGGTTCGTGGTTGGAGTCGCCCATTCTCTTTCTTCACTGCTCCTCACAGTCTCAGATAAGTGCTCGTGCGTTTGACAAGGTGTCGTCAACACCGGTCTCCGATATGTTTTGCAACCACATCTCCCATGGTGCTCAGCCACTCATTACATTTGCTGAGACTCATGGGAAATATACTGTAGTTTGAAATCCTGTAGGGCCCTGCTGTTAAAGTAGGTCATCTTTATCAAAGCCATGTTTCCGCACGGACAAATCCTGCACCCATACCCTATCCCCAGTCTGTAGGAATCCACGTATCTGCATTTTCTTATCTAATTCTAGGGAAATCTTGCTTGGTGCGTCTGCCGTCTCTATCGAAGTCTGCGTGGTCGCTCGGCCGCCAGAAGATGACACACAAGTAAGTTATTCTAATAAAGTGGATACGAATCAAAAACTTTTATTTGAATTTTCCCATGTCACTCATATTATGGTTCTGGTGCCCCTCCCTATCATTTTCGTTCTTGGTATTCCCAATGCTGTTTTACATTATCTACGTTCTACTTTCATTTATTTTATTTTTTTTATACTGCAGGTTTACATAAATGTTTGTTTATTAGAGGGTTTGTTATTTTGAGTTTCTCAATCCTGTTCATAGACCTATTTACCATTATCGTGTTACATTGTCATATTATCCTCATGGTAGCAGAGCAGGCTTTAGGCCTGACGTATCCTCATGGTAGCAGAGCAGGCTTTAGGCCTGACGTATCCTCATGGTAGCAGAGCAGGCTTTGGGCCTGACTTGGCCTCATTGTAGCCGAGCAGGCTTTGGGCCTGACTTGGCCTCAATGTAGCAGAGCAGGCTTTGGGCCTGACTTGGCCTCGATGTAGCAGAGCAGGCTTTGGGCCTGACTTGGCCTCATTGTAGCCGAGCAGGCTTTGGGCCTGACTTGGCCTCATTGTAGCCGAGCAGGCTTTGGGCCTGACTTGGCCTCAATGTAGCAGAGCAGGCTTTGGGCCTGACTTGGCCTCAATGTAGCAGAGCAGGCTTTGGGCCTGACTTGGCCTCAATGTAGCAGAGCAGGCTTTGGGCCTGACTTGGCCTCGATGTAGCAGAGCAGGCTTTAGGCCTGACGTAACCTCATTGTAGCAGAGCAGGCTTTAGGCCTGACGTAACCTCATTGTAGCAGAGCAGGCTTTAGGCCTGACTTGGCCTCATTGTAGCAGAGCAGGCTTTGGGCCTGACGTGGCCTCATTGTAGCAGTGGCTTGAAGCTTTTAGGCTCGACTTGGCCTCATTGTAGCAGAGCAGGCTTTAGGCCTGACGTAACCTCATTGTAGCAGAGCAGGCTTTAGGCCTGACGTAACCTCATTGTAGCAGAGCAGGCTTTAGGCCTGACGTAACCTCATTGTAGCAGAGCAGGCTTTAGGCCTGACTTGGCCTCATTGTAGCAGAGCAGGCTTTGGGCCTGACGTGGCCTCATTGTAGCAGTGGCTTGAAGCTTTTAGGCTCGACTTGGCCTCATTGTAGCAGAGCAGGCTTTACACCTGCCTTACAATTTGACCCTCAAGGTTTTGAGCCATGGATCAGGGCGCTTTATGCAGACCTAGGTTGTATATTGTTACCCGTCGCTCCTCTTTGAGGTCACTCTGCGGTTTCTCCATCTCAGATCGGCTATGAAGTCTGGGTGCCTGAAGACTCTGGTCGCGCGGAGCTGCCCGTGAACGAGAACAGCGATGACACGCTCCCCATGGGTCTGGTGGTGGATTACACAAGTCAGCTGGATGTAGCGATCAGTATGTCCACTCACGCCATCTAACACCCACCTGTTAGAACTATGTCTCCCATGATGCTATGCTACCTGTTAGCTCGGCTGAGCCTCACGGGAGATGTAGTTCCAAAATCTCCGGAGGGCTGTGGTTGCTGGTCCCTGTGTCGTAACTTTTTTTTTTTTTTTGCTTGCTTTATATAGGTGAAGAGAATGTCCTTCCTCCTGCTCCTGTTCTCCTGATCCTGTCCACAGATGGCGTCTTGTGTCCTTTTCACTTGATCAATTTGAACCCCGGCGTAAAGTCCTTAACGATACCTCCGGAGCGGCTGTCACTGGAGGGAGAGCGCCAATTAAAAGCTACGGGTATGTGCCTAATAGCGTTCGCTCTGGGCCCGCTGAAGAGTGGTGGAGGCGCTTTTTTTAACCTTTAAGACAGGGGTCTGCAACCTCTGTCCTCCAGATGTTTTGGACCTGCATTTCCCATGATGCTCAGCCAATCTAATGAGTACCTGAGCATCAAGGGAGACGTAGTTTTAAACCGGGTCTGCTGACCTCTGCGTTAGGAAACGCAATATATTTCTTCCTCCCCGTTTGAGAGATATTGAGATAGTCCATGCACAGAGGAGACGCGAGAAAGCCCAACCAAGATATGTTTACAGCGCGACCCAAAGACTAAGGCTTGAGCCTACAAGAGGGATGATGGGATATTAGGTCTGAGGATCAGTACGGCTTTTTTGAGTAATTTTTTCCTTAATTAAAGGAACATTACCGCTAACATAAGCTGTAACTAGATTACTCCTGCATTACAAATTAAAAACGCATTATAAAACGCATTATAAACGCATGCTGCTGGTTTTTTCTTTATTTGATGTAATTGCACGTAAAAAAGGAAAAATAAAGTTAGACCTTTTTTTTTATCTCTGGTTTCTATTTTGTGGATGGTTTTTTTCTTTTTTCTCATGAAGCAACATTTACCAAAATATTAGCACAAGTCTGACTTTACAGCTGTGGTATGGGATAAAGCAGCAGTGAAGAGGCAATGGGGTGGGGTAGGGAATGTTTAGACAAGGCTGCAAGGGGGGGGGTGGTCTCTTGTGTTTAGGCTATCCGAGATAAGAGATGGTAGCTGAACGAGATCGGATAGTGGATTAATCTACCTCCTGGTGATGTCCTTTGAATACATCCCACACAATACAATGATGTGAGTTGGTGACTGACCCAATCACTCCATTCTATGGCCAAAGCCACACAGTGAGGAGCAAGTGATGGAAAGATACTGGGGAGGGGGCAGTTTACAACACAAACTATCACACAATGGATGCACACAGAGAGGAAAATATCACATAATGGATGCGCCCAGTGACACATATAGAGGAAAATATCACACAATGGATGCACCCAGTGACACATATAGAGGAAAATATCACACAATGGATGCACCCAGTGACACATATAGAGGAAAATATCACACAATGGATGCATCCAGTGACACATATAGAGGGAAATATTTTCTTAACTAAACATACATGAGAAAAACAAAACACATGTAAGATATCAGCAACATCACATAAACACAAAGGACATTACATTTTTTTGGTGGTACCGGCCCTTTAAGGGTTCTGTTCAGTCTGTTTTCTGCATGGTTTTCACGGTTTTTTTTGTCCTACATGGTCTTTATCTGTTTTCAGGAGCTGGCAGTACCCCTGCAGCCGCAGCCATACCTCCGGCAACCGCTGCACAGCCACCCGCACAGCCTTCTTTCAGTGCCGCATTGACCAATCTAGCCGCCGGCGCTGCACCCGGAGCGTTGCCTTTCTCTTTTACACCTAAATCAGCCCCGGCAAACTCCATGCAGGCTACCCCTCCTGCTTTCTCCTTTCAGTCCATGCAGGCTGCTGGGGGATTTGGAATAGGTGGTTTGGGGCCCAATGTCTCGGCTCCTCCAGCACAGGCACCCCTGACCACGTCCAGCTTCCTTCCTGCATCATCCACAGTGAAAGTGAACCTGAAAAACAAGTATGTACCCACCTCGGCCTTGCGGAGCTCACCCTAATGTATTAGTTGAGTGATTTGAGGAATGGCCTGTCTAAATGTTTAAATTTATCTGTTAAGTGTGTTTGTTTGGTGTTTTTTGGGGGTTTTCTTTAACCCCTTCACTACCAAGTGATGGAAAAAAAACTGTCAGAAACCTGTGTTGTTTTGTTTTGTTCTTTTTCTTTAAATCATTTTTAATTCTACAGTAACAGATATTTAGGAATATTCCCAATTCCTTAACCTCCCTGGCGGCCCCATTTTGACCTATTTTAGATGTCAAAATCGGTACGGAGTATGGCTCGGGGTTAAATTTCAATGCTGAAAGCAGTAACCCCGAGCCACACTCGTGCTGGATACATACCTGTCCCTACGCAGCCTCGCCGTCACCTCCGGCCGATCTCGGATTCCAGGTTCCCTTCTCGCAACGGGAACCCAGAAGCAGGACGCCGCGATCGACCGGAGGTGACTGCGGGAGGTCAGCGAGGGAGCGCCGGGACAGGTATGTATCCAGCACAAGTGTGGCTCGGGGTTACTGCTTTCAGCATTGAAATTTAACCCCGAGCCACACTCGGGAATACCACCAGGGAGGTTAATGTAATAACCTATTTGGCAGGTGGATGTCACCATCTGCTGGCCAAAAGGAGTTACTGCAGTTCAGCTCTCCGTGCTGGATCTGCTGGGGAGATGTCATGAAGACACATTCCCAGCTGGTTTTAAAAAATGGTTGGCACCTCAGGCATCATGAACAGGGTGCTAAAACTTTGAGGGCACCTTCTGGAGCCCAAATGCAAATGAAATTTGTTTGCAACAAGTGTATTCCAATTGCAATGATACAGCGTAGCCCCAGATCACGTTAGCACGACTTCAGGCTTCTGTCTGCCTCTGCTGACAGTGTATTCACAACCACAGTAGTGAACTAGTTAAAGAGAAGTATTGGCTGGTTTCTACCTGGTGGGAGCTTTAAGTAATCAGGGACTACAGTCCGACCAGCTAAACCTCTGCCCAGCTTGGGTTCTAATGCACGGAGGCGCTATGAGGGTTGTTCAGTAAGCGCTGATCTAGACCAGCCAGCGTTTCACAGCAGAGCGACAGGACGAGCTTCACAATGAAGACCGCTGTCCATTGAATGCATTTCCTTTGCCTTTACTTGCCTATAAATCTATCCAAAACATCAGGGAGGGCCGTGGTTGGTGACGCCAGTTATAATGGCAGCCGTAAAGCTGAAGCAGCCGTTCTCCCGGCAGTGAGAATCCGACCTAAACTATTTCTAGATGTCACCGTCCAGCGACTATTTCACACATGGGAATAGCTCACGATGCAGAGACCCCACAAGAGGGAGATGTTCTATAAATGGGGTCTCAAACCATGCCCTACCCTGGTGTTTCTGAACTACAACTCCCATGATTCTCTATTGCATTCATAGAATTCTGGGAATTGTAGGCAATCCACATCGGGGGGCGTGTTTGAAGCCCCTGTTCTATAATCTCACATAAAAAAATGCGTCTTCGTTCCAGGTTCAATGCTGTGGAAGGGCAGCCGCCTGCACCCATTGCCAACGTCAGTGCGTCGTCCTTCTCGTTCAGCACGCCTACTAAACCGCCCACGCCGGCCGACGTGCCCAGCATGCCCATACCTTTCCAGCCACAGCTCTCTGTGGCTCCCATCAGGCCCAGCCCTGCAATCAGTAAGTCACTGCAAGTCAGGACAGGCTCCAGTGTTTGCGGGGGCAGGTGCAAGAAAAGTGCTGGCCAGTTTTTTTGGTTTTTTTCTTCAGCATTTTTAACCCCACGTTCAGCAATCCAGCACTGCGTTAACTCCCGGTAGTATCAGGATGGATGGCGCGCAGAGGGTATTACCCTATATCAGTGTTTCCCAAACCTGTCCTCAGGACCCTCAACCAGGCCTGATTTTAGCAGATCACCTTGGGGAAATGCAGACTGAATCCTGCAATCACTGAGCAGCAAATCATATCCCCTGTGCTGTGCTTCAGATATCCTGCAAACCTGGCCTGTCAGCGCGTCCTGAGGACAGGTTTGGGAAACACTGCCCTATATGGTGCAATATCTGCAAAATAATGCCATATGTTAGTGCAACCCCCTCTATCCACCTGCTGTGACTGCATCATCCATGTCGTTACATGATGTTGCACCCTTGCCTTCGATGGAGGGGCGCAGCAAACATGAGGAGCAGAATCTGAAACCCCTGCTGCAGTTTTTAAAGCAGCATCTTAGCAGAGAGTTTGACAGTCCCCTACGCAGCGACCAGAAACCAATGTGCGAGCCAGCAGCGACACAGCCCTTTAAAAAAATGCTGCCCTTCGAATATTTGCTTCTCTACACTTGGGCGTCGGATGCCTAGGCTATAAAACACCCCTGTGTGGTGAGTAGTGCTCTGTGGGGCCGGTTGCAGCGCACCTCCTGCACCCGACATGAGCCAGCCTGGCTATAAACTGTATGTTTTATATGGGTAGGCTATTAATGGACGTTGCATTGGAAAGTAAACGACATTATTGGCTAAATATTATCTTAATTCCAGTTTATCACCGTCCCCCGGGTTAGTATTTGTAAGGATTAATTGCCAGCAGATACTGTGAAAATAAACCTTGCACCGTATCCGTTCCTCGTGTAATGTTCACGGCGTGCACGTGCATACACCCTCGCATGATCGCGCTGACATACATGCATTGATCCATGTTCTTTGCCAGCAGTAACTCAAGTAAAGCCCAGCGTCCCTCCTGCATCTATTCAGAAGACGGCCAAGGTTACCCCACCTGCAGCCAAGCAAGCACCTTCACAGGTAAGCCTGCGCGCCGGCTCCACCGCCACGTCCAAATCTGTTCAGCCAGCACGGACAGGTGACAAATGAGACGATGGAATGATAATCTGTTTCTCTCCCGTCAGCTGCAAGCTAGTCTACCTTTAGAAAGTCACTTCAAGCAATCAAACGAGTCGGACCCCTTCCTTACAGGCATAAAAGAGGAGGTAAGCGCATCCTTGTGCCTCAGTGTGTGGGCTCAACCTGAATCTCCACGTTATTGTGCCTCTCCTAACACCCCCCTCTACCCGCACGGACAGATCACCCAATTCCAGAAGGAGCTGGACGACCTGAAAGCTCGCACCACGAAGAGTCGGGTCTTAGTGGGCACCGAGCCCGAACTACGTCAGCTCAGGACAGAGACCGATGACCTCCAGGACTTCCTCCTTAAGATCAAGGAAACCGCAGAGGTATCGCAGGGATCAAGGGGGTGTAATGGATTTAAACTCCCGAAATATGTTCAAATCGTGGCGCGTTTCGCTTTTATTTTCTCTTGTGTTGGATTGTTTCTGGTCCCTAAACTTTCACAGGGATACAACGTACATATATCGTAGGGTTTTTGTGGATATTGTGTGTATATATATATATTTTTTTTTTTTGTGGCTGGGTAGATGTAGAGGAGACTGTCCATGGATGTTTTATCTTGTGCTTTTACATGCATTTAAAGGGACACTCTACTCATCCTGACCCCTTTATTGTTTTAAAGTGGTCAGGATGTGAGGATTGCCCCTTTCCTCCGCTGCCTGTTCTGGGTGAATTGGAGGAGTTTCCTCCACCTGACCCAATTTCTCTGCTGCCGGTCAACAGATCGGTCACTAGTGACGTCACACTCAGAGAGCGTGCCGGCGTCACCTTCTCTGAGACCAAAGATGCAGCTGATGGAGCCATCTGTGCATGCGTGTAGCTCCGATCCATTGCTCTGCGCAGGCGCTACGGAGCTAGCGTACGTAAAGTGTGGAAGTCCCGTTGTGTCACGCAATTACTACATTTTCCTATTGCCATGATGGAAAGTTAGAATTTCAATAATGACTCGGAAGCGAGTATTTGCTTCTCGCTTCTTGATATTTAATCACAGCAGCAAGAGAAAAATCGAACATAACTTTCCCTTAGCCCAGGCGTCAGCAACCTTGGCTCCCTCATGTTTTGGGAACTACATTTCCCATGTGGCTCAGTCAGCCTAATGGGTGACTGAGCATCGTGGGAGATGTAGTTCCCAAAACATCAGGGAGCCAAGGTTGCTGACCCCAGCCTTAGCCCCCCCCCCAGTCATAACCCCCCCCCCCCCCAGTAATTAGCAGTTCCTGTGCTATGCAAGTTGTGTAGGAGCAGACGTTGCGTTAGAAAGCTTCAGGGACTTCCAGGTTTGGGAGTCCCTGAGCCGAAGAGAAGGAGCTGCGCGCGGCGAGGGAGAAAACAAGTATTTAAAAAAGTGGATTGGGCAGAAGCTGTCAGCAGCGACTTGCGGTTATTTAAGGGAAATCTGTATATTAAGAGTATCCCTATAATCTCTTACAGAAATCACCTGATTCAGAAACAGAATATAGACCTAACCCATGTTCTGGTGTGGATGTCTTTTCACCACGTAATGATTATTGGGGTGATTTTATGTCTTTCTTTCTTTCCACCTAAACGTCCGTATGAAAGTCTCTTAACTCGGAAGTCTGCGTTCTGAAGATGAATCTCCTGGAGCAGTTTGCAGGAGTCCAGGAAGCCAGGGAGCAGAACCAGCAGAAGCAGGATCCCAGATTCCGCAATCTGCTCTACAAGAAGCCACTGGATCCCAAGAGTGAAGCACAGATGCAGGTAACCCTGGAGGCCATGTAACCTGCAGTAAAAGAGAGGGAGACCTTTTGTCGATCAGTATGTGCTGCAAGCTTGCTTCCCGGAGCGGCGTATTGCAGGGCTGCGACATCCTACCCTGGTGCTATCAGTTTGTAAAGAACCGAGCCAAAAGACTGAGTGAAGGTTGTCTGCAGTTACCATGCTCCTGCTCCCCGCTGAATCTGTGCCTTTTGCTATCGACTCCTGGGAAATGGAAAGGTAGTCAGCATATTAACCCCTTCACTACTAAGTGATATTCCCCCCCCCCCCCCTCCATAATGCCACTGGCAGGACCCAGTGGTATTATGGAAAACCACTTTTCATTGCGCAAACTGTAAAAATGCATGTAGCGCCTATACATTCATTTAAAGTCAATACTGTAATCTCATTTGACGAATGGCGTCGCCGCTGGTCAAATTTTGCTACTGCACCGTTTCACCTTGACACACTTGCAGACAGACTGTCAGATAGGGGGGCACAGAGCTCAGTTCCCTGAGCCGCAGCACTTCCGCTGCAATGTCTGGTGGTCTGTAGACCATAAGCAAATCCGGAATAAGACCAGGTCGAGTTTACTCAATGTCGAGCCCCTGCAGGAGCTTTGGAAGATAGATTATACTCGATCGTGGTAGTGAAGGGGTTAATGAGCATGGTCCCTCTTTTTTTTTTTTTTCCCCCAGTGCATCATAGGGGGTTCAATAAAAAATAAAAAAAAGTGTCCTGGTTTCCATGCTTGTACATGGTGTTCCCTTATGTGTTTGCTCTCGATCTGCCATATCTCTGGATTCTGACACCGCGTCCTCTTCTGTCTGCTAGGAGATTCGCAGGCTGCAGCAGTATGTCAACGTAGCCGTTCAGGACGTCAACGATGTCTTGGACATGGAGTGGGACCAGCATCTGATGATCAAGAAAAAACAAAAGTAAGTTTGTCAACTCCAGTTACACGTTCATAAGCTGTAACTGTTTTTCCTGTGCATTATAAAACACATTATAAAACACACGCTGCTGCTGTTTATTTTATTTGAAGTAATTGCATGTAAAAAGGAATAATAAAATTTAGGTTTTTTTTTTCTCTCCCATCCTGCTTCCACTTGGCCATTGGCTAGTGCTGGGAATGAACCCCTGTTTGAAGTAATTTCACGTACAAAGGGAAAAATATATTTTTTTTATCTCCTGTTTCCATTTTGTGGATTTTTCCCCACGATGCAACATTTATCAATCTGTGCAAAAGCATTACTGCTGTGGTTTATCTTTTACAGTATTTAACAGTATGAGGTGGAGGAGGGAATGTTTAGATACAGCAGCAGGGGGTGTATTGTGTTCTCCAGGCTACTCAAAATTAGAGCTGGCAGCTGAATTGGATAAAACAGGGAGCTTAAAAGACTTCTAATCTACCCCCTGGTGTTGTCCTTTGAATACATCCCACACACTACAATGATGTGAGTCACTGACTGACCCAATCACTCCATTCTATGGCCAAAGCCACACAGTAGCAGGCAGAGAATGTGTCACCCTCTCTGAGACCACCCTCTGTAGATTTATTTTCCTCTTGCCTCCTTTTTATAATCCCACTTCAGACGCCTGGTGGTCCCTGAAAGCGAGCGGCTCTTTAACACTCTGGCCAACAACCAGGAGATTATCAGTCAGCAAAAACAGCAGCTAAACCAACTGGTGGACAGTCTGCAGCAGCTTCGTCTCTACAACCAGGAGTCTGAATGGAGCGTTTCCCGCGCACCCCAGAGGTACGGCTCGAATGCGGACGTATCATCCTCCGCTTTTCACAGGAGAAGTGAAGTTATCAGGACAAACCTCTTCCTTTCTTGTGTCGCAGTTTGGAAACCGAGCTGGAAACCCTTCAGAATGAACTGACCAAGATATCGATGGAAATGAAACCGAAAGCTCAACCCAAGCAGCCGCGTGAGTAGCGCGTCGTGTTAGCGATTTCATGTCCCACGTCCATTCCAAACCCAGCAAGCTGTACACGCGTCCTTCCCCTCGCACCGTAAACTGATCGTGCTGCCTTGTTTGCGGAAAATCCTTCAAGCTGGCGCAGACCTGGGGCAAATCCGCAATAATGGGAGATGAGGATGCTGAACGTGCTCCTCCTGGCGTGAACACTTCCGTTGATGCTAACGGTTTTGTATCGTTTTTTTCCCTGCAGCCAAGCTGTCAGCGCTGAAGCAGCGGCAACTCCGAGAGTTCCTGGCAAACAGAAAGATGCCTGTCATTCGAGCGCTCGCTCCAGGTACGTGTCATACCTTCCTGTCTTGTTTTTCCATAGCACTGGGTTAAAGGGAAACTCTCTTACAACTAGAGTTTTCCTTTTTTTTCCTTTAAATAATTGAGGAGATGCTACTGACAGCCTCTACCCAATTATTTTTTTTCTTTTACAGGTGATTATACTCACCTTTTCCCCACGCGCTGCTCCTCCTCTTCGGCTCAGGGACTCCTGATCCTGGATGCCCCTGAAGATTTTCTGTGCTGTTATTTAAATTAAACCAAGATTGAAAAGCAAATACTCGCCTCCGAATGTTTATTAAAATTCTAACTTTCTGTCATATTACAGGAAAATTAAACAATTTTGCACCGCTACGGGACATGCTCTTTCAACACACACAAGTTCCGTAGCGCCCACGCAGATCGATGGATCGGTGCTGCACACATGCACAGGTCCGATCCGTCAGCTGCCTCTCTGAGGACCATTATAAACCATTGTCTGATAACCTATTCATTAATAGGACTATACACCGGACACGAGGTCACCCATTTAGCCTCGATTAAAGGAAATTCAGCCCAAAGCATAGAAAGGGTTATTTTACAATGAGAGCAATAAAGCTGTGGAATTCTCTGCCTGTTGAGGTGGTTGGGTCAGAGACTGTACAGACTTTTGAACAACGACTGGATGACTTCCTGCAGACACAGAATATTAAGGGTCATAATATTTAATATGTGGGTAAAAGCTTCTTGATCCAAGGAGAAATCTGACGCCATCTGGGGTCAAAAAGGAATTTTTCCCACTATGTTGCATATTGGCGAGCGCTTGAGACTAGGATTTTTGCCTTTTGGATCAACAGCAGTAGGTGATGTGTGAAAGGCTGAACCCGATGGACGCGTGGCTTTTTTCAGCCTATGTAACTAGTGACTGGCAGCTGGGATATTCAAAATCCCGGCTGTTGGTGACACTGGGTGGGGTGGAGGAAACTCCGCCACATCGGGGGAGCTGGGAAGGAGGGCACTGCCCAAATCCTGATCACTTTAAGGCTAGGGTCAAACGAAAGTATTTTTACACGCGAACGTAAAAAAGTGCGTCCGAACGCATTGATGTATTTTTTCACGGAATACGCGACAACGGTCATACGATGCGCATTTTCGTGCGTGATGTTTTACGAATCCAAACCAGGAAACTTTTTGCGTTTGGACGTTATGTTGGCCGGACATGAGCAGGGTCTGATGTCTCCAAATCACACACACACACCGCTAGCGGGCGCAGCGCACTCTGTACGTCCGTACTAGAGGTTCTGCGTTCTCGAAAAAATGCGTTCATTTTCCACTTGCGTTGCGCGGCCGGACTTTCGTGCAACCGTACTTCGTATATTGGCCGTCATTGCGCGTCATTTGCTGCTAGTGCGGCCGTGATTAAGTGCGCTAGAACGCACGTTAAAAGTGCGCTGGTCTGACCCCAGCCTTCAAAGATGAGGTGGTCAGGATGAGTAGATTGTCCCTTTAAACATGTTGACCTCGTTCCTCATGATGTCTGAAGGCCTTACCGTCCTTTTAAACGAGCTGGTTATTCAATCGCTGGATATAGCTTTATGGCAGTCTAAGCCTTTCTGTACACTCCATGGGGCATATCACTGACCATTAAGATCCTCCTTATGGAATCACAATTCTCTTTAAAAAGCGCCAACATGGGGGGGCGGAGCTAGCCGAGGAAGCGAGCGGCTGCATGTTGAAGGAGCTCCGTGATAAACACGGTTTTTAAAGTTATTTCCGCCGCTTGCTCGCACTTGAGAAACGCTCTACGGTCTCTGGGGGCACTGGGGGACTTGGTGAGTTTGCCTTACCCCGCGAAATTGACGCTCCGGAGCGGATTAACCCCCGCGGCACAATCGGGGCCTAGTACTAGCGGCCATTTTAGAAGCCTGGAAGGAGATTTCTGAGACCTTTTACCGCTCTTCTTCCTTGTGCCTGCGCTTTTGGTGACATGCCCACCGGTCGCTCACAGAAGCTGCGGTCCAGACAGAGGGACATTCGGGACTCCATGAGAGGTGGGTCCACTTCGAAGGGAGATGCGATCTCCTCCTCCCTCCCCCGGGCTATGACTTTTCGGAAGATGAAGAGGACCCCTGGCACTCGGGTGGTAGCTCTGCGATGACCTGGATCTCCCCACAATCTCGGACACCAGACTCCCAACCACTATCTGCAGCAGCAAAAAAAAGGGCGCAAAAGAAACGAAAAGCAGCGCTGACGGCGTCTTTGAGTGCCTCACTTACTGCTGGTGGCCTCTCTGACGGGGATTCGGCCGAGGAACACCAGCTTTCAGCCAGCAGTAGTGTGGCTTCATTACGACAGGACGTTTTGAGACAGGGTGCCCAACCGCAACAAACGAGAGCGACCTCACTCGAAACCCGTATGACACAGCCTGAGGAAAGTCGGCAGGAGGAGGATGATGATCTTCCTCTTACGAAAAGAGACCTTCGGAGGATCCTGGATGAACTCCGGGAGATCCGGGGGGTGTGGAAACCTGAAGTGGCGGCGATTCGGGAGGAGGTTGCAACAATCCGTGCGCAGGTGACAGCAGTGCAGGCGACGACCTCTACAGTGCTATCGGAACATACTCACCTGTTGGGACAGGTCGCTGGTCTAAGATCCCAGGTCGAGCTTTTGTCCGCTCTGTGGAGATGCTGGAAACAAGGCACCGCCGTCGTAACGTCAGGGTCAGAGGCATCCCGGACTCTGTGTCGTTGGATGAACTCCCAGCTTATGTGTCTCGTTTGGCCCTTCGGATGGCGGGACTCCCTCCTGACAAGCCAGATGTGATCGGATCGGTATTCAGGGTTCGGAAACCTGCGGCGCTTTCGAAGGGGACACCCCGTGATGTCGTGGTGGCCTTTCGTGACGTAGCATTTAAGGTCAAGCTTATGTCTGCTCCTGGCGCAAGAGATCCAGTGAAATTTGAGGGCTCCACGTTGGCTTTGTATCACGACCTTCCATTCCAGACTCTGCTTGCTCGCAGGCTGTTCCGTCCTGTGACTGCGGTTCTTCGTCTGAGGGGGATCCGTTATCGGTGGGGCTTGGCGGGAGCAGGTGGTGAACACATAATAATGTCCCCTACACCATCACTGATCCTGAAACCGCCTGGTCCGACCTTGAAGCGGCGGGCATCTCGCCGGACCCTCCGAACTTCAGCCAGACTGAGACCTGAGCGATATTGTTTACCCCCCCCAGCTTTTTTCTTCTCTGTTTACGTGTCACTGGTCTATAGATAAGCTCTCAGTATAATTTATCAGGACAATTTATGGCATTTACGTTGATAGTCCTACATGCTTATGTGTTTCTTTTGTGTTTTCTTCCTTCACTGAGGTTGGGACTTCTTGCTTTTTGTTTTTATTATTCCCTTATTGACCTGTTACTACTTGCATCTTACATTATCTGACTGGCTGACCGTAGTTAGTTTGGCCAGCCCTAGACGGCTGTCTTTTTCTACGTTTGATTTCGTGAATTTCTTGTTATGTATAATTCTCTAAATAAAGAATTTAAAAAAAAAAAAAGCGCCAACATATTCCGTGGCGCTGGCTAGGACCAAAGAAACATAAAATTAACAAAGGGAGCAATGGGAAAAGAGAACCTTGCACAGGTGAGCTTACGATCTAATATGCCGAGTGTATGTGTACTTGGCAAATACATTGCATTGTCCCTTTTAAATAGGTTATTTTTCTCTATAATCAATGATAAGGTGCTGGAAAAGGTCTCCAGGTTACGTTTCCATTCACTTCTCTCAATTGTCCTCTGCTCCTTTTTAACAGCCAGCCTCCACCGTTCATCCTTCCTGGCCCCGAGCTTCTTCGAAGACCTGGATGACATAAGCTCCACATCTTCCCTGTCTGAGACGGCAGGTATCGAGGACAGAAGGCCACTGCCACACGAGGTGGAGAGACAGGAGACCCCACCGCCGGAGGTGACTCCCATCCGAGCCCCTCAGCATGCCGCCGTCGTCCGCACCTCATCTGTCCTGCCGGGATTTGGACCTCCCTCTGCTGCGTTTGTGAAGCAGCCGTTCGGCACCGGCCCGATCACTAGCACGCGTAAGTAGCAATCAGGCTGCCGCGCAACTTCGTTATGTTTATCGTGTGTTGTTGTTGTCCTGGAGGTGACATTCTCAAGCTGCAGCCGTCATAGGACGGAAGGGAGGGTGGACTCTCAATAGAGCGTCTAGCCCGGTTACGGCAAACCTTGGCACCCCAGATGTTTCTCTCCCATGATACATGGCCACACGTAAGGCATGCTGAGCATCAAGGGACGTGTAGCTCAGAAACGACTGAGGTGCCAAAGTTTGCCATTACTGTTCTAGTCGATACAATGGCTTTCAGTGCACGCACGAGGAAAGCCATTGGCTAGAGCCGGGAATGAACCACTGGTTGAAGTAATTTCACGTAAAAAAATAAAATTTAAAGGTTTTTTTTTATATCCTTTTTCCATTTTGTGGATATTTTTCCATGATACAGCATTTACCAAATTCTGTGCCAAAGTTTTACTTTACTGCTGTGGTTTATCTTCTACAGTTTTTAACAATTAATGAGGTGGAGGAGGGAATGTTTAGATAAGGCTAATATTCTCCAGGCTAACCGAGCTGAGCGCTGGCAGCTGAATGAGATAAAACAGGGAGCTTAAAAGACTTCTAATCTACCCCCTGGTGATGTCCTTTGAATACAGCCCACACAATACAATGATGTGAGTCGTGACTGACCCATTCACTCCATTCTATGGCCAAAGCCACACAGTGAGGAGCAAGTGATGGAAAGATACTGTGGGGGAGGGGCAGTTTACAACACAAAATATCACACAATGGATGCACCCAGTGACACATAGAGGAAAATATCACACACATTGCTGGGGGGGCAATATCCATGAGAGCTGGGGG
Organism: Leptobrachium leishanense; assembly: GCA_009667805.1. NCBI lineage: Eukaryota > Metazoa > Chordata > Amphibia > Anura > Megophryidae > Leptobrachium > Leptobrachium leishanense. The sequence goes on from CM019071.1 coordinate 134,542,673, forward strand.
GGGCAATATCCATGAGAGCTGGGGGGGGGAAATATCCATGAGAGCTGGGGGGGGGCAATATCCATGAGAGCTGGGGGGGGCAATATCCATGAGAGCTGGGGGGGGCAATATCCATGAGAGCTGGGGGGGGCAATATCCATGTGAGCTGGGGGCATTCTGTATATGTATATATCTCAGGGGGGATATATACATGTGAGCTGGGGGCATTCTGTATATGTATATATCTCAGGGGGGATATATACATGTGAGCTGGGGGCATTCTGTATATGTATATATCTCGGGGGGGATATATACATGTAAGCTGGGGGCATTTTTATATGAGGTCTGTTCTTATTGGAAAGTGGTCACATGACATACTCGGTGTTGATGAGTACTTTAAAAAAAGTATCGGTACTAGTATCAGTCTTAAAAATGTGGTATCGGTGCATCCCTAATATCAGCAACAACAAATAAACACAATAAGGACATTTCATTTTTTTGCTGGTAGCGGCCCTCTGAAGCCCCTTTGGTTCTTATCTTTTTACATTTCAGCTGCCGTTCCAGCCCAGTCGATCCGAGTGATCCCTCAGGGAGCAGACAGCACAATGCTGGCCACCAAAACGGTGAAACACGGAGCTCCTCCCGTCCCGCCCCAACAAGCCGCAGCAGCCGCCGCACTCAGGAGGCAGATTGCCAACCAAGGCCCAAGTAATAATAGAATACAGGTTTTCTCATTTCTTGTTTCTTCTGCCTTTTAGTACAACTTTTTTTTTTTGTGTGCAGCCACCTTGTCCGAAACCACATTGCAGACCGTTCCCCAGGTAGTCAATGTTAAAGATCTGAAAGGTAACGGGCCTGGACCCACCATCTCGACTGCTTTGGGGTAAGTTATTACAGTGTCTCTGCATTGCTGGTTGTGTGTCCCTGACGGCAGTGATACCTTTTTAATGTATAGTAAATCAATGATGTGCACATGATGATGTGAAGAGCATTGGTATTCCTATGTATAAAGGAAAAATTAAAAGCTCCCCATCCAGCGAAAGGAGTATTGACATGAGCTGATAATACTTAGCAACTCCCTGTTACCAGCTGCTGTAATAGTAAGGGGCTGCTTGGAGTTAGGGGTCGCCAGATCGGCCATATTTTCCTGGATACATATAATTAAATTAATTCATGCTGATTGGCAGTGCATGAAAATTGCCACCCTGCAGCATGTATAATCCATACGTTGCAGGTAAGGGATCAAAGAGGAATCCCAGGTGACCTGCCTTGATTTCCTTCCTGCAGCATATGAATTATACATGTTGCAGGGCAGCACTTTTCCCTGTGCGCTCCCCCCCCCCCCCCTGCATGAAATAGTAATATGTGTCCAGTAAAACATGGCCGATCTGGAAACCCTACCTGAAGTCCTCAGGACTACCATGATGACGAGCTCACACGTGGCTGTGTGCAGACACTGGAAACTCTTTGCAGTGTTCCACTGCACACGGCAAGCGGAGGCAGCGGTGTGGCCCCCCCCCCTCCAGACCACGGGACAAGAAGTGAGTAATGGATTTTTTTGTCCCATCCCCTGGCCTTTCCTATGTTGCCAACACGACCATGGAAATTGTGAAACCTGAAAAACAAAAACCCAATCGGGGAAAAAAAAATCTATTTTAAGACCGCGACATTGTCTGTTTTTCACACACAAAGTGAACCACGCTGCTGCCGTTTCTTACCTTCCCATTTCCTACGCCGGGAGCAAGTTCAGAGTTTTATTCGTGGTACTATTAATGGAATCAATGCGGCAGAATACAGGAGAAACATCTAGATTTTTCAATTTTGGTTACAAGTGCTTATTTCTACGGGAAAATGCAGTAACGGGTTCACCATTCCTGAGGGGGGGTCTTTGTATTTATTTGAGTACCCCATAGAATGTATAAACACACATGTTTGGATGGTAAAAAATTGAACATTTTTACACGCTGTAAACGAATGGAATTTGATTAGAAATTTTCATTTTTATATATCGCATTCTGACGGGAAATGCCGTGTACACATAGTAAGGATATATTTTGAGTTTGCTGAAAAGAAGAAGAAAAAAAGATATATAATTTGTCTGGGTCCTGCAATAAAGTGATTTATAATCCCATTTAACCCCTTCGCTCCCACAATCGAGATAACTTGGATCTTGAAAGGCCCCATCAGGTGCCCGATATAGAGTTAACTCGACCTGCAGCTGAACAGTTTGTTGCAAACTAATTTCCTTTGCTTTTTGGCTGCAGAAGGTGCCCCAAAGCTTTCGCTTTGTGGGCTTTATGCCCGAGGTGCTAAAACTGGTTAAATTCGGCTGATTCTGACATGACATATCGGACTTTCCCCAGCCGACGCGGAGACACGAGCTGCAGTTCTACCTGCAGTAGCTTCTTATGGCCAGTAGGTGGCGACGTCTTCCTGCAAACAGGTTGTTACAGTGAGAAATACACCGGGAATATTCCCAAATATTTATTGCTGTATAATTAAAGGATTTTCCAAAAAAAACACTGGTTCCTGACAGTGGATTTTTGGCAAATCAATTGTTTGTGAAGGGGTTGAAACAAACCAGTGAAAATGACCTCGGCACATCGTGTTGGGGTGAAAAGGCTCAGCAGCAGAAGGGTCAAATGCCAGGGTGCGAGAGCCAGTATCGCTTTCGTCTCTGGATAGTAAACTACCGAGGGACCGCTCGCTATTCACCCGCCGGCCATTGTTCAGGAGGAATGTACGCAAAGCTGAGTGAACGGGGCGGAGGGCTGTTTGGGTTTCCATGGAGTAGACAAACAGGACAGGCAGGAGATGAAGCCGACCTCACCTTGACGGGTAAGCAAGGTTATCTGCCGGAAAGCCAGAGGTGTCTGTATTTTACGTAAAGGCTTTGCATCCAGGACGTTTTCTGTCGTGTTGGTTTCTCCCCAAATCGATGTGGCGTAATTTCTTCCGGGGCCGTGGCACGAGCTTGTCATGATGCTTTTTGGCACATCGTCACGTGATTATACATTGTCTGTGGCGGTAAGTGTCCGCTGCGGTCGGCACACACACCGGCGCGGTCTGGAATAAACGGCAGAAAGCCAGGAGGCGGTACTATCCTTATCACAACAAGGTTACAGAGCGCGGATCTGCGAAGATTTTGGAATTGCGTTTCCCCCCGAGGCTCTGCCCAATCTAATGAGTGGTTTGGTGCATCATGGGAGATGTAGTTCCAAAACATCTGGAGCACCCAGGGTTGCTGACCTTCAGATGCATGAGCAGACACCCCTCACCCAGAGGTCGCACTCCATTCTCTGTAGCTTTGCTCGCGGGCTGCAGGGGTTCACGCAAGCGGTTGTATGAATCTAGACTGGACATAACGGCAAGGGTTAAAATATCTCCTATTCACACAATGCCGAAATGACCTGATTTCAGTGTTTCAGACAGGTTTAAACCGGTGAATCTAGTAGGTTTTAATGAGCTAAATGGAATATATTTATTTTATTTAAAAAAAAAAATCCTAAATCGTTTTTTATATATTTTTGTATTTTAAAATATTTTTATTATTATGATTTATAGGACCTTTTTTTATTATTTGGGGAAAAATAATTTTTAGTATGTTTTTATTGATTTAAACTCCTATTAGGAGACTTATTACGTCTATTTTATTTTCTGGGTTTTTTTCCTGGTTCGGTCGAATTTGCCGAAGCCGACTCAGCACTTTTCGCCAGCGTCGGATATCTGCTTCTGCGATTTCCTTTTTCGGCACAATACGGCGAACATTCAACGAAGAGTTCAATGCTCCATATTTTCCCCTAATACGCAATCGCCGCAGTTGAACGCCATCCCGGTGCTTTGTGAATAACCCTCTTTTATCGGCATTGCAGCCTCATACATGACTGGTTCCATGCGAGTTCCTGGGCTCGTCTCGATGCAATATTGATCTCCGGCAAAGCAGACGAATGCACCTGGCATGCTGAGTGTTTTCAGCCGTCAGTGGGCACCTCGGCTGCATTTTGTGCGGGGATTTCTGTAATGGTGCGTTGCGGCGTAAAGAGGCCAAATTCACATTGTGTCTGTTTTTTTTCTGTCTCCACTCCAGACCATCTGTACCCCATTCTGCTGCCCAGGTAATCCACCAGGTCCTGGCCTCGGCGGGTTCTGTGCCAGCTAAGCAGGTAACCCGATTCTTCCCTATACAAATAGTTTAGTCTAGTCCTCCTCGGTGAACATAAAGGGGCAATTGTTTTGTAATCTGTTAAATCAGATTTCTTTACTTAAATCGCTTCAGTCGCCAAGATTATCGAGCATTTGCCGCCACGATGAGGACCTTTACATCACCCTTAATGCAGGAGATGCTGCAGGGTTCAGTGGTTTTGTTCAGGCCTGTCAAACTCGCCGCCCCCCAGATGTCGGTGCCTACAATTCCCAGAATTCTATCAATGCAACAGATGGCCAGGGAATCACAGGAGATGTGGTTCAGAAACCTCTGCGGGGGCCGGAGTGTGGCAGCCCCTTCTTAGTTCATAAAGTACCAGTCGGGCTGAAAAGTCACGCACCACTCCTGATCACAAGCGGTCAACGACCGATTCCACTGTTGCAAAGTGTGAGATCCCCACTCGCCCTGCTTACAGTGTGACTCTCCTTTGGCGAGCGGGCGAGTGGGAATTTTGAGGCCTGGTGTAGAAGAAACGTCTCCTTTTCGTATATGTTTTTATAATATCAATGTATTCTTATAAATATATAGATTATAGATTAGTCATCTTTGTGGCTAACGATGCTCGTTCATTATTTTTCAGGCTCCATCTGGCACTGCTGTAAAGATGTTCCCTGCTCCTTCTGCCTCTGGCATCCTGTCCTCACCAAACCCGGGTCCTGCACCCGGCAAACCTGCAGGTGCGTTATTCGGTACCTTTTATGGTCAGTAAACAACCAGGTTAAAACTCTTGTCAGTTTTTCGGTATGATGCCTTTTAACGCCAAAAAAGGTCTGGTATTCTGGCGACTCTCCTGAAGGAACAGAGAGAGAACGCCAACACTCGGCGCTCAATGTTCACATTTCTGCTGATTGCCTCTTGTCCAGTCTAGGGGGTTCCTGTCCCTTCCTTCACCACGTTGAATCCTCGGAATCGACCTTTACTGTCTGTTTCCCCCAGAAAAACACAGGTTGAAGGGCTGGGCGAGTGGTCATGAAGTGGGTAACAGCGAGAAAACGAGTGTTAAATCGGTGTTTATTACAGGGATACGCTATTAAAAAATAAGAGTTCCCTTTAAAAAAAAAACACTGAGTCGCCACCGCAATGTTGAGCGGCCGTCACTAGGTTAAAGCCGTGACGGCAGCAACACACAGAGGAAACCCCAATAACGCAATAAATGCGAGAGAAAACAGAAACGCTTATCTGATGTGCCCCAGCAGCAAGAAAGAGGAACTGCTTCCAGGTTCTCTGACATTTATAGACAAGAACTGCAGGGGTTTGAGGAAATGTCTACTTTTTTTTCTTTAACCCTTTCACTGCTGAGGACGTGTGGGGATCGTCCTCATTGACTACTAAGGACAGATAGGTGTTCCTTTGAACCCCGATATGACCCTGCTAGCTGCAGTCTGGAGATATTTGGTTTCATTAGAAAGGCCAGAGCATGGCCTTTCCAATGATGCCGAACATGACCATGTTTAAAGTAAAGAAAAAAAATAATAAAAAAAGAAAAAATGTTTTTTTTTTTTTGTTTTGTTTTTTTTAAACGTGAAATTGCTCAGCAGTGAAGGGGTTAAATCTTGCTGCTGTGTTTAAAATAAAGCAAGAAAGTGATGGTAAATAGAAGCCGCAGAGTCATAGCCTTAAAAAATTGGGCGGATGCTGCTAAAAACCTCTGCCAATTATTCCTGTGGGTTACTTTTACTCACCTTTTTGTCCCTCTCCGCACGCTGCTCCTCCTTTTTCGGGTTCGGAAGTCCCTGAAGATTTTCCATGCAGTTTGAGCATCTTTGCACGTTGCATAGTGCTATTGGGCTTGCGCACTTTGCACACACAAGTTCCGTAGCGCCTGCGCAGAGCGATGGCTTTGAGATGTGCGTCTGAGCAGATCCAACCGATCGCAACAGCAGCTATTGGTCTCCAGAGGGTGACGTTGCCACGCTCTCTGTGTGTGACATCGCTAAAGCAGCCAGGAAACTAAAAAATCCTGACTGCTGGTGACATTGGAAACTCCTCTGCTTCACCCAGCATTTCTGCCAGTTGTGTGGTGGGGGCACCTCTTTATAAAGTGAATACAGTGTCCCTTTACCTCCTTACTGCTGCTGGTCCCAGTGAATAAAATGAATATACACGGCATGTTTTGCAAGTTTTTTTAATCTGGAAATTTCCTAAAGTAAGTATGCAAGAGCGAAAACTGTGACTTTGTGATGTTAAAACATTTTGGGGCTTTTATTGTTTTTTTTAAAAAAAAAAAATTGCATTTTTATGTTTTTTTTTTTTGTTCCTGCAGCCCCGGCCGTTCCAAAACAAGAAGCTCCTTCCATCCCCGCGTCCAGCAGCACTGCATCCTCCGCAGCGTCGCAGGCTACCAAGGCCTTTCCTTTTCCAGGCTCCAGGTAAAATCAGGGCAGACACCGCCCCCCCCCTCACTCACGCGCACCTTTTTTTAAGATGCGCGTTCCAAACACCTGACCCCGGACCGAACGCGAAGCCCGTCGTGCCGCTTGCACCTTCTTAGCTCTTTCGATGGTCATTAAAACGCTAGCACGGATCGCTGGCATGTGTGCAGCTCTTGTGTTTAGAACACCTGTACCAAACGAGCTGGCGCGCACTCACGTCTATAAAATCACCGGCGGCACGGCCTGGGCCGGCTGCTGTGCCAACCAGAAGTGCTCTGTGAGATGGGCAGTGCCGACATGTTCATTTAATGCTCTATTTGTGTCTCTCATTGACCAGACCAAGCATGTATAACAGACATAGATCGTAAGCCTTTGAGCAAGGTCCTCTTCTCCCAGTGTGTCTAACCGGGTTGTTTTGTCCTACCCATTGTACAGCGCTGTAGAGTCTGTTGGCGCTTCATAAATGCTTCCAGCGTTGGTGTATTAAATGTACGTCCATTATTCAGATTGGTGTAATGAGCTCATGTACATGAAACATCTGCCTTTCTCTTTTTTTCACGTCACGTCGTCCTCGCGTCTACCCTTCGCTGTCACTGTATGACGGTCCCGTGCGTCTCTGTATCGGACAATACGGCTTTCTTTAATGCTGATCTTCTTTCCTCTCTTTTTCTGCACAGCGCCGGTTTCAGCTTTGGTAGCGTCACCGTGGCACCTGCTTCCTCGTCCAGCATAGGAGGCGTCGCAGCAGGTAACTCATCCAGTGGAGCCGGCAGACGTTCTTCTCTCCAGACGTCCTAAGAAACGAGCGTAGGAACTCGCCAGTATTTCTGCTGCTTAATAAACTGTTGGCATCTCACACTTTCACCCCCCCCCCCCTACACCGGGGCTTGGGCTGCGAGCGAATGCTGAGGCCCTGGGATTCCCTTAAACGAGGCAACCGCCTTCTGGCCCCAGGGCTTGCGGGTTCAGGACTCTGTATCGGCCGACCTGGATCAGATCGGCGACCCTAGTTAATTTCTAAAGCAACACTCTCCTCATCCTGACAACTTTGGTGTTTTTAGAGCGGACAGAATTTGAGGAGCCCCCCCCCCCTCTCCATCCAGACCTGATTGGTTGAAGCTGAGAAGTTTCCTTCACCCACCAAGCATCCCCAGCAGCCGGGATTTTGAATTTCCTGGCCGCCGGTCCCCAGATCTGTCACGGGTGACGTCAGCACACAGAGAGCATGTCAATGTCAGTCTCTTGAGACCACCCGGGATAGCTAGCGCTCTCAGACAGCTGATGGAACGGATCTGAGCATCCACGCGCAGCTCCTATCCACAGGCGCTATGGAACTCGCGTACATAAAGTGCTTAAGTCCGTAGCGCTGCTCAATTTGTGGTTCCTACTTTATGCAAGTTGCATAGGAGCGCAGAAAAGCTTCAGGGACTTCCGGATGGGGGGCTCAGGAGCCCCTGCACTAAAGAGGAGGAGCTGTGCGCGTCTCTTATAAAATAATTGGCAGCATCTGAAAAGGCGCAGAGAAGCCCTTTAATGCTTCTGAAATTTATTTTTTCCTGTTTATTAACCCTCTAAGTAACGTAGGTTTGTTTTATGCTGCGTCTGATCTCGTCTCCGCTTTACACTCCCTGGCATCGCAGCAGCTCGTCCGCTCCGCGTACGACGTGATCGCAGCACATGGTTTCCAGAGTATTGTGACAAACTGCAGCATGTTTCTTCTTACAGGTTCTGCGGCTGCGTCTCGGGATCCAGGACAGACGTCGTCCTTCCCATTCGTCGGAGGCAAGCCAGTGTTTGGCTCCGGCGCTACTGGGCCTTTTTCATTTAAACCTGCACCTCAGCCTTCCAGCAGTCCATTGGCAGACGCGTCGGCCTCCTCGACACCCGTCAAACCCCCTGTATCCTCTACCGCCAGTCTTACGGTTTCCTCCACAACTGCGGACAAGTCGTTGGAAGTAACGGCAGCAAAACAAGGTGACGGTATCTTCCAGATCTCCCCTGCTGGAGAGACGCTGGGAAGCTTTTCGGGACTAAGAGTCGGGCCGATTGAGGAGACCACCAAGCCAGAGAATCCCAAAGCAACGCTCCCTACACAACCAACCAAGTTGCCCAACCCGACACCTTTATTTGGTCCTCCTGCTGGTCTTCAAGCTTCAAATCCTGGAGAAGTCTCTTCCACCACAAGTAGTTCCTCAAGCAGCCTTTATACTAACCTTCAGCTGTCCGGTACCGGACCATCGCCATCCTCACCCAGTTTATTTGCTGGTGCCAGTAATCCAGCACTTTCTTTCCTGACTCCATCAAGTACAGCAGCTTCATCTTCTCCTGGATCTTTGGCTTCTGCAGCTCTGTCTTTTCAAAGTCTTCTTGCTCCCACAGCATCTGTCCCGTCATCAGCATCTCCTGCCCCAGCGAACCAGACCATTGCAGCTCCAGCCCCAGAAACTTTAGGAGCTACCAGTGTGTCTGCCGCCTCTCAGTCTGTCGGGCCCAGCGCCCTGGACATTAAGCAACCTGTAAAGCCCGACATACCTGCCTTGCCTTCTCTACCGCAACAATCGCACACAGCTGGCGCAAACGAAGGAGACAAAGATCAAACTCCCAAGCAAGCTGTCACGGGAACCTCCACTGTAGCAACCGCAGCTTCGTTTGCACCAGCTGCTGCCTCTATGGGTACTACAAGCGAGCTGGCAGCAGTGACCAAGCCAGAGGCAGCTCCCGTTCCCTCCGTCCCTGCAACAGTGACCTCTGGTCAAACGGCACCGATCATACCTGAGGCAGCCAGTCCTCCCGCACCTGTAAGTACTTTGACCGGAGACCTCTCTTCCCAGACCCCAGCCGCACCAAGCAGCGCATCGGCCGTACCTCCAGCAGGAAGCGCCACTGCTGCACCTCCAACAGGAGGGGCACCTCCTGCACCTCCATCAGGGAGCTCCACCACGTTTGGTGCTCAAGCTGCGCCATCATCTACTCAACCGGCGACCTCTGCTTTTGGGCAGCCAACTCCATCTAGCCCTGCTCCCTCTCTCTTCGGGCAGCAGGGTGCCAATCCAGCAAGCACATCGGCTGGTGCCACACCAGGTTTCGGAGCATCCGCTTTCGGCCAAGCAAGCACGGCGGGAGGCGGCTTTGGCTCTCCCTCCTTCGGCCAGGCGCCGGCCTTCTGGAAACCCCAACAGTCTGCGACCGCTGCCAGCAACTTTTCCTTTGCACCGTCAAGCTTCGGCGCACAGCCAGCCTTTGGCCAGCCGTCGGCGTCTACTGCGGCAGCACCGAGCAGCGGGAACCTGTTCGGCAGCACCGCAGGCTCTGGCAGCGCCGCCAGCTTCTCTTTTCTGGCCCAGTCGAATGGCGGCAGTGCTCCCGCGGCAGGAGGAGGGGGACTTTTTGGGCAGAGCAACACTCCGGCCTTCGGACAGAGCTCTGGCTTCGGCCAGGCTACGCCGGTGTTTGGCAACGCGAGTTCAACTACCACCACGTCATCCATGAGCTTTGGCTTTCAACAATCTTCAGGTAAGAGCCTTGTGGTTTTTCCTTTGCTCTCGTGCACAGTTTGGCCAACACAAGGTATAGAGAGTTGGGAGATCCTACAAATGAGCTAAAGGTGTCTCTGGTCACGACTGGTCCACTTTAAGCCGTGCAATCCCCTGCAGGGGGCGCTCCATTCTTCCCCATCACACTTCCATTGGCCTAGACCTGTAGGCTTTCCATAGTGAGTTTCGTGGGGGGGAGGGGGGTGTAGCGATGCCTGCTCGTGCATGTTGGGATTTGTCCTGCTACATGGTGCCAAGCACGGGTAGATATTCAGCGGGCGCGTGGCGGTGCAATGGAGATTCATTGTCCTGGAGGCAGGTTTTAATGGCGGTAAAACTCCTCTCTTTCAGGTTTCGGTACCAGCACCTCCGGATCAGTGTTCGGGCAGTCTCCGAATAACACCACGAGTGTGTTTGGGCAGGTGAGGAGCCTCTGCACATCTATTGCCTGCTGGAGTGTAAATGCATTGTATGGCGCGATGATGCATTACTAGCGCATGGTTAGGCCGATATCCGTGCGATTATTGGGGTACAGCGTATCCTGCTCATCTTTAGTAAAGAGCTTTCTGCCTTCTCTTTCTTTAGCAGCCTGCTTCGTCCAGCGGAGGTTTATTTGGCACCAGCAGCGGCGGTACTGGAAGCGGCGGAGGCTTTTTCAGTGGCCTCGGGGGCAAACCCAGCCAGGACGCAGCAAACAAGAACCCTTTTGGCGCGACACCCGCTGGTTTTGGTTCCCCTACAAGTTCCAGTAAGTCTGGGTCTCGCTGTCGCCCAGCGTCTGTGGGGCGCTGTCGCCCAGCGTCTGTGGGGCGCTGTCGCCCAGCGTCTGTGGGGCGCTGTCGCCCAGCGTTTGTGGGGCGCTGTCGCCCAGCGTCTGTGGGGCGCTGTCGCCCAGCGTCTGTGGGGCGCTGTCGCCCAGCGTCTGTGGGGCGCTGTCGCCCAGCGTCTGTGGGGCGCTGTCGCCCCGCGTCTGTGGGGGTCATTGGGCTTTGACTTGCATTATGAGCCAATAGAGAGACGGCGTGTCATTCCAACATGAGACTGTCAGTGGTTTTGCGCTCACGGAGTATTTGTTACGCCGCAGGGATCTCACGTCGCTGGTCTCATCGTTTCTTCATTACAGATGCCAGCACCCTGTTTGGGAACAGCGGGGCCAAGGCATTCGGGTTTGGCAACGTGGCCTTCGGTGATCAGAAATCCCCCGGGACGTTCAGTGGAGGTGGAAGCGTGGCAAGTCAGGGCTTTGGGTTCCCAAGCCCCAGCAAGACAGGTACGTGCTAGTGCAGCGCCAAACTCGATGCCCACTGTGGGCTCCATGTCTCACATTCTCTCTCACTCCGTTCCCACCCTACGTTTTCTCTTTGAACCAATCGCACGAGGAGGTTTTAGCGTCTCAATCTAATCTCACAAAGCATGCGTCACACAAGGCCCACCTCAAGGAGAGGACCTCACCCCAATAAGTCTGTGTGCAATGCTGATACGTCTATACACAGAGAGATGTAACGTCACCAATGCACACAACTAAATGACCCATCATCCCCATCCCGAGGCTGCGTTCCATCCCTGGAGCAAACGTCAGCCTCTGAGCTCTTATGGAGTTGCTTCATTTATGACCGTTCAGGTTGTTTGCCCCACGGTTGGAATACAGCACCCCCCCCCCCCCCCGCGTTTTTGCATGTCGCACGTGTAGGGATTTTTATTCACGTTGCGGTTTTAAAGCGGCTTCTAAAGCTCGACGCAAATAAAAAGCTGCGTCTGTCGGATACAGAGCAGTATATAATATGTGAGGGTGCACCTAATGCAACAAAAAAGAATGTACAAGGTGGCAGGTGAACATGTACATAGCAAAAATGTCAAAATTACTTTGGTCCGTAACGCTCGGCAAGACTAAAAAGCCTCAGTCCTTATGGGGTTAAAAAGGCCTTTTCTAGAGGACAAACTTTCTAAAAGCAGCACAGCGATGAAATGTCATATTTCTGTCATTCTGCTGCAGTGCGTGTGTAATGGTGTCTGTTTTCTTAAAAGGGACAGTCTACTCATCCTGATAACTTAATCGTTTTATAGAGGTCAGGATTTGAGGAGTGCCCCCCCTTCCCCAGCCAGGATTTAACTTCCCGGGTGCCGGACACTAGCGAGGTCACACAGAGAGAGCGGCTGACATCACCCGATGAGACCAGAGTCAGCTGACGGAACGGATCTGCGTGTGCAGGTCTGATTCGTCGTTCTGCGCAGGTGCTACGGGACTTGCTAAAGTTTGCGAGCCCTGTAGCTCTGTGCAATTTGTGGTTCTTGCGCTGCAAAAGTTGCACAGAAAATCTTCACCGGGTTCCGGAGTCTCTGGAGCTGAAGTGAAGGAGCCGCGCAGCGAGGGGAGAAAGAGTAACAATATCTATAAATAAAAAAAACAAAATAATATTAAATAGCTGTTGAATTTTCCCATTTTAATAAGGACTCGGAGGCGAGTATTTGCCTTCTCTTTCTTTTAATTCTCCTTCAGCAGCAAAGGGTTAACATATTAACTTAGAATAAATAAAAAACAAGCTTCCCCCACAACGGGGGATAAACCACGCCCAACAATCCCCTCTCTGCCAATAAATATAGTCCCGCCCAAAGGTCAGCAACTCCTTTCTTTGCTGCTCCTCCGACGAGACAAGTATTGTTTTCTGTGCTCTTATCGTAATATTTACCGTATTGAGTGTTTTTCTTACGGTTTAAACGGTGGCGGTCAGTGTCTGCAGGATCTAATCATTTATTTAAGGGCAAACTAGGAAACTGTTTTTTAAGAGACTGTCCCTGTTTTTTTTTTTTCACACCTCTTGGATATTGCATGGACACATGAGAATGCAGACACACGCTCACATACACACATGCGGTCACAAGCACACACGGTCACAAGCACACACGGTCACAAGCACACACGGTCACAAGCACACACGGTCACAAGCACACACGGTCACAGTCACACACACAGGTCACAAACACGCTCGCGCGCACACACACTTGCACGCACACATTAACACACCCCAATTCCTGTGTTACTGTAATGTGAAGTTCTCTGTGTACGTTTTGTTATGCCGTGCTGCTGTTATTGTCATGTTTATGATTTTTTTTCCTTTTTTTTTGTCTCCACTTTTTTTTTTCCGTCTCCTCCTTCTTCCTCTTTTTTTGCCTCTGTTTTGCTCAGGTGGCTTTGGCGCTGCACCGGTGTTCGGCAGCCCTCCAACTTTTGGGGGTTCCCCTGGTTTCGGAGGGTCGCCGGCATTCAGTACAGCCCCAGCCTTTGCAAACCCTCTGGGCCCGACGGGAGGCAAAGTGTTCGGCGAGGGTACGGCTGCGTCTAGCACAGGAGGATTCGGGTAAGCGACACGCTGCCAGGAAACTGAATTTCCTCAGCCCTTCGTTCTTTATTTTTGCTTTGCGTCTCTGATTTAGACTGCGCATTACAGGTCAGGAATAGCAAATCCTGACACCCCATGTGTTCAGCCCACCTGGGGAAGCCCCTCAGCGTCATTTCCGGTGATGAAATACTGCCCCCATTAATTGTGGAATTTTCCTAAGGGAAAGTTGGAGTTTTAGTAAGGACTCGGAGGCGAGTATTTGCCTTCTCTTCATTTATCTCTCCTCAACTGCAAGAATATTGGACACATATGATATGCAAAAACTTCCCCCACATCAGGGAGCACACACACACACAACACACACACATCCCCATACTGTCCCTCCCTGACAGTCTATGTAGCTCCGCCCTGAGGGTAGCTCCTCTTTTCTTGCTGTCATTGTCCCGTCCGTTATCGAATCCGTTCAGGCGCCCTGTCCTGTGTGACGCTTTATGCACCCCATTGCAACGTTTTATTCCACCCGTCCTACGTCTCCATTACTGTGATTCGATCCACAGGTTTGGAACCAGCTCCAGTAACGTCACCTTCTCAAACATCGCAAACCAGAACACGCCGACCTTCGGATCTCTGACCCAGCAGAACACTGGATTCCTGGATCAGCAGCAGCAGCAGCAGAGCACGGGGTTCTCGGGGTTCGGGTCGAGCGGCAGTGGAGCACCAGCTGGAAGCAGCGGAGGTACAGGATCCACGTGGTTTATACGTCTTTAATGTTAACGTCCACTTATCTCAGTTTAACGTTTAATCACGTTTGCTTTTTTTTTTTTTTTGTGTTTTAGGGTTTGGATTCGGAGTTCCCAATCAGTGAGTGTCGCGCTCCATTCACCCGAAACTTCGCTCCAGTGGATCCCAGCTGGACGGAGTGTGACATGGTCTCGTGTAGATGTTTGTGTCTTGTTCTTTACAGTCAATTCCAGCCGCTTCCTGATTAGTCCCTCGGTCTAGCCATGCAGGAATCCACACGCAAGGCTGACTGGTTTGTGTTTGTGTGTACATCTGTATCTTTATGTATATGTGTGTGTCCCCGGCAGTGAGGCTCCCAGAGGGATTCCTGCAGCCTCTGCATTGACTCGCGTCGTCCTCCCTCCTCGCAGGTCATGAAGATGCCGTCTGTCAATGCAGAGGTCCTGGATTCACTTGCGCTGCGGTGTTGACAATCCAGCCAGATGGTGTGCGTTACCAATTCGAGACTCTGTATCAGCTGATCCCGGGTACATATATATCTCAACCACAGGGGAAAGCACTCAACACCAAGTAGTCAAACCTTGTGTTGTACAATCTACGTCTGTGTAATCCAGAGGGTGCGTGCGTGTAATCCAGAGGGTGCGTGCGTGTAATCCAGAGGGTGCGTGCGTGTAATCCAGAGGGTGCGTGCGTGTATAATCCAGAGGGTGCGTGCGTGTATAATCCAGAGGGTGCGTGCGTGTATAATCGCGAGGGTGCGTGTATAATCGCGAGGGTGCGTGTATAATCGCGAGGGTGCGTGTATAATCGCGAGGGTGCGTGTATAATCGCGAGGGTGCGTGCGTGTATAATCCAGAGGGTGAGTGAGTGCGTGTATAATCCAGAGGGTGAGTGAGTGCGTGTATAATCCAGAGGGTGAGTGAGTGCGTGTATAATCCAGAGGGTGAGTGAGTGCGTGTATAATCCAGAGGGTGAGTGAGTGCGTGTATAATCCAGAGCGTGAGTGAGTGCGTGTATAATCCAGAGGGTGAGGGTGCGTGCGCGTGTGTATAATCCAGAAGGTGCGCGCGCACATAATCCAGAGGGTGAGGGTAAGTATAATCGGGGGGGGGGTGCACGTGAGTGTGTGGAATCTAGGGTGGTGTGTGTGTGTGTATAATCCAGGGGGTGCGTTTTGTACAGCGCTGTGGGATATGTCTGCGCTTTATAAACCCTGTAATGGTGAGCTCCTCTCCTGGCGGCCGCCTGCAGGTATCCCTTTAAGCGCACGTCCAGTGATACGCTGCTATAAAAGCCGATAAAGATCCAGGCTAGGGATCTCAAACTCCTGTCTCACTGGATATTTCTGAACTACAACTCCCATGATTCCCTGACAATTACCAAATTTTCCTACTTCCTATGACGGAAAGTTTGGATTTTAATAAGGACTCGGAGGCGAGTATTTGCAATCCCTTTCTTTATTGCACCCACAGCAGTAAAGAACAGTGACAATAAAGAACAAGAAAAAAACATAAAACAAGCCCCCAACGTGGGGTATACTCCCAGTCTGTAAGCCCCGCCCCCAAGTCTATAAATCGTCTGGGCTGGAGCAGTCACACCCTCTTTCTTCATGCGACTAACGGAACGATGCCCAGACACAAACAGGAACCAAGTCCAGGGCGCACGTTAAGTCCACACGAAGGTCCACCCCATAGGAATTCACATGGCTGTAAAAAACACATAACACGAAGCCAAGGATTAATAAGAGCGGACAGGAAAACATCAACACCCATCCCCACTATGAGGAACACAATCAAAAGAAATCATGCGCTGCGCCCCTCCACAGCAAGAACCCCAGCCGGTCGAGAACACACCCCCCCAGGGCGGGAGAGGCGGGAAATACTCGCCTCCGAGTCCTTATTAAAATCCAAACTTTCCGTCATAGGAAGTAGGAAAATTTGGTAATTTTAAGGCAGGCTCGGAGGCTTCATATTTGCACGTTCAACGCATCAGTGCCTGAGACCAATGCGAGACCGGTTTAAAGTAGAAGGTACGAAAAGTAGACTCTCGTGACCAATCTGCAGACTTCATAATGTCCTCCAGGCGGCAGCCAGCTAGGAAAGCATTAGAAGCCGCTGCGCTGCGAATAGAATGTGCACCAAAAAGAGAAACATCTACCCCAGCAAGGTCTAACAACCAACGAGCCCACCTCGCCAGCGTAGGTGAACTAACAGATTTATGCGGAGCACAAAAGGAAATAAACAGCGGAGAAACCGGGAGTGAACGAAAAGCCAAAGTGCGACTCTCATACTCCCTAAGGCAAAGTACAGGACATAAGTCCGGGACCCCCGGGTATGCCGGAAAAAACACCGTACGTATTGCGGTCTTAGTCCGCCGGGACACATCAAAACAAACCCCCTCCGGGAGAAAAGATCGTGCCCCAAAGTCCAGCGCTCGAACGTCGCCAACCCGTTTACAGGAGATCAAACACAGTAACACCAGCAACTTCGCCGACAACTGACGTAAGGAAAGAGAAGCATTACCCGGCCAAGTGCGAAGAAAATTCAGAACAATGGAAACATCCCACGTCGAGGAATAACGTGGAACAGGAGGCCGAGATAAACGCACCCCTTTAAGGAGACGACACACCAACGGATGTCGCCCTAGCGGGGAACTATCGAAACCCCGGTGACCAGCAGATAATGCGGAACGGTAAACGTTGATGGTCCGGAACGCCAATCCTGAATCAAAAAAGAGATGACAAGAAATCCAAAACTGACCCTAGAGGGGCAGAAGTGGAATCCTCACCCCGTCGCAGACACCAATTGTGCCAAGCTGACCAGGCAGAGCGATAGGCCCCTTTCGTACCTGGGGCCCAAGCTTGCTGCAGCAATTCCTCAGTTCTAGCCGAAATGCCCGTGGCCCGCCAAGAGAACCGGAAATCAACCAAACCACGAGGGATAACCGCCCCTCCCGTAACAACGGGTGAGGAAGGCCGTCCGGCCCCAGGAGCAGGGAGGGCGAGTGTGGAATCAACCTGGGAGGCGCAAGAGCTAGTTCTAATAGCAGGGGGAACCACGGTTGGGTCCGCCAGAGCGGTGTCACCAACACCAGTTCCGACCCCGTGTCGCAGAGACGCCTCAAAACTCGCAATAACAGCTGAAACGGAGGGAAGGCAAAGAGACGACCCTCCGGCCAACTCTGGACGAAGGCGTCCGTGCCTAATGCCTCCGGATCCGGACGCCAACTGTAAAACTCCGCCAACTGACGATTCAGCCTGGAAGCAAACAGATCCATCCTGAGAGGACCCCATAACGCGTCGATGGTGGCGAACACAGAAGGTTGCAGACGCCAATCCCCCGAGTCCGTCAGGTGACGCGAATTCCAGTCCGCCACTGTATTGGCGAGACCTGGAAGGTACTGAGCCACAACAAACAGACCCCGAGGAAGGCAAAAGCTCCACAATTCGGTGGCCACCGACGTCAGAGCCAGTGAGCGAGGTCCCCCCAGAGCATTGATGTATCTGACCGCCGATAGGTTGTCCAGTTTGAGGAGGACACAGTGGTGATCGGTCCCCCTGGAAAAGCATCTGAGGGCGAAGAACGCCGCGAGCAACTCCAGAGCGTTGATATGGAGACCCTGTTCCTGGATCGACCAACCACCGCCTGTCTCCACCACTCCGCAACGCGCCCCCCAACCCGAACGGCTCGCGTCGGATTCTATAGTCAACGTCGGTAGAGGAAGCCGGATTGGGCGAGCATTCCAACGAGACCAATCCGTCAACCACCATTCCAGATCTCTCCTCGCATCGTCGGAGAGGGGGACCCTGCGGGAATAATCCGTCACCGAACGGAGAGAACGGGCCTTCAATCTCTGGAGGGCCCTGTAATGAAGAGGAGCAGGGAGAACCGCTAGTCGGGTTGCTGCCAGGAGACCGATCACCCTTGCCAGCTCCCTTAGCGTAGGTAAGGGGTCCCGCAAGAGTGAACGAACTTCCTTGCGAATGGAACGGATCTTGGAAGGGGGAACACTGAGTGTCATGTCGTGTGAGTCCAGCCGAAAACCTAGGAACTCTAAGCCCCGAGTGGGCACTAACAGAGACTTCTCCTCGTTTATCAGGAAACCCAAATCCTGTAAGAGCGAGATTGTCCATGACAAATGGAGGAGAAGAGATTCCGCGGAATCTGCCATTAATAGAATGTCGTCTAAATAAATGACGAGGCGTACGCCCCGTATACGCAGAGATTCCACGATCGGTTTCATGAGCTTCGTGAAGCACCACGGAGCGGATGAAAGGCCGAACGGAAGGCATGTGAAGCGCCACATACGGTCGCGCCAGGGGAAACAAAGGAAGTCTTTGGACGCTGGAGCCATGGGGACCGAAAGGTAAGCGTCCTTCAAATCCAGCTTGACCAACCAATCGTTCCCGAAGAGCATATCCCTGAGAGTATGAAAACCCTCCATCTGAAAATGACGATATGTCACCCACACATTGAGATTCCTGAGATTTATAACCGGGCGCATGCCGCCCCCTTTCTTGGCCACCAGGAACAAATTGCTCACGAACTTGGGGGAGTCCCAAGCGACCTCTTCGATAGCACCTTTCAGTGCCAGAGCCGTGACCTCTTCCTGAACCAAGAGCTCTTGGTCTACGGAAAGGTGTAGAGGCTGGGGGTTTTTCGCCCCGCAAGGAGGGGTAGACTCGAATTCTATTTCGAATCCCCCCACAGTATGGAGGACCCAAGGATCTGATGTTAAAACCTCCCAATTCCTGAGAAAACAACCGATGCGGCCCCCCACCTGAACATTTGAATGTGGAATAAGAAATGGAAGACTCACCATTCGGACGCCGGGTACGAAAGGCACCTCGACCACCTCTGAAACCACGGCCTCTCCAGGCCTGTGCTCGGTTAGAAGGTCCGTAGGCGGTGGGACCCGGATCAGCGGCAGCGGAGGCCCGGAAGGAGCCTCTGGTAATGCCCACAGAACCGATTCGGCTGGCAGAGCGGCCCCTTCCTCTGCCAGCCCGGTCGAAAACCTTCCTGGGGAACACCTTTTTTATGGCCGTTTCAACCTTATCCAGGGCGGTAAAGGCGCTGGTGTAGGTACCCATATTTTTGATGAAACCGTCACCAAAAAGCATACCTTTAGCCGATGCACCCTTGTCTCTAGTGGCCATGGCCGTAAGTTGAGGGTCCATCCTCAGAATCATTGACTTGCGCCGTTCAGCGGCCAATGCTGCATTCGCGCCCCCCAACAAGCACAACGAGCGTTGAATCCAACCCGTGGTATCGTCTAAATCCAAGGGGGTATCGTGTAACCGGGCATCCTCCACCATATCAAGGAGGTAGATTAATGGGGAGGCCACATCGAGGACCTTGTCCTCACAAACTCTCAGCGCCATATCGATACCCTTCTT
Organism: Leptobrachium leishanense; assembly: GCA_009667805.1. NCBI lineage: Eukaryota > Metazoa > Chordata > Amphibia > Anura > Megophryidae > Leptobrachium > Leptobrachium leishanense. The sequence continues at coordinate 134,562,238 of CM019071.1, forward strand.
AGGGCACCACCCCTTGGCAGTCATAAATTTGACGAAATCTTCGTCAACCACCGGGGTGAGACAAGTCTTGCCTGCGGTGGTAGGGCGAGGACATTCAGCCCTCATATTGACCCTAGTCTCCTTGTCCATAGGAAGACGCATATGGGCATCAACCCACAACTCCACGTGGGGCATAGGGGACCATGCGGTCGATCTTGGGTGCAGCACCCCCGCTGGGGAAAACATTGGGCGGCCCTGAGGGTCGCAAACCACCTCCTTATCAGACATCAATGGTGGTGGGGGACCAACCTCCTCGGCCATCAGGCCTATATCATGCGGAGCATATATTTCAATGACTCCATCATCCTCCCCTTGCTCGGGTTCCTCACCCTCCGAGTCAGAAATCCTGGGGAGTCGGCCAGAACCCTTGGGTAGAGGCCTATCTTTAGCCACAGCAACCACCAACGCCCCGCGGCTAGGGGTTCTCTTATGCGAGGTCACCTCGCTATTCTCAATAGGCAGAGTGTCGGGGATGCCAGCCCCTCTTGGAGGATCATCTAAGTGCTTTGTCTTAGCACGTCTCTTAGAGCCACTCGGGCCTGCGTCAGAAGGGGCAGCCAGTCCTGGAGGGGAAACCGGAACTGCCTTGGCAGCGGGGAGTCCCTGCACTGAAGCCACCGCTTCATCCATGGTCCTGCGAAAGGATAGGGACAAGGTAGATACAGCCGAGGATAGAGATCGGGAAATGGAGGCCTGGAGTGAGGCCTCCAGTGCCGCGAATCTAGAGGCCGATCTAGATCGCTTCTTAGGAGGAGGAGGGGAGGCAAAGGCATCCGAGCGATCGGAATGCCGGGAACCAGAGGCTGAGTCAGATTCTTCTATTTGTGAAGCCCCACTACCCCTAGATTGGTCGGAATGGGCCATGGCACAGCAATCGGGTTCCGACTTAAAGAACGAGTGCCGTGTAATATCGGAAAACCGCATGCGGTCACGTGATCCCAAGATGGCCGCCGGGATCCCGCTCGATCTCGCGGGAACCCAGTCAGCCTCCGTGGAGCGAAGAAGTCGCGCGCTGCGCGCCCAGCCCCAGTGATACCGCAACGCCGGTAAGAGACAATATACCCTATAATAGGGAGAAAGTAAGCCAGCAGCCGATGGGAAACTCCGAGCGGACTGAAAAACCCGCTAGAGTTTACCCACCGGGTGGGTAGCCAACCCCCGCGGTTATAGCCGGGGAAAGTCGGTACCCTGAGTAAATATAGGTAAATACACACAATCAAGGAATATTAACCATATAAACAATACTATCACGAAATGAATATAACCAGAAGGTAAAATGGGAGATACTTATCTGGTCTGTAGCAGGAGCAGTAAAGAAAGAGGGTGTGACTGCTCCAGCCCAGACGATTTATAGACTTGGGGGCGGGGCTTACAGACTGGGAGTATACCCCACGTTGGGGGCTTGTTTTATGTTTTTTTCTTGTTCGTTCTTGTCACTGTTCTTTACTGCTGTGGGTGCAATAAAGAAAGGGATTGCAAATATGAAGCCTCCGAGCCTGCCTTAAAATCTATTACATTCAAAGAATGCTGGGAATTGTAGGACATCTTTGGGTTTGGAGTCTGCCATCCCCGGTTCATTCTCTAATCTGTTTCCATGGCTACGCTCGGGACGTATTTTTTATTGCAGTAGTTGAGCTGCCGCTGGACTCCGCGTTGCTTCGCTTCGTCCGCCCTGTCCATTCCTGGATTACGAGACGGGCAGTCTGGAAAGCGTTCCCTGCGCGCGGAGTCCGCTGCAACCGCGCAAAGCCTCTGTGTGCTTCAGCAATAGGCGCGTCTGCCGAGTAAACCCAGCTTTTTTTATTAACCCCTTTTAAGGCTTCCATTGTGGGGCGCAGACCATCCTTTTTTTTTTTTTTGCCTACTTTTTAACCCTTCCACTGCCAAAAGAGCCAGCCCGCTTCACCCCGATCGTCGGGTACCGGTCTGATAGCGATCTGACATCCAAGTGGGACTTGAAGGGATCCAGGAAGCACTTTAAATTTGACGTGCAAAGTTTCTTGGCTCTCCAGCAGCGGATTGACTGCAACTCCCATAATCCCCAGACATTAAATCTAGATGATAGAATTGCCGTCATTTTCCGCATCTTCAATAAATGGCTTTGTTTAAATATCTTCTGTGCTGAGAGTTTCTGACTTATTATAAATAAATAAATGATTCTATATAAATATATATATAATGCGTAAAAAATATTTATCATTTTATATATATCTTTTCATATATCTCTTATTTATTCATATAATTATTAATTACGTGTTCACTAGGAAGGCGCGCGCACCACGAGTCTTACAGAAGTAAATATTTTATGACTACACGGGGGATCATTGAAATTTCAGTCCTTTGTGGACTTTTCTCAAAAGTCTTGAAGAGGACGGAAACATCGATGATCCCCGTGTAGTCAAAATAATTGTATAAGATATGCGCGCCCGCCTAGCAACTTCCTATCATTTTTTTATGTATATCTTTTTACTCATATGTCAATTATATATCTTTTTTTTTATACTTGTATCTTTTGATATGTGTCAATTACATATAGCTTTTTATGAATATCATGGTTTATAATTTTGTCATATATATATATATATATATCATATCTTTGTATATCTAGATATATAAGAAAAACTAGATGTTGTATAAAAAAATTATATAGAATACATAAGATGATATATAAAATGTAGATGTTATATAAAAAATTGTCTATATATAATACATAATGAGATTATATATATATATATATATATATATTCTCTCATCTATTATGTATTCTATATAATTTTTTTATATAACCTCTAGTTTTTTTTTATATATCTAGATATACAAAGATATGATATATAAAACTGAGATGTGTATATATATCTTTGGATATCTAGATATATAAAAAAAAATGTTATATAAAAAAATATCTATATATAATACGAGAATATATATCTCATCTATGTATTATATATAATTTTTTTATAGAACATCTAGTTTTTTTTTATATATATCTAGATATCCAAAGATGATATATAAAATTGAGATCATATATATATATATATGATGTATAAAAAGATAGACAAAAAACTATAAAATATGATCTGTCTATATCTTTTTACACACACATATAAATTCTCAAATTTTATATATCATATCTTTGTATGTATGTATATATATATATATATATATTATATATAAAAAATAGATGTTATATAAAAAAATATCTATATAATACATGAGATTATATATATAATCTCATCTATGTATTATATATATTTTTTTATAGAGCATCTAGTTTTTTTATATATGTAGATATACAAAGATATATATATACACATCTCAGTTTTATATATCATATCTTTGTATATCTAGATATATAAAAAAACTAGATGTTATATAAAAAATTTATAGAATACATGATAGATGAGATTATATATAATCTCATTATGTATTATAGACAAATTTTTATATAACCTCTACATTTTATATATCATTTTATGTATTCTATATAATTTTTTTTATATCTAGATATACAAATAGATGAGATTATATAATCTCATCTATCATGTATTCTATATAATTTTTTTATAGAACATCTAGTTTTTTATATATCTAGATATACAAAGATATGATATATAAAACTGAGATGTGTATATATATCTTTGTATATCTAGATATATAAACTAGATGTTCTATAAAAAATTATATATAATACATAGATGAGATTATATTATATATATATATATATAATCTCATGTATTGATATTTTTTTATATAACATCTATTTTTATATATATATATGTTATATAAAATATCAATACATGAGATTATATATATATATATATATATATATATATAATCTCATGTATTGATATTTTTTTATATAACATATATATATATATAAAAATAGATGTTATATAAAAAAATATAATACATGAGATTATATATATATATATATATATATAATCTCATCTATGTATTATATATAATTTTTTATAGAACATCTAGTTTATATATCTAGATATACAAAGATATATATACACATCTCAGTTTTATATATCATATCTTTGTATATCTAGATATATAAAAAACTAGATGTTCTATAAAAAAATTATATAGAATACATGATAGATGAGATTATATAATCTCATCTATTTGTATATCTAGATATAAAAAAAATTATATAGAATACATAAAATGATATATAAAATGTAGAGGTTATATAAAAATTTGTCTATAATACATAATGAGATTATATATAATCTCATCTATCATGTATTCTATATAATTTTTTTATATAACATCTAGTTTTTTTATATATCTAGATATACAAAGATATGATATATAAAACTGAGATGTGTATATATATATATCTTTGTATATCTACATATATAAAAAAACTAGATGCTCTATAAAAAAATATATATAATACATAGATGAGATTATATATATAATCTCATGTATTATATAGATATTTTTTTATATAACATCTATTTTTTATATATATATATATCTAGATATACAAAGATATGATATATAAAATTTGAGAATTTATATGTGTGTAAAAAGATATAGGCAGATCATATTTTATAGTTTTTTGTCTATCTTTTTATACATATATATATGATCTCAATTTTATATATCATATCGTTGGATATCTAGATATATATAAAAAAAGTTATATAAAAAAATATCTATAATACGAGAATATATATAATATATATATTATATATATTCTCGTTTTCTATATAGATATTTTTTTATATAACATCTATTATTTATTTTTTTTATATATATATCTAGATATCCAAAGATATGATATATAAAATTGAGATTATGTATATATATATATATGTGTGTATAAAAAGATCATCATGTTTTATATAGTTTGTCTATCAGGTATTCTATTTAAAGCATTTCTTAAATAATTTCTATAATATATATATATCATTTTTATATACAGTGTGAATATATAATGTATTTATTTTTTAACAGGCCTTTTTTTTTTCTCATTCCCCCCCCCCCCCCTCCTTCAGGTCATCGTCATCTACGTTTGGCGGCGGCTGGAGGAGCTGAGCATCGGAAGAAACCACTGGAGGAAGCTGACTCTCCATCCCTCACCCTGCAAGTTTCATCTCCTACAACATACACCGCCACGTCTGCCTCGAGACGACACGTCTGCCGGGTCCATACCGTCACAACAGAACGCCATCATGCTATTTTGTATTTTCTCCTCGTCGTTTTCGTGGTATTTTAGCAGCTCCTCAATAAATTATCATTTTGTTTTGATGAAATCCTCTCGTCGTCTCCTCTCGTCGTCTCGTCTCCTGTCGTCTCGTCTCCTCTCGTCGTCTCGTCGTCTCGTCTCCTCTCGGCGTCTCGTCTCCTCTCGGCGTCTCGTCTCCTCTCGTCGTCTCCTCTCGTCGTCTCGTCTCCTCTCGTCGTCTCGTCTCCTCTCGTCGTCTCGTCTCCTCTCGTCGTCTCGTCTCCTCTCGTCGTCTCGTCTCCTCTCGTCGTCTCGTCTCCTCTCGTCGTCTCGTCTCAGGGTGTGAGGGTATCGGGAGGGTCGTCTCTGAGCAGGGTGTGGGGGCGGGTCGTCTAAGCAGGGTGTGAGGGTATCGGGGGGGTCGTCTCTAAGCAGGGTGTGAGGGTATCGGGGTGGTCGTCTCTAAGCAGGGTGTGAGGATATCGGGGGGGTCGTCTCTAAGCAGGGTGTGAGGGGGGGTCGTCTCTAAGCAGGGTGTGAGAGGGTATCGGGGGGGTCGTCTCTAAGCAGGGTGTGAGGGGGGTCTCTAAGCAGGGTGTGAGGGGGGTCGTCTCTAAGCAGGGTGTGAGGGGGGGTCGTCTCTAAGCAGGGTGTGAGGGGGGGGGGTCGTCTCTAAGCAGGGTGTGAGGGGGGGGGGTCGTCTCTAAGGGTGTGAGGGGGGGTCTCTAAGCAGGGTGTGAGGGGGGGGTCTCTAAGCAGGGTGTGAGGGGGGGTCTCTAAGCAGGGTGTGAGGGGGGTCGTCTCTAAGCAGGGTGTGAGGGGGGTCTCTAAGCAGGGTGTGAGAGGGGGGGTCGTCTCTAAGCAGGGTGTGAGGGGGGGTCGTCTCTAAGCAGGGTGTGAGGGGGGGTCGTCTCTAAGCAGGGTGTGAGGGGGGGTCGTCTCTAAGCAGGGTGTGAGGGGGGGGGTCGTCTAAGCAGGGTGTGAAGGGGGGTCGTCTCTAAGCAGGGTGTGAGGGGGGGGGTTGTCTCTAAGCAGGGTGTGAGGGGGGGGGTCGTCTCTAAGCAGGGTGTGAGGGGGGGGTCGTCTAAGCAGGGTGTGAGGGGGGGGGGTCGTCTAAGCAGGGTGTGAGGGGGGTCGTCTCTAAGCAGGGTGTGAGGGGGGGTCGTCTCTAAGCAGGATGTGAGAGGTATCGGGGGGGTCGTCTCTAAGGGTGTGAGAGGGTATCGGGGGGTCGTCTCTAAGGGTGTGAGGGTATCGGGGGGTCGTCTCTAAGCAGGTGTGAGAGGGTATCGGGGGGTCGTCTCTAAGCAGGGGTGAGGGTATCGGGGGGGGTCGTCTCTAAGGGTGTGAGGGGGGTCGTCTCTAAGCAGGGTGTGAGGGTATCGGGGGGGTCATCTCTAAGGGTGAGGGTATCGGGGGGGTCGTCTCTAAGCAGGGTGTGAGGGGGGGGTCGTCTCTAAGCAGGGTGTGAGAGGGTATCGGGGGGGTCGTCTCTAAGCAGGGTGTGAGGGGGGTCGTCTCTAAGCAGGGTGTGGGGGGGGTCGTCTCTAAGCAGGGTGTGAGGGGGGGTCGTCTCTAAGCAGGGTGTGAGGGGGGTCGTCTCTAAGCAGGGTGTGAGGGGGGGGGGTCGTCTCTAAGCAGGGTGTGAGGGTATCGGGGGGGTCGTCTCTAAGCAGGGTGTGAGGGTATCGGGGGGTCGTCTCTAAGCAGGGTGTGAGGGGGGGTCGTCTCTAAGCAGGGTGTGAGGGGGGTCGTCTCTAAGCAGGGTGTGAGGGGGGGTCGTCTCTAAGCAGGGTGTGAGGGGGGTCGTCTCTAAGCAGGGTGTGAGGGGGGGGTCGTCTCTAAGCAGGGTGTGAGGGGGGTCGTCTCTAAGCAGGGTGTGAGGGGGGGTCGTCTCTAAGCAGGGTGTGAGGGGGGTCGTCTCTAAGCAGGGTGTGAGGGGGGGGGTCGTCTCTAAGCAGGGTGTGAGGGTATCGGGGGGGTCGTCTCTAAGCAGGGTGTGAGGGTATCGGGGGGGTCGTCTCTAAGCAGGGTGTGAGGGTATCGGGGGGGTCGTTGGATTCTAGCACAAATAGGAGAATTTTAATCTTAAAATATCAGTTTTGGAGAATTTTCAGTACTTTGTGCTACAGTGTAAATTCGGGGGGGGTGTTGTTCTCCCCCTCTCCTCTCTCTCGCAGGTGTTGTTCCGTGTCCCTCCGCTGGTTTAGATTTAGCCGCCCTTGCATCTTCTGCCCCGTGACGTCTCACGTTTGCCGTGATTTTCAGTTTTTTTTTTTGGGCAAATATAGGATGATTTGGGGGTGGGGAAACGTAAGGGTTAATCCTAGGCAGGCAGTGGAGAGCCGGGCTCGGGGACACACAGGAGTGTCGCCAACCAGGTGGATGATTTAAAAAACAAAAAGTGTAATATTAGGGGAAAATGGAATATAGGAGGGGGGGGGGGGTCTGACAGTGTCTCCCGTCCAGCTTTCATCCATAGAAATATCTGTTTTCTCTTCAAAAGGTGGACATTAACCTCTTGATTACCAAGATCGACTCTATCTAGAAGGCATCTCCTGGCTCCCTGATCTAGTCAATACAGTGTTGCACAGGAGCAATGCGAAGGAGTTTTGTTGATTTTGCATTTGGGCTCCAGAAAATGCCCCTAAAGTTTTAGCAGCGTGGGCATGATGCCCGAGATGCCAACACGTTTTACAACCAGCTGGGAATGTGTCTGAATGACGTCGCCCACGCTGATCCTGCACGGAGACCATCCATTGTGTGATATTTTTTGCTGTAAACCCCCCCCCCCCCCCCGCGATCATTCCATCACTTGCTACTCACTGTGTGGCTTTGGCCCTAGAATGGGTCGGTCACTGACTCGCATCATTGTTTTGTGTGGGATGTATTCAAAGGACATCACCAGGGGATAGATTAGAAGCCTTTTTAAACTCCCCTGTTTTATCTCATTCAGCTGCCAGCTCTTGAGTAGCCTGGAGAGCAATAGACCTCATGCAGCCTTATCTAAACATTCCCTCCGCCTCATTAACTGTTAAATACTGTAAGATAAAGCACAGCAGTAAAAGTAAAACGGTTGCACAGATTTTGGTAAATGTTGCATCATGGGAAAAATCCACAAAATGGAAAAAGGTGATAAACTTTATTTTTCCTTTTTTACATGCAATTACTTCAAAGAAAACCGCAGCAGCTTGTGTTTTATGTGTTTAATGTGTTTTTTTATAAGGTGGTTTTGTTTTTAATGCAAGAGTAATCTAGTTGCAGTTTATGTGTTAGTGTCCCTTTAAATCAGCGGTCAGCAACCTTGGCCCTCCAGATGTTTCGGGAACAACATCTCCCATGATGCTCAGACACCTAATAGATTGCCCGAGCTGCATGGGAAATGTAGTTTTAAAACATCTGGAGGGCCGCGGTTGCCGACCCCTGCTTTAAATGATGGAATAAAAGTGTCAGTTTTCATATACATTTTCCCATTTATATTCCAGCTTTTTTTTTAGGTTATAATATTACTCTGTGCTACTGCAGCCGCTGTTTGCCCTAGTTCCCTCGAGCTGGCCTGCAGCCGCTGTTTGCCCTAGTTCCCTCGAGCTGGTCCGCAGCCGCTGTTTGCCCTAGTTCCCTCGAGCTGGTCCGCAGCCGCTGTTTGCCCTAGTTCCCTCTAGCTGGTCTGCAGCCGCTGTTTGCCCTAGTTCCCTCGAGCTGGCCTGCAGCCGCTGTTTGCCCTAGTTCCCTCGAGCTGGTCCGCAGCCGCTGTTTGCCCTAGTTCCCTCTAGCTGGTCCGCAGCCGCTATGTTTGCCCTAATTCTCTCGAGCTGGTCCTCAGCCGCTATGTTTGCCCTAGTTCCCTCGAGCTGGTCCTCAGCCGCTATGTTTGCCCTAGTTCTCTCAAGTTGGTCCGCAGCCGCTATGTTTGCCCTAGTTCCCTCTAGCTGGTCCGCAGCCGCTATGTTTGCCCTAGTTCTCTCGAACTGGCCCGCAGTCGCTGTGTTTGCCCTAGTTCCCTCGAGCTGGTCTGCCGCCGCTATGTTTGCCCTAGTTCCCTCGAGTTTGCCCTAATGTTTGCCCTAGTTCCCTCGAGCTGGTCTGCAGCCACTATGTTTGCCCTAGTTCCCTCTAGCTGGTCCGCAGCCGCTATGTTTGCCCTAGTTCTCTCGAGTTGGTCCGCAGCCGCTGTTTGCCCTAGTTCCTTCTAGCTGGTCTGCAGCCGCTATGTTTGCCCTAGTTCCCTCGAGCTGGTCCGCAGCCGCTATGTTTGCCCTAGTTCCCTCGAGCTGGTCCGCAGCCGCTATGTTTGCCCTAGTTCTCTCGAGTTGGTCCGCAGCCGCTGTTTGCCCTAGTTCCTTCTAGCTGGTCTGCAGCCGCTATGTTTGCCCTAGTTCCCTCGAGCTGGTCCGCAGCCGCTATGTTTGCCCTAGTTCCCTCGAGCTGGTCCGCAGCCGCTATGTTTGCCCTAGTTCTCTCGAACTGGCCCGCAGTCGCTGTGTTTGCCCTAGTTCCCTCGAGCTGGTCTGCCGCCGCTATGTTTGCCCTAGTTCCCTCGAGTTTGCCCTAATGTTTGCCCTAGTTCCTTCTAGCTGGTCTGCAGCCACTATGTTTGCCCTAGTTCCCTCTAGCTGGTCCGCAGCCACTATGTTTGCCCTAGTTCTCTCGAGTTGGTCCGCAGCCGCTGTTTGCCCTAGTTCCTTCTAGCTGGTCTGCAGCCGCTATGTTTGCCCTAGTTCTCTCGAGTTGGTCCGCAGCCGCTATGTTTGCCCTAGTTCCCTCGAGCTGGTCCGCAGCCGCTATGTTTGCCCTAGTTCTCTCGAACTGGCCCGCAGTCGCTGTGTTTGCCCTAGTTCCCTCGAGCTGGTCTGCCGCCGCTATGTTTGCCCTAGTTCCCTCGAGTTTGCCCTAATGTTTGCCCTAGTTCCCTCGAGCTGGTCCGCAGCCAGATGTCCGTGCATGTGAGCCAGCAGCGTAATCTGTGCCACGGGTGCCGCGTGATCAGATGTTACACAGGCTGCCCGTTCAATACCCATTTATCCGCCGGGTGTCCTCGCGTCATTTATTGGCTTTAGTCGCTGCAGGACAAGGACATCCAGAGCGAAACAAAATCAATAAATAACGCCCTTCACTGACGCGGCTTTTCATCGGGGAAAATGCTGTATCGGTGACGGCATCCAGCCGCCATGCCTGGACATTAACCCATCTGCTGCGCGGAGAGCCGGGAATGTGCCATGTGTTAACATGTGACATAGAAGTGATAACGTGCCGAGCCGTACCGGGGGGGGGGGGGGCTTTATTCCGAGCCCGCTGTGCGTGTGATTGGTTACACAGATGAGCACGTTACTCAATTCTTCTTTTGTATTGACCGATGAGCTGCCACCGTTCACAGACGGGATGATGTCACCAGGCAGCGTATGTTGACATCATCGGTGACCAATTTGGTGCCGACATGGGATTTTCAAATCTGATGCTCGTGCGGGTGTAAGACCGTGATATCTGTAAATCGGGACCACAGGTAAGGGGGGGGCACGCTCCACGCAGCCAGACCACCTTAGACCTGCAGTCTGGGGACTACAAAGGCCTTCTTTTGACCATTGTGTGTAACTTGGCCCTTTGTAGCCCCCAGAGACTGCAGGGCTGAGCTGTAAACCATGGATGCACCCGGCTTTAGATTTGGGCTCTCGCACAGCAAGTGGGGTAACCAGACGGGGATAGTTTGGAGCCCGGCACGTCCGTATCGTTCTGGGTAATTTTGATGATCACGGTCGCCCTCTTTCAGTTATTTCCCATTACCTTGTACCCTGCAGGTATCTTGTGGCCAGTGGATAAGGGGTTAAAGCCGAGTGGATGGGCCCCTGGTCTATGAGATGAGGGTTAAATGATAAATTAGGGGGGGGACCATCCCCTCTATACTCTTTCCCCCCCCTTGGCCAGTGGATGAAGGACTAAATCACAGGAGGTCAAAGGGCCGACCTGGTCTGATTTACTCCCTCTAGCCGTGGGTAAAGGAGGTTTACGGTGCCGTTCGGCAGCAAAAACTGGTGATAACCATCGTTCTCCTTTTCTTTGCATTAGTTATTGAAAAATATTAACAAAGTAAGTGATTTCACAGATAGCCTTGCCGGAGAATTGTTACCCAGGGCCTGAGGAGCATGCGGAGTCTCAGCCTGGCCATCGCCTAAAGAATGGCTTCTCAACCTGGCCTTCAGATGTTTTGGAACTGCATCTCCTGTGATACCCACAAGGCTGTTGCAGTTGAGTAACGTGGTTCCAAACTCTTCTGGAGGTCCAAGGTTGAGCACCCCAGAGCTCCACGGAGGAGCACAGCATTTTGTTCTAAGTCCAGATGGGCCACCATGGAATGATTCCATTTCGTCCACCCTATGGTGAAATCGCTATTAGCCTCTGCAGGGTCCCCAAAGTGCGCCAAAGATGGAGCCACCGAAAACCACCAAACTGCAGCAAAAAAAAAACAGGACTTTGCTAGGTCTTTAAGCCAATTAAAAATGCATTAAAATGTGTCTGAATTATATAAAAAAAAAAGGCCTTTAAAAAAAATAATAAAGTCTGTTACAGATTTTTTTTTAAAAAAAACACCTTTTAAAATAAAAAGTAAAATGAAATCTTTAAAAAAAAAAAAAAGATTTTCTAAAAAATTAAATAAAAAGGCTAAATGCTGCAAAGGAAAACAATAAACGGTCGAATAAAAAAAAAAATTGAAACCGATTTTTTTATTACATTGCATTTTATGGGATTCACCGGATTAAACCTGTCGAAACTGAATCACCGAAAATCAGGGCATTTCACCGACGCTTCGGTGCAGTTCGTCATTCTGTGAATAGATTAACCATTACTTCTCTATGGGACAATTTCACTGCCGGCGAATTGGGCCGAACTGCACCGTGTTTCGATGTCAATTTGCCAGTGTTTGAATTGACAGTTTTGTGACTAGACGAACTGCAACGAAATGGCACCGTACGGGCAGATTCACCATTCGGTGCAATTTGGTGGCAAGTTTTGTCACTTATTGAATAACCCCTATAATTTTTCTTTTCTACCGGCATCATCAGGCGGCGGCCGCCGCTCCAGGCCCTGTTCTCCTCTATGTGCCGCGTTACCCGGCTTCCTAAGCTGCATGCCCGGAGTTAGAAGGGTTAGAACTCCGTCAGAAAGAAGGCCAGACGTAAAGCGAAGTCCTCACCCCTTCACCGTTTCTAACCGAATCCCCTTTTGACCTTGACTTAACCTACTTTTAGTTTTTTTCCAACAGACACCCCCCCCCCTCCTCGCGGTATAACCTCGTGATCTGTAGCCATTTCCTTCCTCCTGACTCCGCTGCTTCCTGACGCATACCGGTATCTGGACCACTCCCCAGGACGTCCCACTCATTTACATCGAATTGTTCTGTAATTCTCCTCGTTTGGTAAATATTCACTCGGCCGGCCACCCCAGCGTCTCCAGAAAGTTTTCGGAGCGTTCGGTAAACACTCTGTGACATAAGCAAATCCTAAACACGTTCCACTACTTAAAAAGGACATTCTTGGCACCGTACCAACTTCATTTTACTTGAGAAACCACAGTGCAAAGATCGTGTTCCCGCAGTCACAGTTTTTAAACCACTTGATAAACTCAGAAGAAGTGCAGGGATCCGAAGCTGAGCTTGTAATCCAAACTGGTCTGGCCTGAAGCCATGTCAATCACAGAGCTGGTGAATTGCACTTCCTGCTGTCAGATCACTGAGGTCATGAAGTGAGGACTGCAGATACTTTCAAGAGAGCAATCCTTCACCTCCTGTTTTAGTATATGGTTGTGCATCTACCTCTGATTGGCCGGGTATGTGTGAATGTGGCTAATGCGCATTTTATCGGGGTATGTGGCTACATTAAATGGTGTGTGTGTCCATTTAAAAAGTGTTTTTGTGTATTTATGAGCTCGATTCCACTTGAGGTGTTAACGATAACGACTCCAAGTCCAGCCATGACTCCTCTTGCGTCTCAGCTTGCGCGGCAGGTTCCTGTAGGCTTGCGCTTCCTGTACTTTGTGCAAATGGAGTGCGAGCCGGAGAGCAACGAGACCTCCTTGGTCACTCTCAAAAATTTACGAGCCCACTGTCTGACTCTGAATTAAGCCACAACGAAGTAGCAGCCCGTGGCTAATTTATAGCATTTTCTTGCAGGTCCCTGTCACCAGATCGGCCAGAATACGGCTCCGTGTGTTACATGCTATCTGTTTCTTGTCCTGCATGATCGTTAGGCCTCAGGATGATATTAAATGGCATCGCAGCGCGTGGCACACACATCCGGGATGGCACGATGCACTTGTTCTGCATTGGCATAAATGCACATTTTTGACAATTTTTGACTATTTAGAATAATATATTGACTTTTTTCTTTATTTATGCCCAGCTCGGTGTTTACCAACCCTGGTCCTCGGGTCTCCCTAACAGGTCAGGTTTTAAGGATCACCTTGGGGGGAAATGCAGACTGAATCCTGCAATCACTGAGCAGCAAATCATATCCCTTGTTCTTCTGTGCTTCACATATCCTGCAAACCTGGCCTGTTAGGGGGGACCTGAGGACCAGGGTTGGGATATGGTGACTCAAAGCATCCCTTTAAGGATGCTAACCTGGGTATCTGTGCATCTCACGGGGCTCAGCATTAACCTCTAGCAGTCAGTGTTCTGGACCAGTGGTTCCCAACGCGGTCCTCAAGTACCCCTAACAGGTCAGGTTTTCCAGATAGCTGCAGCACAGGTGATATGATTTGCTCCTCAGTGATTGCAGGATTCAGTCTGCATTTCCCACGGTGATCCTTAAAACCTGTCTTGTCGGGGCAACTTGAGGACCACGGTTGGGAACCACTGTTCTAGAAGAAGCGTAACGGTTTGAGGAGAAGGTATGGGTGGAGGCGTCACTCTGGACGAGTGTGTCCCTCCTTGCAAGCATCCTTAAAATTGCAAGCATCGACTGATCTTAAGAATAAATGACCGGAACGATATACTCAAACACAGGAGCAACTTAGACCTGATGGTCAAAAGCTTAACCGTCTGCCCCCCCCCCCGGTAGGGTTGGGGTGGGTCACTGGCTTTGGGTTCTATTTTAACCTCCTCTTCATTCATTCCAAGATGCCGCGTCGATGCTCCTCTCAACCCCAATCCCAAATATTTTGGTCCTTCTCTCTGCAAACCTGTCCGCCCCCCACCTGTTACACCCAAACTGATGATATTTTTTTAGAAAGCAGGTCTGACGCCTCCGTTGCGTTTAAAGTCGCTTTCTGCCCCGTCAGCCTGTAGGTAACGCGCAGACCTTGGGCTCGGAATAGTCTTTCTAATTATATTGTGATTTAGTAACACGATCCGCGCGCTGGCATTTCACAGGCGGCGCATCCCATGTCCCCCCCGGAGAGAGACGCCTTTCCACATAGGTGCTTGGCGAGTCTGAATTTCTAGATAATGCAACCTTTTTCAGGTCAGACACCGACACAAGACCCCGGTGGGATCGGGGCGCTTCAATACTATTGTTACTTTTTTTTTTTGTATTTGAAAGTATTTTACCAGGAAGGATACATTGAGATTTCTCTCGTTTTCAAGTATGTCCTGGGTGGCGAGTACGTACCGTTAGGTGTCTTGCCCAAGGACACTTACTGGAACGGTGCTCTTACTGGGATTCGAGCCTGTGTCTCCACAGTTATAGAGCAGTGATGTTACCACGTCTACTCCATCCAGCCAGTTAAATATTTTACATTTATTTTAACTTTACAGCCCAGTAAGCTGATGCAGGCCCAGATTGGTCATCGGGTTTACTGAGAGTTTGCCCGGTAGGCCGCTAACGAGCAGGCCTTAACAGTTTCTGGCCGGCCAGGCAGACTTGGCCCAGCGAGAACTCCAAGCTGGCGGCCGTCCATCCAGCGCGCCCAATCACATAAGCAGAGGGAGACTGCCCTCCAGCCAGCATCTGCTGATCATGTCACAGAAGAAGGGCCGGATTAACATAGGGGCTGATGGAGCAGCAGCTCCAGGCCCATGTCCCAGAATAAGCTCAGAGAAAGGATAACTATGTCTGCATTGATGGGCACGTGGACCCCTGTGTCTCCAACTCCGTAGCAGCTACAGGGTCATGTGAGGTATCACTGGAAAGGCCAGAGCATAACCTTTCCAGTGATATCAAACATGACCAAGTTTTGTGTACGAATTTAAATAAAAATTCTTTGTATTTTTTCTTTCTAACACGGCAATATTTTTCACTTTTCAATTATAAAGTGAACAACGATGCTGCACTAACTCACCGTCTCATTTCTCCTGTCACCAACAAGTGTGGAGGCGATGGCACAATCCTCCAAAACACAAGGGAAATATTTCATTTTTTTGGTTAAAATTCTATATTTTCTCAGAAAGATGCAGTAACAGGTTCCCACTTCAATTTCTGAACAATAATTCCCATAGAATACGTAACCACGAAGGTTCGGATGATAAAATGTGAGAACATTTTATTACACGCTGTAAATTAGGGATGTGCAATTCGTTTCGTTCCGAATTGAATTTCGTACTAAATTGACCATTTTCGTTCTTTCGGAAGCATTTCTGAAACAAAATATCATCCGCCCGAAATTCCGAAATCCCGAATCAAAGTTTCAGCACAAAGTCATTTCGTTATGGGACCTAAACGGAATGCAAATGATACGAAATGCTGAAAAAAACGGAACTAAACGATCAAAATCGAAATAAATTTCGTAACGAAATGAACTGAAACGAAAAAAATGGAACCAAATAATCTGACATAAAAAAAAAGAACAAAATGATCTAAAATGTAAAAAAACTGAACCAAAAGGTCTAAAATGGAAAAAAAAAAACAGAACAGGTCACTTTTTAATTAATGCAGATGCTAGACTTTTTTCCGCCATAGTTTTCAATGTTAAAAAAAATCCCTGTTTTTATAAAATATTTCTTAAACCTTTTATTATTTTAAATTGCAGCAAACAGCCATTTTTTAAATTAATTTTTTAGGATTTATTTTTGGCATTTTTCGGGATTTTTTTGGTGAAAGTTTAGGTTTCCTAACTTATTTTAAATGTAATAATGAGGTCTGTTTTTCTTTGCTGAACGCATGCGGCTGAATTATTTTCTTACAGTCTGTGTGCGTTCAGCAATAAAAAAAATGGCTTTTCGGTTTGCTGCAATTGAAAATTACAAATGGTTTAAGAAATATTTAATAAAAACGGGGATTTTTTTTTAACATTGAAAACCTATGGTGGAAAATTCGAATTGATATCAACTATCGAATTGATCTTAACTTCCAATACAAGTAATAGTCAGCAAACGACTTTACGAAACAGATTAATTTTGTTTCAGTGTTTAACTTGACTCAAATACTAAATCTGTGACACTGCTTGATATTTAACCCTGGCTTGTCTTTTAACAGCAAAATTTGATTTAATTGGGGTTTTATTTAGTGATCTGAAATTCGAATTGGTATCAGCTATCGAATTGATAATTTTAATCAATTCGAATCTATATGAAATCCCGAATCGATCCAAAACGAAACGAAACAAAATTAGCACAGAAATTATTTTAAAACGAAAAGAAACAAAACAAATTTTTCAGCCGTGCACATCTCTAATGTAAATTCCATTGACATCTAAATGGAAATTTTCTCGCACAGTATCTGCCAGGATAGATATTCCCGTATCTGCACGATTAAATAACCTAAAATATGTTTTCATTTCAATAAATTGCAAGAAAAGCCACCGAAATCGTCAGCTCCAGACCCATAGAGATCTTTGGTTTTTGTCTTAATATTTTATTCCACCCTATTTTCACATTTCTCTCTTATTTTATGGCAGGTTAAACTTTAACAAAATAAGACTTCTATATATATATATTTATATATATATATGTTTTTTTTTTATTAAAATCCCATTTGGATCAGCTGAACGCAGAACAAACATGACGCAAGTGAGACGACGTAAACATTCTTCAGACCTTAAATTCACACGCACGGAATTCAAACACAGGAACGGTGTTTTGTAAACACTTATCATCTCTTTTCTCCTTTTTTTTTTTCCACCTGAAACCAGACGTAAAAGTAACGCAGGAGTGAAAGGAGTAAAATGCAGCATCTTCGTAATCTTCCTTCGGAGAATTTTCTAAAAAAAAAAACAACCCTATATTTAACGTATTTCTACATTATTCCAAATACTGCACTTATACGTGTAGCTGGTTACTGTTTTTAATTTTGAAGTCCAGGGTCATCAGCAAACCTGGCCCTTCAGATGTTTTGGAACTACATCTCCCATGATGCTCAGCCACTCATCAGGTTGGCTCAGACTGAGCCTCAAGGGTATTGTAGATACAAAACATCTGGAGAGCCACAGTTGCTGACCCCCGTTCTACGTCAACACTAAGGGTATCTGGTTTGTACCTTCAAATTTAAATTTGACCTATTTTAGCCAAAATTTGCAGTTTTTCCATCAATGCACCACTTGGGACAGGGTTCAGCAACCTTGGCCCTCTGGATGTTTTGGAACTACATCTCCCATGATGCTCAGCCACTCATCGGGTTCACTGAGCCTTATGGGAAATGTAGTTTCAAAACATCAGGGGGGCCCAGGGTTGCTGAAGATAAATTTTTAAAGAATTACCAGGCTGGGTTTTTTCGGTTCTCCGCGGTTCCTAGAGCTTTCACACTTTGTTTTTTGGCCTAGAAAATAAAGCGATCTCCTGTATGTTGAAAGGGACACTCTACTCCAGGGATGTCCAAACTCCGGCCCTCCAGATGTTCCTGAACCACAACCCCCATGCTTCTCCATCCATCTAATGCAGTGAGAGATTTCTGGGAGTTGTAGTTCAGGAACATCTGGGCTGGCCGGAGTTTGGACATCCCTGCTCTACTCTATAGCTTTTTAAAGTGGTCAGGATGTGAAGAGATCTGGAGAAAACACTGGGTGAAGTGGAGGAGTTTCCTCCACCCAGCGACACCAGCAGCCGGGATTTTGTATTACCCGGCTGACGGTCACTACGGTAGTGACGCAAGCGTGCAGAGATCTTGCGGTGTCACCCTCTCTCAGACCAATCGCAGTAGTGAGCGTTCTCAGAGAGGCGGCCAATTAGGATTGCCAGATCGGCCATGTTTTCCTGGACACGTATTACTATTTCATGCAGAGGAGAGCACAGGGAAAAGTGCTGCCCTGCAACATGTATAATTCATATGCTGCAGGAAGGAAATCCAGGCAGGTCACTTGGAATTCCATTATGATTTCTTACCTGCAGCGTATGAGTTATACATACTGCAGGGTTGCTTTTTTTTTTCTGCACTACCCATGAACATGAATAAATTATATGTGTCCAGGAAAACATGGCCGATCTGGCAACGCTGCAGGTAATGGACGGGATCTGTGCATGCAAGTTGCACAGGAGCGCAAGTTGTGTGGAAAAACTTCAGGGACTTCCGGGGTTCGGCGCTCCCTGAGCGGAAGGGGAGGAGCTACGCGTGGCGACAGACAAAAAGGTGAGTAAAATCACCCAAAAATGGAAAAAAATAATTGGGTAGAGGCTGTCAGCAGGATCTGCCCAATTATTTAAGGGCAAAAAAAAAAAAGGGAGCTAGAATATTCCTTTTAAGTACGTGTGTGCGAGTCTCTTATTGTCCGAATATTCTCCAGTCGCTCCGGCCCGCGATAAGAAGATGAATCAGCTTTTATGTTATATTTTGGTACAATAAAGATTAAAATTCATACATTTTACTAATCCCTGCAATGCTCTGAGCCGCCTCTTGTAATGAAAAGATTAAGCCGGACTCGCTGCGTTTCCATTCTCCGGCCCCGATCGGTGGGATATGGGGATATTAATTTTGGGCAAAGGCTCGATTACGTAAGGTACTTCAGCGAAAGCCCCTGCAGATTTATCGCCGCCTTTCACAAGCGAAACATTTGGGTTTCCGTTTAACCGATTTAGGTTTATGGTTCTATACGTGTTACAGACAGGGATTCTAAATTCCATCCGAAACCATAATAACAAGACGTGCATCTTTCCTCGACAGTACGAGGACGCTGAGGTTTTCCTCTATTTGGCAAAATCACAAACATTGATCCGTATTGGATGTTTGGCAACGGCACAATATGAAGCTACTATCGACTATCTTACGCAAAACAGCCTTTTATTTTTTTAACCCAGAGACTTTTTCAGTTGCCTTTAATAAAGTCGACCACAAGGCGGAGGCGTTACAATAGGATGCCGATCCGCATCGCCTCCCCCAACCATCGGTACCATTTTACGGTTGTGGATAAAGCAGCTTCTCTGAAGATGAGATATCCCGGCATTGCCCAGCAATGAATAAATACCCCCGTGGTAGCCAGGATCGCAGCTACGCTAGCCCTGAGTTTATCGTCTGGAGGGAACTGAGCTACCTGCATGCAGAACACGGCCTCGTCGCCTTATTGCATCGACGATCACAGTGTGTCGTGTCCCGACTTGTATCCCATTTACGGCAAAACTTGCACGTTGCGCATTAAGCGTAATTTACAGCAAGAGCTTAAGAGGGGGAGGCACTCGCTGGCGAAATGGTACCTTACAGAGCCGTGTCCAGGACATCCTTAAACCAATTAAAAGATAAAATATTATTTTGAAACATTGCTTATCTCTGCAGTAGAAGCGGACTACCTGAGCTCGGATAGATGGAGGAGTACCCAGATCGAGGACGGCGGGCCTCCCTGTCCTAGGAGGCCTGTACTCAGCTGTCCTCAGCACCTGCAAACAGGCCAGGTTTTAAGGATCACCTTGGGGAAATGCAGACTGAAACCTGCAATCACAGCAGCAAATCATATCACCTGTGCTGCGCTTCACATATCCTGCAAACCTGGCCTGTTAGAGGGACCTGAGGACCAGGGTTGGGACCACTGGCCTAAGGTGCATAAACCCACCTAGGATTTCATTACGTGCATTTTTTCCACTGACGTTGTAAGGTTTGTAATAGCGTCACCAGAAAAATGAGGCAAGGTTTAACGATTGATACAACCGCCCTGGATACCAGTGAGATACTCCTACTAGTTCTGTGGCGACTCCACCAGTTCTTCAACCAATTTTTCCATCGGCCACACCTTTACAAACCTCCCGCCGCCCATCGAACGAAAAAAAAGAAAACAAAACCCTCCAGGACCGGGCGACGCCAAGCAAGAAGGAATCTACGGCTAAACGTTCCGTGAATGCACGTGCAAACGTGTGCCAGCTTGTGCCAAGCGTGATTTTTAAAGCATCTTGTGAAGGAAGTTGATGGTCCCGAACAGGAAGTTGGTTAAAAAATAAAAAGGTTGGGAAAACTCGTATGAAAATGACGTTGTGCATTAAGCTCGTTTCATGAAAAATCTAGGGAGCTAGAATGAAAAAAAAAGAGAGATTTCACATGAACATACTCCTGTAAAATCTTCAGACCCTTACGGGGCACGCCAGGGAATGCCAGGACCCCCCTAGGCCACCTGCATGTGGATTGTTCTTTGGTGGCCCAGTCAGTCGGTGACTGCTGGTGGTGTGGTGTGCATTCTCCCATGGACACTTGTCATAAGTGTTGTGTACACAGGTAAATCCTCTCCTCGTTTCCCACATCCACCGACTGACTGGACTGCAAGGGGAAAGCTGTCAATGCCAGAAATCCCAGACGGAGGTCCTACAATGCCCATGCTAGCTAGCTGACCCCCAATATGAACTGATAATGCTCGGGCCAGAGTCGGGGAACTGGGATCTGTATGTGGACTTGTTCCTTGGAGGCCCAGTTGGTTGGTGAATGCTGGTGGTGTCGTGTGCATTCTACCTTGGATACTTGTCGTGATCGTTGTGCATACGGTTAAATGCCCTCCTCACCTCCCACATCCACTGACCAACTGGACCGCAAGGGGAAAGCTGTCGATGCCAGCAATCCCAGACAAAGATCCTGCAATACAAATACTGGCTTTGTGACCCCAATAAGAATTGATCATCCTCGAAGTAGAACCTGGAGCCGGGGACATGGGATAAGTCCTTACTCTCCTGAACTAACATAAGGTGACGCCATGTCCATCAAGCACGCCAAACTTCCCCAATAAACTCCGAAAGAATATAACTTGCATATTTTGTTAAAGTTACAAAAATTCACTATGAAAACTATGAGAAATCGGCATATTATCCATGGTGGTTGATTTACAGAACCAGCAGAACAGACAAAGGACCTGCTACGTTTCGGTTCTGAATTACCAACTGGGAATGGAGAACAGGTGGTCAGATGTTTTCCGAATTCTGTTCAACTGCCCAAAACTCTCCAGTTCCCACGTTGATTCATTTTCTGGTTCAGTGAATACATTCCTTATCTGTTTTATTGATTTTTGGAAGGTTGGCTAGACTTAGAGGACTACAGCGTTATGGTGTATGGTTGGTGGTCTCTCTATTACACCCAAGTTGGCCAAGTAAAGGATGGTCATGGTTGACAGATATTTAAAACCGACCCGGTCTAGAAGGAATACACTGCAAACAGAGCTAATGGTATCTTCCGTTCTGCACTCAGTAGGATTTGTGACTTTGACCCTGTGAACATCATTCCCTGTCTTGGTCTTTCCGTGGCTCTGCCCAACACCGATGTCCTCGTTGGCAGGAGGCAGGCTCCCTCCGTTGCGTATCAAATAACACAGTGATACCCGATTAAAGCAAAAAAAATCTGTGTCCTGTTCTTTATTTTGGTTATTCCCTTCTGACGTTCCTCTGACTCCTAGGGAGTCCTGTCTGCTTTGACCCACTGGTGTCTTGGAGCAATGACCACAACTGGCTTTCCGTTGTTTGGCCTCCACATCAGGACCTGGGCGTCGTTGGCGTTGGGTTTCACAAGCGCACTGGGCGGTATGGGTTCATTCTTAGAAAGTACCCGTGGCTGCTCTTGAGTGAAGGGTTCTTTGAGTTTGGCTCGCTGCCCCTGTGACAAGCTGGGGTTTACTGTTATCTCTAGCTTCATCCTCCACTTGATGGTTTGCAGAATAACATGTTCCCCGCTGGCCATGTTTATGGCAACCAGCCAAGTGGTAAAGCTCTGGTCTCTGTGGATCCCTGTTAACTTTGGCGTGTTACCCTGGTTGACAGGGACGGCCCACGTAACACTTGGGTAGAAGTTGTCATTCATGCTGACGGTGAACTTGGTGTCCCGTATGGTGGGTCCCGTAACAGTGCAGGTCTCGGTGGTGTTGCCGTACCAGGGGTAGTTCACTCCATCGGAGTCACTAATGGCTGGGATTTTCCCTTGTTCGAGGTCTGGTAGCTCCCAGCTGGACCTGCAGAGAAGAACAATCACCATGAGATGGGACGATACATAGGGAGGTATATTTGTACAGCCTCATTGGACCAGTCATCCTCATTGGACCAATCATCTGTACAAGAACAGTGTAGAAAAGACATTTCGTTAATCTCTAGTGAATATAATGAATTTTTATATTTTCTAAATGAAACCACAGGAGCACCTGGTACATGAACAC
This sequence comes from Leptobrachium leishanense, assembly GCA_009667805.1. Classification (NCBI taxonomy): domain Eukaryota; kingdom Metazoa; phylum Chordata; class Amphibia; order Anura; family Megophryidae; genus Leptobrachium; species Leptobrachium leishanense. The sequence goes on from CM019071.1 coordinate 134,584,922, forward strand.
AAACAGCGATACTGCTAATAAATAATTACATTGGTCGCTGTATTTCTTCCATCTACAAATAATGAAGCTCCGCCCCATATTTTTTTGAGCTCAAAACTTCCTGAATACCTCATGCTCACAGCCCAATCAGATGCTTTCTTATAGATATGTGCTCTGTTAGTGAAGCCCCTCCTCCATTCCCCTGAGGACAATGCGCTGAGCTCATTACAGTGTGATTACACAATGCGCAATGCGAGCTCATGGTATACGGAGCTCATTACAGTGTGATCACACATTGCGCAATGCGAGCTCATGGTATACTGAGCTCATTACAGTGTGATCACACAATGCGCAATGCGAGCTCATGGTATACTGAGCTCATTACAGTGTGATCACACAATGCGCAATGCAAGCTCATGGTATACTGAGCTCATTACAGTGTGATCACACAATGCGCAATGCGAGCTCATGGTATACTGAGCTTATTACAGTGTGATCACACATTGCGCAATGCGAGCTCATGGTATACTGAGCTCATTACAGTGTGATCACACAATGCGCAATGCGAGCTCATGGTATACTGAGCTTATTACAGTGTGATCACACATTGCGCAATGCGAGCTCATGGTATACTGAGCTCATTACAGTGTGATCACACAATGCGCAATGCGAACTCATGGTATACTGAGCTCATTACAGTGTGATCACACAATGCGCAATGCGAGCTCATGGTATACTGAGCTCATTACAGTGTGATCACACATTTCGCAATGCGAGCTCATGGTATACTGAGCTCATTACAGTGTGATCACACAATGCGCAATGCGAACTCATGGTATACTGAGCTCATTACAGTGTGATCACACAATGCGCAATGCAAGCTCATGGTATACTGAGCTCATTACAGTGTGATCACACAATGCGCAATGCGAGCTCATGCTATACTGAGCTTATTACAGTGTGATCACACATTGCGCAATGCGAGCTCATGGTATACTGAGCTCATTACAGTGTGATCGCACAATGCGCAATGCAAGCTCATGGTATACTGAGCTCATTACAGTGTGATCACACAATGCGCAATGCGAGCTCATGCTATACTGAGCTTATTACAGTGTGATCACACATTGCGCAATGCGAGCTCATGGTATACTGAGCTCATTACAGTGTGATCGCACAATGCGCAATGCGAACTCATGGTATACTGAGCTCATTACAGTGTGATCACACAATGCGCAATGCGAGCTCATGGTATACTGAGCTCATTACAGTGTGATCACACATTTCGCAATGCGAGCTCATGGTATACTGAGCTCATTACAGTGTGATCACACAATGCGCAATGCGAACTCATGGTATACTGAGCTCATTACAGTGTGATCACACAATGCGCAATGCGAGCTCATGGTATACTGAACTCATTACAGTGTGATCACACAATGCGCAATGCGAGCTCATGGTATACTGAACTCATTACAGTGTGATCACACAATGCGCAATGCGAGCTCATGGTATACTGAACTCATTACAGTGTGATCACACAATGCGCAATGCGAGCTCATGGTATACTGAGCTCATTAACGTGTAACCACACAATGTGCAATGCGAGCTCATGGTACACTGAGCTCATTACAGTGTAATCACACAATGCAGGTCCATGGTGTACTCAGCTCATAAAAGTGTGATAATACAACGCATGGTTATTGTGTACTGAGCTCAATACAGCATTATCACAGAATGCATGTTCATTCATAATGTACTAAATTCATTAATGTGAGGTCACCTATTGCACATTGCATGGTCATGGTGTATTGAGCTCAATACAGTGTGATAACACAATGCATGGACAGTGTACTGAGCTCATTACTGTGAAATAATCACCCATTGCACATTGCATGACCATGGTGTGCTGAGCTCAACCACAGTGTGAATACACAATGCATGTTCATGGTGTACTCCGTTCATAACAGCGTGACAACACAATGCACGGTCATAGTGTACTGAGCTCGTTACTGGTATAAAACACATTGCACAATGAATATTCATGGTGTACTCAACTCATAACAGTGTGATCACACAATGCATGGTTATGGTATACTGAGCTCATTACAGTTTGATTACACAATGCATGGTTAGTGTACTGAGCTCATTACTTGTTGATTACACAACGCATGGTCGTGGTGTACGGAGCTCATTACTGTTTGATCACACAATGCATGGTCGTGGTGTACTGAGCTCATTACTGCTTGATCACACAATGCATGGTCGTGGTGTACTGAGCTCATTACTACTTGATCACACAATACATGGTCGTGGTGTACTGAGCTCATTACTGTTTGATCACACAATGCATGGTCGCGGTGTACTGAGCTCATTACTGTTTGATCACACAATGCATGTTCACAGTGTACTGAGCTCATTACTGTTTGTTCACACAATGCATGGTTACAGTGTACTGAGCTCAATACTGTTTGTTCACACAATGCATGGTTACAGTGTACTGAGCTCAATACTGTTTGTTCACACAATGCATGGTTACAGTGTACTGAGCTCATTACTGTTTGATCACACAATGCATGGTTGTTGTGTACTGAGTTCATTACTGTTTGATCACACAATGCATGGTTGTTGTGTACTGAGCTCATTACTGTTTGATCACACAATGCATGGTCGAGGTGTACTGAGCTCATTACTGTCTGATCACACAACGCATGGTCGAGGTGTACTGAGCTCAGTACAGGAGAAGAGAAGTTCGTAAACACAAAGTCACATGACTGGGAGCATGGAAAACATGGTACCTGGCCTGCTGTATCAAGCTGTACTGGTTCTATCAGTTTAAGGCTCCCTCGCCCCTGGGGTTCCTCCCAGACAGGCCAAAGTGACCCCACAGCCGCGCGACTCCTGTATGTTTTTGAATATGCCCTGAGTGATTTTTTTAAAAATATATTTTTGCATCTTTGTATTCTTTTTAGTGTATTCCTACTTGTATCTAAATTTGCAGGACAGTCTCTGTGTTAACCCCTTCAACCTGATGATCAATACACGCGTACCTAACCCACTGCATTTGGATTAAGCGGCCCGTCGTGGTTTTAGGTCGTGCGGCTCAGAATACGCATACGGAAATTGGGGAGGGGGGGTGGAGGGGCAGCGGAAATAAAAGAATATGGTGAAAGGTTGTTGTGCGTTCAGTAAATGCCCGCGTATCACAAAAATAACACAAAATCTTTCCTTCCTGGCAGATGCAGTCTTTTTATAAGAACATCCGTGCGCACGCGGTCTCGTCTCTCTATAAGGACATCCTGTTGTATCAATGGCAGATTCTTTGCTCAGAATAAGGATTTTTCACCCCCGCCCCACGTCTTCCTGTTCTGCTGCGCACAGGATGCGTCTGCGGACACAAACATCTCGTCCTCGCATAAGACGGGTTTTACTAGAGGCATAACGCGGCCTTTGAGCGCGCACGCTGGATCGGACTGGTTTGCGGCGTTTGCCAATGTGTTCTGTGAATGAGATCAATAAAACCTCTGATTAAACTGTTTCAGCGGCAGCGAGCGACGAATGCCCTACATAGGGGTATTGTGAACCCCCCGGGGAAGCGATCAATCATTCCTGCACATCCACCAACACAGCCCTCATTATTATCCCCTTCTGAAGATACAGTATGGAGGGAGATATAATGCAAATATTTGCTGCAGACGACCCGGAATGGAGACAAACGTTTTGATGCAGAAGGCGCGCTCCGCTCTCAAGACCAAGACGCAAACCACCCAGGTGTCCCTAACCACAAAGAAAAGTTAGCCACAAGTCCCTTTCTTCAATCCTAATGTAATTTCTCCTCCATATATTCAGGGTGTGTGGGTGTCTTTTTAGGGGCTCCTCCATATATTCAGGGTGTGTGGGTGTCTTTTTAGGGGTTCCTCCATATATTCAGGGTGTGTGTGTCTTTTTAGGGGCTCCTTCATATATTCAGGGTGTGCGGGTGTCTTTTAGGGGTTCCTCCACATATTCAGGGTGTGCAGGTGTCTTTTTAGGGGTTCCTCCATATATTCAGGGTGTGTGTGTCTTTTTAGGGGCTCCTTCATATATTCAGGGTGTGCGGGTGTCTTTTTAGGGTCTCCTCCATATATTCAGGGTGTGCGGGTGTCATTTTAGGGGCTCCTCCATATATTCAGGGTATGTGGGTGTCTTTTTAGGGGTTCCTCCCTATATTCAGGGTGTGTGGGTGTCTTTTTAGCAGCTCCTCCATATATTCAGGGTATGTGGGTGTCTTTTTAGGGGTTCCTCCCTATATTCAGGGTGTGTGGGTGCCTTTTTAGGGGCTCCTCCATATATTCAGGGTGTGCGGATGTCTTTTTTGGGGTTCCTCCATATATTCAGGGTGTGTGGGTGTCTGTTTAGGGGATCCTCCATATATTCAGGGTGTGTGGGTGTCTTTTTTGGGGTTCCTCCATATATTCAGGGTGTGTGGGTGTCTGTTTAGGGGATCCTCCATATATTCAGGGTGTGCGGGTGTCTTTTTAGGGGCTCCTCCATATATTCAGGGTGTGTGGGTGTCGTTTTAGGGGTTCCTCCATATATTCAGGGTGTGTGGGTGTCTTTTTAGGGGCTCCTCCATATATTCAGGGTGTGCAGGTGTCTTTTTAGGGGTTCCTTCATATATTCAGGGTGTGCGGTGTCTTTTTAGGGGTTCCTTCATATATTCAGGGTGTGTGGGTGTCTTTTTAGGGGATCCTCCATATATTCAGGGTATGTGGGTGTCTTTTTTGGGGTTCCTCCTATATTCAGGGTGTGTGGGTGTCTTTTTAGCAGCTCCTCCATATATTCAGGGTATGTGGGTGTCTTTTTAGGGGTTCCTCCTATATTCAGGGTGTGTGGGTGCCTTTTTAGGGGCTCCTCCATATATTCAGGGTGTGTGGGTGTCTGTTTAGGGGATCCTCCATATATTCAGGATGTGTGGGTGTCTGTTTAGGGGATCCTCCATATATTCAGGGTGTGTGGGTGTCTTTTTTGGGGTTCCTCCATATATTCAGGGTGTGTGGGTGTCTGTTTAGGGGATCCTCCATATATTCAGGGTGTGCGGGTGTTTTTTAGGGGCTCCTCCATATATTCAGGGTGTGTGGGTGTCGTTTTAGGGGTTCCTCCATATATTCAGGGTGTGTGGGTGTCTTTTTAGGGGCTCCTCCATATATTCAGGGTGTGCAGGTGTCTTTTTAGGGGTTCCTTCATATATTCAGGGTGTGCGGGTGTCTTTTTAGGGGATCCTCCATATATTCAGGGTGTGCGGTGTCTTTTTAGGGGTTCTTCCTCATATATTCAGGGTGTGCGGGTGTCTTTTTAGGGGTTCCTCCATATATTCAGGGTGTGCGGGTGTCTTTTTAGGGGTTCCTCCATACATTCAGGGTGTGCGGGTGTTTTTTAGGGGCTCCTCCATATATTCAGGGTGTGTGGGTGTCGTTTTAGGGGTTCCTCATATATTCAGGGTGTGTGGGTGTCTTTTTAGGGGCTCCTCCATATATTCAGGGTGTGCAGGTGTCTTTTTAGGGGTTCCTTCATATATCAGGGTGTGCGGGTGTCTTTTTAGGGGATCCTCCATATATTCAGGGTGTGCGGTGTCTTTTTAGGGGTTCCTTCATATATTCAGGGTGTGCGGGTGTCTTTTTAGGGGTTCCTCCATATATTCAGGGTGTGCGGGTGTCTTTTTAGGGGTTCCTCCATACATTCAGGGTGTGCGGGTGTCTTTTTTCGGAAAATGCCTGTTACTCTTTAGTTTGGCAGTAGTCGAATATAAAATAAAGAGTTGCAGCGTTTTTTTCCTCACGATGGATCTCGATGTCACTGAAAACAAATACTAGACAGATCTTCACAGACAAAACAATGCCGACGGCAGATAAACAGCAGAAGGGCAGAGCGCCTGCCGCAGACATGGCTGGTGAGACCTGCACGAGACACAAACATGACGCGTACTGAACGCAAACACTGTCTCGTGCAAGACGCAAGAGCAACGGGGCTTATTTACTGGATGACGAACAGCTGGGAATTAAAAATATGGCAAAAATAACCCCCGAAATGTGCATTTTCGTGTCTTTCAAGCTGAATCTTGTCCTCGGGGGTGGGCTGACGACTCTTGGGGCAATAGGAAATCATAGAGCCCCTGTCCCTCATAGTGACTTCCCTCATGCCAGCCCCGCCCCTCATATGGACATTGATGCATTTCAGAAATTATTTCTCCACACGTTTTTTTAAAATGAAAATGGGACATGACTAACCAAGCCTTAGCGGGCGCCTTATCAGGCAGATTAAAATAATAAACGGTATCCCTCCATGGCCTCCTTTGGGAGTGCGCCAGGAGCGTCACGGTGATGGCCTTTGCCACTCCCCTCACCCGTCCTTTTTTTTCTGGGTCGCCATCCTTTACCGGTGATGTGTATAGCACCCCCTCTCTTCCCTATTATTTTTTATTTTCTCAATACCCCTTGCTGTTCACTTTCGTACTATTTTCTGAAGACTTTTTTGTACGCCTGCCGAATCTCTCTGAGTTTATATTTTATGTCTTCGATTTTGATTTAATTCCTGAGGACTCATGATTCATTCCCGAAACTATTTTTCTTATTTCTTTCCAGCGGTGCTTTCTAGATGCCTAGTCAGTATTTTAGATGTCTCTTTCGGTGACCTCATAAGATGACAGGATATGGCCCTGGGCGGCCATTTTCTTCAATGACTCGTTTTGGCCCTGGGCGGCCATTTTCTTCAATGACTCGTTTTGGCCCTGCGCGGCCAATTTCTTCAATGACTTGTTTTGGCCCTGCGCGGCCATTTTCTTCAATGACTCGTTTTGGCCCTGCGCGGCCATTTTCTTCAATGACTCGTTTTGGCCCTGCGCGGCCAATTTCTTCAATGACTTGTTTTGGCCCTGCGCGGCCATTTTCTTCAATGACTTGTTTTGGCCCTGCGCGGCCATTTTCTTCAATGACTCGTTTTGGCCCTGCGCGGCCATTTTCTTTAATGACTCGTTTTGGCCCTGCGCGGCCATTTTCTTCAATGACTCGTTTTGGCCCTGCGCGGCCATTTTCTTCAATGACTTGTTTTGGCCCTGCGCGGCCATTTTCTTCAATGACTCGTTTTGGCCCTGCGCGGCCATTTTCTTCAATGACTTGTTTTGGCCCTGCGCGGCCATTTTCTTCAATGACTTGTTTTGGCCCTGCGCGGCCATTTTCTTCAATGACTCGTTTTGGCCCTGCGAGGCCTTTTCTTTATTTGTGTCATGCTGACTTTACTTCACAATAAAAAAATTTGAATTACAAAAAAAATAATAATAATAAACGGTTTATAGGATATTGAATAATAACAGGAATTATTTTTTCATTGAAACCTATGAGATTCACCCGACTAAACCTGACAAATGAAAACACCGAACAGCAGGGCATTTCACTGACATTTCTCTGCTGTTCGGTGTCTATGAATAGATTAACCATTGCTTCTCTATGGGGGATTTCTCTGCCTTCGAACAGGCACCGTACGTGCAGGCAGTTCGCCAAAATTTGGCGAACTGCCTGCTTTCTGAATGGCCGCGAAAGTGCACCGTACGGGGAAATTCACTGTTCAGTGTAATTTCGGGGTCATATCGTCTCTCTCTGAATAACCCTGTAAGTTTCCTTTGACACGAGCATTTCTGTTCTGCTGTAACAGCCAAGCGCCTCTATTTGAGATCATTAGAGGGACAGGGCCGGCAAAACCACAAGGCAAAGCAGGCAGTCGCCTAGGACACCTATAATAATTTATATCTCTGACGTAACAGTATTGGCCATTTTTATCTGGTTCCTCTGCCAGGGCGGCCAGTGGAGGGGTGTCACAATAAGCTGACTGCAGCAATATATATATTTAAATTTAGGTCATCTATTTATGGTTACATGGCGCATGGTTCCTCTGCCCTGATGGCGTATACCGTTACAAGCCTCACAGATGGCCATCACATAAAACAGTCAGATCTTAAACACCGCCTTAGCATTCCCGCGGGGCCTTTGTTACTGCGAAAGTAAATGGACTCCAAGGTCAACTGTGTCCATGGTTATTATGGACTTATGCATCATTCATCCGATTCCCCAGAGACCCTCGAGGGTATCAGGTCTTTGAGATACTGATGGTTCTGTTTGTTTCACCATTTTATAGACACAATAAACACCAAGAACTCGCGTCGGCCAATATCAACACAGACCAGGGTTATTAGCTGTATTTTTGCATTAGTTCCAGGTTTTAGCTCGATGGTGTTCTTACAGAGAACCATATGCAAATCAGACGCTGCCTATCACCCAAAAAAGAGCGACCAGAACTGAACTGCCAGGAAGCCTCATACCACAGCACCCAACTATTGTTTCGGCTCTAAAGCCTCATCGGGAGGATACTACGAGTACCTCTCCGGGCACCTCGAGCAAGGGCTCCGCGTCTGTATATATAATCGTGTTCTCATATGTTAAATATATGCAGTCAGGTAAAGAAATATTGGGACAGCGACACAATTCTAACATCTTTGGCTCTATACACCACCACAATGGAGCTGGAATGAAACAAACACAATCAAAGAGCTCCGAATTGCTTGAGAAAGGTAACCGAACGCTGAAAATCAGCGTTCGGTTACCTTTCCTGGCCATTCGGCTATCCAGAGAGCAGGCAATTCGCCAAATCCTGGCGAATTGCCTGCACATACGGTGCCTGTTCGGTGCCTGTTCGAGGGCAGTGAAATCCCCATAAAAAAGCAATGCTTCGGCTATTCAGAGAACACAAACCAGCAGTGAAAGGTTCCCCTAATGCCCTGCCATTCGGTGGTTTCATTCGGCAGGTTTATTCAGGCGAATCCCATAGACTTCAATGTTAAAAATATTCCCGTTTTAATTCAATATCTAATAAACCGTTCATTATAAAATTCTGCAGTAAAGAGTCTCTTTATTTATAGATTTTTTAGGATATTTTAAGCATTTTTCTTTTTTTTTCTTTTTTTTAAAAGTCCGATTTTTTTTTCTTTTTTTTTAAGTTTACTTATTTTGTTCTGTAACAGCCCTTTTAATTATCATTCCCTGGATCTCCTGTGTAAATTTCAGACATTTTCGCTCAGTAGTTTCTTTGCAAACAGCGTATCATTTTCACACATTCATACAAACTGTTTTGCTAATTTATTCACTGCCTCGTCTGCGGCTGCTTCGGCTGTGTGTGATCGGCTCCTGTTCGGGTTTTTCTGTGGTTTTCGGCAGGTTAATCCAGATGTTTTTGAGGGTTTTTGGCGTGCATTCGGCAGGTTTTGCGGTTCGTTTTCGGCGGGTTTGCGGCAGCTTTTCCCTGCAATTCGGGGACCCTGTGGTGTGTGCTGAATACACCGCAGGGTCACCGAAATGGGATCGGCAAAAGGAACCGAATTGAAGAGAACGAAAAGTCACCGAACGTGCGGTGACTTTTCAAATCTCTATGGATAACCCTGAATGTGCTTTAACTGCAGACTGTCAGCTTTAATTTGAGGGTATGTACATCCAACTCAGGTGAACGGTGTAGGACTTACAGCAGTTTGCAGATGTGCCTCCCACTTGTTAAGGGACCAAAGGTAATGGGACAATTGGCTTCTCAGCTGTTCCATGGCCAGGTGTGTGATATTCCCTTATTACCCCAATTACAATGTGCAGATAAAAGGCCCAGAGTTAATTTCAAGTGTGCTATTTGCATTTGGAATCTGTTGCTGTCAACTCTCAAGATGAGATCGAAATAGCTGTCACTATCAGTGAAGCAAGCCATCATCAGGCTGAAGAAACAAAACAAACCCATCAGAGAGATAGCAAGAACATTAGGCGTGGCCAAAACAACTGTTTGGAACATTCTCAAAAAGAAGGAACGCACCGGTGAGCTCAGCAACACCAAATGACCCGGGAGACCACGGAAAACAACTGTGGTGGATGACCGAAGAATTCTTTCCCTGGTGAAGAAAACACCCTTCACATCAGTTGGCCAGATCAATAACACTCTCCAGGAGGTAGGTGTAGGTGTGTCAAAGTCAACAATCAAGAGAAGACTTCACCAGAGTGAATACAGAGGGTTCACCACAATATCTAAACCATTGGTGAGCCTCAAAAACAGGAAGGCCAGATTAGAGTTTGCCAAACACCTAAGAAAGCCTTCACAGTTCTGGAACAAGATCCTATGGACAGATGAGACCAAGATCAACTTGTACCAGAGTGATGGGAAGAGTATGGAGAAGGAAAGGAACTGCTCATGATCCTGGGCCTGGCAGAGCATCACCAGGGATGAAACCCAGCGTCTGGTGATGTCTATGCGTTCCAGACTTCAGGCTGTGATTGACTGCAAAGGATTTGCATCCAAGTATTAAGAAGGGAAAGTTTGATTTATGATTATTATTCTGTCCCATTAACTTTGGTCCCTTAACAAGTGGGAGGCACATCTGCAAACTGCTGTAAGTCCTACACCGTTCACCTGAGTTGGATGTACATACCCTCGACAGGAGAAATGCAAAGGAATTCCATTTATTTTAGTATTAGCTTCAGAAGGTGCCCCTAAAGTTTTAGCACCCTGGGCATGATGCCCGACGTGCCAACACTTTTTAAAACAAGCAGTGGAATGTGTCTGAATGACATCTCCCCAGCTGATCCTGCACGGAGAACAGAACTGCAGTACCACCGTATGGCCAGCAGATAGCAACATATCCCTGACAAATACTGTATTATAGTAAGGAATTCACTGGGAATATTCCCAAATATTTCTTGCTATGGCACTGGATCCTGACAGAGATTTCTTTTTTTCTGGAAAATCTCTTGGCAGTGGAGGGTTTAAATAACTGAGGACGCAACGACAGCTAATTTATCTCCTACCGTCAGCATGTTGTCCGTGTTTGCAAGAAGACTCCGAGACTAGATCTCAAACTCTGCTCCCCCGATGTTTTTGAACTACACCTCCCATGATCCTCTGGTCATTTAGTTCATTCAAAGAATTCTGGGAATTGTAGGCCATCGACATCTGGGGTGGGGCAGAGTTTGGCATCCCTGACTCCATTGGCTTCTCCTTCAACTATGGTCATAGCCCAACTCAAGAGGAACGGTCTCAATGTCTCAAAAACATCTGTGTGTAAAGCTACGACCTCAGAAAGTGTATAAATCATACATTATCAGGGGCAGACGTGTAGCCTATTAGTTTGATATGGCACAGAGCCGCGGCGTATTTTCTACAGATAAATGAGGGTACGGGCAGATGATGCACAAGTTACAGATAAACGACTTATCATGTTGAAGACATTCCATGTATCAGACCCGGACATATGCTGTGGCAGTTGTCTATCTATTTCTATAGAACTGATATGACCGCAGCCTGCGTCGTAGATCGGGGGGGGTCTATCCAAACCCAAGTAACCTTTAACCTCTAGTATAGGAGGAAGACGTCTTCCCTGTGGCATAGGTACTTGATTGACCCTTAATAGTACAGTTTTACCCCAGTCTCACAACTGAAGGGACGGCGGGACAGTGGAGCATAATAGCCGTAGGCCTACTCCACCACAATAAGAACTTACAGCGCATGGCAATGGAGGTGACACACATTGGACCCCTGTTGACAGATGGCCCAGGAGCCCCCCATTCATTTTAGCTATTATTATTCGCCTAGTTTGTTCAGTTGAGGATTATTTTAAAAGTATCTCAGGATTTTCACTGATGCATGGCTGTCAACCGTCCCAGTTTTCCAGGGATGGTTGAACTTGGTGTCCAAGGGATTAATTGACCCAGGACCATGTCCCGAGATTTAAGTCTTTCAATGCACGAGTTAAGTTTGGAGTTCTGGGACAATAAACCCCCGGGACTCCGAGAACTAATCCAGGAACCCACCAGGAACCCACCAGGAACACTCTGACCGGTGGCAACTATGCAGGTGCCTTTCTCGAACATTATGATGAGCTCCCATGGATCCGTTCATATGGAAGACGGACGTATAGTGAATAGATCCCCCCAATAACTTTGCTGTAAACAGAATTTTTCCATAAATTTAAAAGAAAAACTGTTGGACTGGAGCAAAGATCCATCGGACACAAACATACACTGTAACAAGTATAAGTGTTTGTTGAGTCATTCCTGACCACAAGCACGTAACCGACTCGATGCAGATCTGCCGAATCCACACAGAGGTCACACGTCTTTGCTAAATATTCATGAACGACGTGGAGAGAAGATGAGAATCCTGAAGCGCTGCTTACTCTGACACCCGAATGGACACGGAGATTAAAATGGATAGACACCTTGACGAAGGACACGCGCATTCCGCCTGCCGGAGCCCACGGACGATTCTACGCTGGGAAAGACAAACGCTGTCGAGTGAGATATGATGGCAGCCCCACATCCTCTTCCCACTCCTCGTTTATATTAATAGTTGTCACTTAAAGCCACCGCTAAATAATTGATCCTCTGTATCCGGCTTATTTCATTATCTCTCCCAGATGTATTCCACCATAACCTGGACGGTTTCCAGATGCAGATATTCAATGTATCCGCTCCCGGGCGAGCAATATTTCAAAAAGAGGTGACTTTCAAAGAAACACTCGATGGATGCATCTGGATAATTAGATCAGCTAACGGTAACGAAGAAACAGCAGACTGAAATCGTACCCAACTTATCCAGATCTCCATACTCCATGAAGGACACAGTGAGAATCAGGAGGAAGGTCGTTCCCGAGACATTACTTATGATCAGAGGTTTCCAAAGGGTTGTTGATTTACCCGCGGACATTTGGTGGCACGTTGAGATTCGTTTGGCAACCAGTAACCTTGACCGCCATTTTTACGGTGGCGTTCTAAGTCTGATGTGTGCGGTTAACCAGTAAACCAAACCAGAAAGCTAGTTCTAGAACGTAAGTTGACAAGATATGGTATTTTAAGGGCACACACCAGTTTTGAGTCATATCAAGGGGATATTCGTGGAGAAGTGAATCGTTGTAGGGTTGCAAATGTTAGGGAACATCTACCCAATGTGAACATCTTGGTATTTGTTCGTCCTTGACTTTTTTGCCCTAAAATGTGGCAGTTCACATCTGAACTCAAGTGCTACCTCATCCATGCCTGAAGCATGAGAGACTATTAGGCAGGAGCTAATTGAAAACAGGAACATCAGGCACATGTAATAAATAGCAGGAGATCCAGACAAGCTTCCGCACAGCTAAGGCCCTGGTCCCAATACAGTTCAGCAGGACAGATGATTGTTGGCAATGGTCACACACTGGGTAGATTTTCCTCAAAGGCCAATTTTATTTGGAATAACGAGACGTTTCTGCTCTAACACTGCTCGATAAAGGCTCAGTGGAAGAGCCAAAATGTTATCTCGAGTCCAAATAAAATTGGCCTTCGAGATAAATCTACCCAGCGTCACCAGCAATCTTCTTTCCGATTAGACAGGAGCTGGTATCCGTACTGATGGACCCAAGAACCAAGTGGCATTTCTCTTGAATGCTTTGTAGAACAAAAAAAAAAATCAACTAGCACAAATCAGAGCGTGGTCAATTGGTGCAAAAATAAAAAAAGGAACAAATAACAGTACTACAAAACACTTTGTGGAGGAACTTTAAATGTCTACCCTAGGCTCATGTTTGCAGTCTTTAACACATATTGCAAACTACATCACGGCACGTGAATTTATAGCAATGCAGGTGAGGCCGTGTCGGCTTAGTATGTTTCTTACATATTCTTTGAAATGTTTCTGTTCATAACCATATCGTCTTTAAGGTAAGGTTATGGCTGGCCTCAGCTTGGGTATGTAGACGTCAAGGACCATTGGATTAAGGAGAGAAGCCGCTGTCAAAGTTTTAAGATGCTTGGGCACTATAGTTTCCCTCTGCCAAAGTGAGCATGTGCGAAACGGCCTTAGTTGGGGCAGATTTCAAAAGCGCCCCACATTCTGGACATGCTCAGATACTCTCAAAAGCTTCTATGGACACTATCGATGAGAAAGAGAGTCCTAGCCGGACTGTAATAATCACAGAAAGAGCTAAAATACAGATTTATACTCGAACAATGAGACCTCTTACTGGTGTATGTTTATCGCATGTCTTTTCAAACAAAAAAACTGCAAGATAATCCTCCTGAAAAAAATCTTTTTCCACTCTTTACCTCTGCCAGCTGAATTTAATCATCGCTATTAATCATAATTATAAGTGATGGGATGCAGGTTACCGGTCTACCAAATCTAGGGCCTGTAGACTTGTGATTGGTAACCCCCCTCCCTATAAAGGTCTTCCAGACCTAATCTTAAACTGAATGAGCGTGGACACGCCACATGTACCATATTTTATTGTGTGAATGTGAGAGGGCCAGTGGGTTCAAATGTGTGCTGCGACATCCTGAAACAACTATCGTTTGGCATTGTTGTCGGCTTCCTGTAATCTTGCAGGGTGTCCATGGGATACACACAACCATATGTGTTATTCTATGCAAGACAATGAAGCCATAGGCATGTGTCTAGGCGTGCCTGCTTTGTGAATTGGCCCTAAATGACCCCACTTTACGTCCCTATCTGCACTTTTTGGATGTTTAGTCAAAGGTTAAAAAAAATTACAGAAAAAAATCCAATAAATTTAAATTAAGGTAAGCTCATGCACCACTCTTTGTAGATGGGTGTATGTGAGTGTATGAGTGTATTTGTGTGTAAAACGTCCATCATACGAGGCCTCGGTGTGAGCTAGATCCTAAGCGACCACCTATTTTGCTAAATTAGGTCCCTGGGTTTGAGACTCCGCTGTCCTGTCCCTGGGTTTGCAAGGAGAAGCTCAGACAAGGCCGGCCTGCCAATGTGACGTCAGGATTATGATTGGTGGAAAATGAAGTACAAATCAAACCTCACAAGAGCCGGCCATTACAAGGTCAATAGAGGATCTTCTGCCCACCTGGGAAGAGTTAAACTACAACAATCAATGCGCAAAGATAAGCCTCAGACAGAGAGCTGTGCCCACCAACATACGTTCTTTGGGATATGAGCAGCTGTGCAGGATTGGCCTGGTGGTACCACCATCGGGCACCTGATAATTCATCCACTCGGACCAACATTGGGCAGCAGATAACTCATACAATGGGACCAACACTGGGCAGCCGATGATACATCCACAAAGACCAACATTGAGTATCAGATAACTCATACAATGTGGGACCAACACTGGAAAGTTGATAATTCATCCACTGAGACCAACACTGGGCATCGGATAACTCAACAGCTGGTACCAACATTGGGCATCTGATTTTTGGGATATGAGCTGCTGTGCAGGATTTCCCCAGTGGGACCAGAATTGATCACCTGAGTATTTATCCACACGGAACAACATTGACCATCTTTTGACTCGACCAGTGGAACTAGGCTAGGGCAACTTACTATTCGTTCGCTGGGGCTGGGACCAACAATGGGCACATGATAACTCATCTTCAGGAACCAACATTGGGCACCTGATAATTCATCCGCGGGGAACCAGGACTGGGCACCTTATTATTCATCCACTGGGACCAACATTGGGCACCTGATTGTCCGCTGGTAACCTACGGGCGTATTTCTGGTGGAGCATACTCACAAATGAAGTTAAAATATGCTAAAGATCACATAGGAGACCTACTAAACCCCAGCGACGGAAATGGGAGCGACATTATATCGATATGTCGATAGTCCTACGCTCTCCCAGCACATACGGACAACATATTAAGGAATCAGGATGCCGGTGACAGGACAATTTGTCTGGCTTCATATCGCACGGAATTTAATCGCATCTCAATGTGCGCGGACATAAGAAACGCAAAGCGTCAAATCGCCGAGATGGATAAATTAAAAGCTGACAGTAATCTGACGTGTATACTTTTTGCTACACTGTTTAGAAGATAAGCCCCTCTGGTTTTATAGCACGTGTGTCCCATGGAAAGGATTTCGCGACGGATGATCTGTTGCAATAGTGGAGCAGTAGGAGGTTTTTTTTTTCCAGGAAACCGCTAGAACAATTCAGAATATTTTTATCTTGCAGTCATTCGAGCCGCGGAGGTCATCTGCTAATCTCCGTCCATGCTGATCGCAGCACTATGGCGCAGGACATGTCACGCCGGTCCTCCAGTGCCACTGACCGGACGTGCTATAATGAGATCTCTGCTGCGGTATGGAGGAGTAAATCACCATTCCTGTCTCTTAGATTAACCTAGATCAGTTCCATGTGAAGTGTACTTAAAGGGACAGGAACAATTCACTTCAATTAACTCTTTCAAGACCATTGATCCACCATATTTCCCTGGACAGCGGTCTCCAGGTCTACAATCTGAGAGCGGAATTAAATGCATCATTCGAATATATATATCTTATTATATTTTTTAGAGTCGAAATTAAACAGTAAGCATTTGAGGTCAACATACCACGGATCCACAGGTTTCAGAATGGCCAATAGAAAGTGGTATCTGTCCAGGGAAACATAAGGGGTTATTCAGAAAGCACCCGACATTTTGGTGCTCTCTCTCGTTCCCCGCAGTCCCCTGAATCAAAGCTCCCCATCCTGCGTTGTATTCAGCATTCACTGCATTGTCCCCGGAGTGCAGGGAAAATTTACCGCAAACACCGGAAACCCGACGAACACCTGCCGCAAACTCACCCGAAAACCTGCCAGAAAAACCACGCCGGAAAAAACCGACAAGCCGCCGATCACAGCGCAGTGCAGCCGCCGGAAAAAGGCGACAAGCTGACGAACGGGGTAAAAAAAAAAAAAAAAAAAAAAAAGTTCGCTTGAAAGTTTCAAAATTGAAACACTGTTAGCAAAAAAAATACTGTAAATGTCTGGAATTTACACATAAGATCCAATGAATGATAATAAAAGGTCTGGTACAGAAAAAAGAAAAAAACGATTGAAAAAAAAATAAATAAATAATTAAATTTTGCCGAAAAAAATCCTAAAAAAAAGCCTAAAAGATCCTAAAAAAATCAATAAATAAAGAGACTTTTTGCTGCAGATTAAAATAATAAACCGTTTGTTAGATATTGGATAAAAACAGGAATATTTTTAACATTGAAGCCTATGGGTTCTCCTGAATAAACCTGTCGAATGAAACCACCGAACAGCAGGGCAATTCGGCAACTTTTCTCTGCATAGTCTCTGAAGCATTGCTTCTATATAGGGGATTTCGCTGCTGTCAAACAGCACTTGCAGGCAATTTGTCAAAATTCGGCGAACTGCTTGCGCTCTGAATAGTCTAATGGCCCCGAAATGTACCTGTACGCAGAATTTCAGTGTCCGGTTACATTTCGGATCTCTCTGAATAACCCCTATAGTAGCCTTGCATATATTTTGCCACAGGGACTGCCAGAACCACTCCCTGTTTCCCCAGACACATATTACTCTGGCTTGTAGAGAGAGAGCACAGGAAAGGTTGTGCCCTGCAGTATGCAGCACTCAAATGCTACAGGATGGGAATGGGGTCCTTACTCCTTACCCAAAGGCAGTTTGTTTCATAGTTTGATTACTGCGTCTGTACCCACAGCATATGAATTCTGCACACGGCGTGGCAGCACCTACACGCGCTGTCCATCAACATGCATATATTATAGAAATGCAGGATTCGCCACCTTCAATCTAACCAGTGGCTGAGCACCATGGGGGATGTAGTTCCAAAACATCTGGAGGGTCAAGGTTGCAGACCCCTGACCCTAAAGGAACAATTGTCTTTAGAGGACAGACCCATATGTCACCTTGATAAAATTCGCTGATTTCCGGTTACCGTTCACACGGCACAGCCGGGACAGAGGCTGCCCCTTTATTATATATATATATAGCTATATCTGTTGTCTGTCTATCTATCTATCCCTCTATCCATCCATCTATCCATCCCTCTATCTATCTATCCATCCATCTATCCCTCTATCTATCCATCCATCTCTCTATCTATCCATCTATCTATCCATCCATCTATCTATCCCTCTATCTATCCATCCATCTATCCCTCTATCTATCCATCCATCTATCTATCCCTCTATCTATCCATCCATCTATCTATCCCTCTATCTATCCCTCTATCTATCCATCCATCTATCTATCCCTCTATCTATCCATCATCTATCTATCCCTCTATCTATCCATCCATCCGTCTATCCCTCTATCTATCCATCCATCTATCTATCCCTCTATCTATCCATCTATCTATCCATCCCTCTATCTATCCATCCATCTATCTATCCCTCTATCTATCCAACCATCTATCCCTCTATCTATCCATCCATCTATCCCTCTATCTATCTATCCCTCTATCTATCCCTCTATCTATCCATCTATCTATCCATCCATCTATCTATCCCTCTATCTATCCATCCATCTATCTATCCCTCTATCTATCCAACCATCTATCCCTCTATCTATCCATCGATCTATCCCTCTATCTATCCATCCATCTATCCATCCATCTATCTATCCCTCTATCTATCCAACCATCTATCCATCCATCTATCCAACCATCTATCCCTCTATCTATCCGTCCATCTATCCAACCATCTATCCCTCTATCTATCCATCCATCCCTCCATCTATCGATCTATCTATCCAACCATCTATCCCTCTATCTATCCATCCATCCATCCATCCATCCATCCATCCATCCCTCTATCTATCCAACCATCTATCCCTCTATCTATCCATCCATCCATCCATCTATCCCTCTATCTATCCAACCATCTATCCCTCTATCTATCCAACCATCTATCCCTCTATCTATCCATCCATCTATCCCTCTATCTATCCATCCATCTATCCAACCATCCATCCCTCTATCTATCCATCCATCCATCTATCCCTCTATCTATCCAACCATCTATCCCTCTATCTATCCATCCATCTATCTATCCCTCTATCTATCCATCCATCTATCTATCCCTCTATCTATCCCTCTATCTATCCATCCATCTATCTATCCCTCTATCTATCCAACCATCTATCCATCCATCTATCCATCCATCTATCTATCCCTCTATCTATCCAACCATCTATCCATCCATCTATCCATCCATCTATCCAACCATCTATTCCTCTATCTATCCATCCATCCGTCTATCTATCCAACCATCTATCCCTCTATCTATCCATCCATCTATCCAACCATCTATCCCTCTATCTATCCATCCATCCCTCCATCTATCCATCCATCTATCTATCTATCCCTCTATCTATCCAACCATCTATCCCTCTATCTATCCATCCATCTATCCCTCTATCTATCCATCCATCCATCCATCTATCCATCCATCTATCCCTCTATCTATCCAACCATCTATCTATCCATCCATCTATCCATCCATCTATCCCTCTATCTATCCAACCATCTATCCCTCTATCTATCCCTCTATCTATCCATCCATCCCTCCATCTATCCATCCATCTATCCCTCTATCTATCCAACCATCTATCCCTCTATCTATCCATCCATCTATCTATCCCTCTATCTATCCATCCATCCATCCATCTATCCATCCATCTATCCATCCATCTCTCTATCTATCCAACCATCTATCCCTCTATCTATCCATCCATCCCTCTATCTATCCAACCATCTATCCCTCTATCTATCCATCCATCTATCCATCCATCCATCCATCCCTCTATCCCTCTATCTATCCAACCATCTATCCCTCTATCTATCCATCCATCTATCCATCCATCTATCCCTCTATCTATCCAACCATCTATCCCTCTATCTATCCATCCATCTATCTATCCCTCTATCTATCCATCCATCCATCCATCCATCCATCCATCCCTCTATCTATCCAACCATCTATCCCTCTATCTATCCATCCATCCATCCATCTATCCCTCTATCTATCCAACCATCTATCCCTCTATCTATCCAACCATCTATCCCTCTATCTATCCATCCATCTATCCCTCTATCTATCCATCCATCTATCCAACATCCATCCCTCTATCTATCCATCCATCCATCTATCCCTCTATCTATCCAACCATCTATCCCTCTATCTATCCATCCATCTATCTATCCCTCTATCTATCCATCCATCTATCTATCCCTCTATCTATCCCTCTATCTATCCATCCATCTATCTATCCCTCTATCTATCCAACCATCTATCCATCCATCTATCCATCCATCTATCTATCCCTCTATCTATCCAACCATCTATCCATCCATCTATCCATCCATCTATCCACCATCTATTCCTCTATCTATCCATCCATCCGTCTATCTATCCAACCATCTATCCCTCTATCTATCCATCCATCTATCCAACCATCTATCCCTCTATCTATCCATCCATCCCTCCATCTATCCATCCATCTCTATCTATCCCTCTATCTATCCAACCATCTATCCCTTCTATCTATCCATCCATCTATCCCTCTATCTATCCATCCATCCATCTATCCATCCATCTATCCCTCTATCTATCCAACCATCTATTATCCATCCATCTATCCATCCATCTATCCCTCTATCTATCCAACCATCTATCCCTCTATCTATTCCTCTATCTATCCATCCATCCCTCCATCTATCCATCCATCTATCCCTCTATCTATCCAACCATTATCCCTCTATCTATCCATCCATCTATCTATCCCTCTATCTATCCATCCATCCATCCATCTATCCATCCATCTATCCATCCATCTCTCTATCTATCCAACCATCTATCCCTCTATCTATCCATCCATCCCTCTATCTTATCCAACCATCTATCCCTCTATCTTATCCATCCATCTATCCATCCATCCACCATCCCTCTATCCCTCTATCTATCCAACCATCTATCCCTCTATCTCATCCATCTATCCATCCATCTATCCCTCTATCTATCCAACCATCATCCCTCTATCTATCCATCCACTATCTATCCCTCTATCTATCCATCCATCCTATCCATCCATCCTATCCATCTATCCAACCATCTATCCCTCTATCTATCCTCCATCCCTCCATCTATCCATCCATCTATCCCTCTATCTATCCAACCATCTATCCCCTATCTATATCCATCCATCTATCCATCCATCTATCCCTCTATCTATCCATCCATCTATCCAACCATCCATCCCTCTATCTATCCAACCATCTATCCCTCTATCTATCCATCCATCTATCTATCCCTCTATCTATCCATCCATCTATCCCTCTATCTATCCATCCATCTATCTATCCCTCTATCTATCCATCCATCTATCTATCCCTCTATCTATCCCTCTATCTATCCATCCATCTATCTATCCCTCTATCTATCCAACCATCTATCCATCCATCTATCCATCCATCTATCTATCCCTCTATCTATCCAACCATCTATCCCTCTATCTATCCATCCATCTATCCATCCATCTATCCATCCATCTATCCATCCATCTATAAAACCATCTATCCCTCTATCTATCCATCCATCTATCCATCCATCCATCCATCCATCCAACCATCTATCCCTCTATCTATCCATCCATCTATCCAACCATCCATCCCTCTATTTATTTTCCATCATCTATCTATCCCTCTATCTATCCATCCATCTATCCATCCATCATCCATCCATCTATCCATCCATCTATCCATCCATCCCTCTATCTATCCAACCATCTATCCCTCTATCTATCCATCCATCCCTCCATCTATCCATCCATCTATCCCTCTATCTATCCAACCATCTATCCCTCTATCTATCCATCCATCTATCCATCCATCCATCCATCTATCCATCTATCCCTCTATCCCTCTATCTATCCAACCATCTATCCCTCTATCTATCCATCCATCTATCCATCCATCTATCCCTCTATCTATCCAACCATCTATCCCTCTATCTATCCAACCATCTATCCCTCTATCTATCCATCCATCTATCTATCCCTCTATCTATCCATCCATCTTCTATCCCTCTATCTATCCCTCTATCTATCCAATCCATCTATCTATCCCTCTATCTTTCCATCTATCTATCCCTCTATCTATCCCTCTATCCATCCATCTATCTATCCCTCTATCTATCCCTCTATCTATCCATCCATCCATCTATCCTCTATCTATCCATCCATCTATCCAACCATCCATCCCTCTATCTTATCCATCCATCCATCTATCCTTCTATCTATCCAACCATCTATCCCTCTATCTATCCATCCATCTATCTATCCTCTATCCATCCATCCATCCATCTATCCCTCTATCTATCCATCCATCTTATCCAACCATCCATCCCTCTATCTATCCATCCATCCATCTATCCCTCTATCTATCTTCCAACCATCTATCCCTCTATCTATCCATCCATCTATCTATCCCTCTATCTATCCATCCATCTATCTATCCTCTATCTATCCCTCTATCTATCCATCCATCTATCTATCCCTCTATCTATCCAACCATCTATCCATCCATCTATCCATCCATCTATCTATCCCTCTATCTATCCAACCATCTATCCATCCATCTATCCATCCATCTATCCAACCATCTATTCCTCTATCTATCCATCCATCCGTCTATCTATCCAACCATCTATCCCTCTATCTATCCATCCATCTATCCAACCATCTATCCCCTATCTATCCATCCATTCCCTCCATCTATCCATCCATCTATCTATCTATCCCTCTATCTATCCAACCATCTATCCCTCTATCTATCCATCCATCTATCCCTCTATCTATCCATCCATCCATCTATCCATCCATCTATCCCTCTATCTATCCAACCATCTATCTATCCATCCATCTATCCATCCATCTATCCCCTCTATATCTATCCAACCATCTATCCCTCTATCTATCCCTCTATCTATCCATCCATCCCTCCATCTATCCATCCATCTATCCCTCTATCTATCCAACCATTCTATCCCTCTATCTATCCATCCATCTATCTATCCCTCTATCTATCCATCCATCCATCCATCTATCCATCCATCTATCCATCCATCTCTCTATCTATCCAACCATCTATCCCTCTATCTATCCATCCATCCCTCTATCTTATCCAACCATCTATCCCTCTATCTATCCCCATCTATCCATCCATCCATCCATCCCTCTATCCCTCTATCTATCCAACCATCTATCCCTCTATCTATCCATCCATCTATCCATCCATCTATCCCTCTATCTATCCAACCATCTATCCTCTATCTATCCATCCATCTATCTATCCCTCTATCTATCCATCATATCTATCCATCCATCTATCCATCTATCCAACCATCTATCCCTCTATCTATCCATCCATCCCTCCATCTATCCATCCATCTATCCCTCTATCTATCCAACCATCTATCCCTCTATCTATCCATCCATCTATCCATCCATCTATCCCTCTATCTATCCATCCATCTATCCAACCATCCATCCCTCTATCTATCCAACCATCTATCCCTCTATCTATCCATCCATCTATCTATCCCTCTATCTATCCATCCATCTATCCCTCTATCTATCCATCCATCTATCTATCCCTCTATCTATCCATCCATCTATCTATCCCTCTATCTATCCAACCATCTATCCATCCATCTATCCATCCATCTATCTATCCCTCTATCTATCCAACCATCTATCCATCCATCTATCCATCCATCTATCCATCCATCTATCCATCCATCTATCCATCTATCCAACCATCTATCCCTCTATCTATCCATCCATCTATCTATCCCTCTATCTATCCAACCATCTATCCCTCTATCTATCCAACCATCTATCCCTCTATCTATCCCTCTATCCAACCATCTATCCAACCATCTATCCATCCATCTATCCATCCATCTATCCAACCATCTATCCAACCATCTATTCCTCTATCTATCCATCCATCCCTCTATCTATCCAACCATCTATCCCTCTATCTATCCATCCATCTATCCAACCATCTATCCCTCTATCTATCCATCCATCCCTCCATCTATCCATCCATCTATCTATCTATCCCTCTATCTATCCAACCATCTATCCCTCTATCTATCCATCCATCTATCCATCCATCTATCCATCCATCTATCCATCCATCTATCCCTCTATCTATCCAACCATCTATCCCTCTATCTATCCAACCATCTATCCCTCTATCTATCCATCCATCTATCCCTCTATCTATCCAACCATCTATCCCTCTATCTATCCAACCATCTATCCCTCTATCTATCCAACCATCTATCCCTCTATCTATCCAACCATCTATCCCTCTATCTATCCAACCATCTATCCCTCTATCTATCCAACCATCTATCCCTCTATCTATCCATCCATCTATCCAACCATCCATCCCTCTATCTATCCATCCATCTATCTATCCCTCTATCTATCCATCCATCTATCTATCCCTCTATCTATCCAACCATCTATCCCTCTATCTATCATCCATCTATCCATCCATCTATCCCTCTATCTATCCATCCATCTATCCCTCTATCTATCCATCTACCTCTGTATTTATCTATCTATCTATCCCTCTCTCTGTCCCTCTAGCTATCCATCTATCTATCTATCCATCCGTCCGCCTGTCTGTTTATCTGTCTATACTGCCTGGCCATAAAAAGGTCACTACCCACTATACAAACCAGTAGGGGTAGTGTTATGATTGGGATTCCTTCAGTTGGTCAGGTCTAGGTTCAGTAACGTTATGTGCCCAAAAAAAATGAGGTCATGTGAGCAGGTTTTCCCATCATGGACCAGGTGGCAAATCTACTGGCAATGCCAAGGGTAATGCCAGATACACACATTGGAGAGGTATACACAACATGTATTTCCTAATAACTAGTTAAACTCTACAAGCCTGGCAGGTTGATGGTCTTCAGTAATCATGTTTCAAACGTCATGCCCCCGTGGTGTCACCATGCCTGGTGCCAGAGATCATGGCCCATACTTACTTGCCCAGGTCTCCATAATAGTTGTAAAATTCCATGTGGTTGCAGCCCTGGATCCAACCTACTCGCCAGGTCTCATTCCCGGAGATAGGAGGCACTAAGACTTGAGCGGTGGCTCGGAAGTGAGGTGTCCTGTATCGGAGAACCACGTTGGAAGATTCATCGATGCTGGTGGGAGTGGAATCGATGGAGGACTTGATCTCCAGGACAGAGATGGATTCTTTGAAGACCTTAGGTTTGCAGCTAAGGCTTTGGATGCATCCCATGGCATTTAGTACCAGGGCAATCTCTAGCAGGTTCAAACAGTCCTGTGGTAGGCGACGCATTGAAAGATGGTAGCTATTTCCGCCCTCCAAATCCTCCTCCCGGCGGCTGAGGATAATGTGGTGGATCTCCTGTGCTATATCCATAGAGATGGAATCAGGAGCATTTCAGAGCCATCAGCTGATTCCCGCGTTTGCGTCGCCAGTAGCTGGAAATAAGCATTTATTATTATTATTAGTAGACGTTAGTGTTTCATTTTTTTATTACCACCTTCATCTTAACACTCCTTCAACCATCATCTCTATCCATCCACTATCATCAACCTCCATCCAGCATTACTACTCACCACATCACATCATTACATTATCTCCTTCCAACCACCATCATCCCTACCTTTCCACTATCATTAGTCTCCATCCATCATTATCTCCCTTCGACCACCATCACCACTTTCCTTCAACCATCATTAGCCTCCACCCATTATTCCTTCCTCCAACCACCTTCATTACCCTCCACCCACCATAATCTCCCTCTAACCATCACCATCACCCTCCATCCAGCATTACTACTCACCATTACCACATCATTAGCCTCCATCCTACATTATCTCCTTCCAACCACCATCATCCCTACCTTGCCACTATCATTAGCCTCCATCCATCATTATCTCCATTCGACCACCATCACCACTTTACTTCAACCATCATTAGCCTCCACCCATTATTCCTTCCTCCAACCACCTTCATTACCCTCCACCCACCATAATCTCCCTCTAACCACCACCATCACCCTCCAGCTACCATTACTTCTCACCATACTCACCCAGCCTATAAAATCATTAGCATCCACCCACCATTATCTCTCACCAACAACCACCATCCACCATCATTGTCCACCATCATCACTCTGCAGCCACTAAGATCATCCTACTCCCCACAGCATTGTTCTTCATTCACCATTATCACATCCCATCTACCATTTTTGGCCTCTGCCAGCCATCTTCATTCTCTTTCCTCCATCATCACCGTCCATTCATTATCATCGCTCTTCATCAACCTCATAATCCTTCATGGGCCATCATCATTATTCCTCCACCATCACCTTCCGTCCACCATCATCACCTTCTATCCACCATCACCACCCTTCATCATCGCCCTTCATCCAAAATCATCGCCTTTCATCCACCATAATCTCGCATGCTTCATCCAGCATCATAACCCTACATCCACCATCATCACCCTCCTTCAATCATCTTTGATGAAGGGTGATAATGGTTGATTTTAATACATTTCTCGGAGGCTCGTATTTGCTTTAAACTGTGGTAGAAGAAGAGTAATAGTGGCAGATGTAAGGCGGTGAAGGGGGTGATGGTGGGTGGAGGACAATGATGGTTGATGGAGGACAATGACGTTGCATCATCACCCTCTATCCACTACTTCATACTCCTCTCACCATCATCTCCCTAATTCTATCATCACCACCCTTCATTCACCTTCATCGATCATCATCATCAGCTTTCATCCATCCACCATCACCCTCCACCCACCATCACCCTCCATCCACCATCACCCTCCCCACCATCACCCTCCACCCACCATCACCCTCCATCCACCATCACCCTCCATCCACCATCACCCTCCATCCACCATCACCCTCCATCCACCATCACCATCACCCTCTCCTTTCCATAGGTCAAAAGATGTAAAAGAAAACAAAACCCCTAGCAAAACATCTCCCGGTCAACATACCAGTCAGTTTCAGGCATAACAAGATGACCTCTACAGTAAAGAGAAATGACGATGGTAATATCTGAACAAGGCCTTCATAATGGCTCGTCTACACCGCGGCTAATGGGAGTGACAGTCTGAGTCAGCTCTAGAGTCTGTGGTTTCCTCTTCCTGATGAAGTAAAGCTCTTTTATTTCCTTTTCAAGAGTATTCATGAACATCTCTCAGCATTTCAGGCATCCAGAGAGGGATGCTTGTATTTTACTGGACGGCGCTGGAGGCGGGGCCAGAGAAGAGACTGTTGCCAGACTATTTTAGATGATGTTGCAGGGTATGAGATCCCTGGCATAGCTTTATGTTTATTATAGCGTCTAGATTAGATCAGGCATCTCAAACCCTGCCACACCGATATCTATTGCCTACAATTCCCAGAATTCCTTGAATGCAACAGATGGCCAAATCATCATGGGAGTTGTAGTTCAGAAACATCTGAGTGTCCAGAGTTTGAGGTCCTCGGTTTACAGGCTCATTGTTGCGAGTTTAATCGCTTTGCGTGTCGGTTTTAAATCTGCACACCCTGATTAAATGGAGGAACCCCTGAAACGAGGAAACCTAAAAAAAAAAATGGATGGGGCGCTGCCCATACTGTCCCAATGGAGGAGCCTCCACTGAAAAATACTGTCAGTACTTCTAAAATACCAACTTTTGGGAGGTATGTCCTTTGGATATACTGTGTATACACTGCATGTAACGAGTCATGGTTTGCCTGAAATATTTTTTGTCCAATCTAACATTCTGATGACAAGATCTGGTCACAAAAATGCACTTTTTTCAATATATATTGAACAAAACTTTAGGTATTGGTAAAAAGTGGTGGATTTAAAGGTTATGGAACTTTTCTTCCCATTTTTTAGTGTCTTACGTTTTATAACGGTGATAACAATTGGTGGATTTGATAGATTTTGAGGTTATGATACTTTTTTTTTAGTATCTTATGTTTTATAACTCTATGATAAAAATCTTATCGCCCCAGGCCACAGTTTCTTGTGGGTTTTGTTTTCTGTGAAGACACCAAACTAGCAAAGTTCCAGGAAAAAAATGCAACTATGGAGAATTTCTTCTTATCGTGTCTTACTCATACGGTTTACATTATCGCGTCATAATAAACGTGTGAATAATGAGAGCGTCGCCGGAACCAATCAATGGCTGCAAAAGTGATTTACTAAATAAATTCCAATTGACAGGTTGATCGCAAATTAGATTTTAG